>JANAVB010005397.1:7787283-8126722 GCA_029216955.1 Iris pallida
ACACTTAACAAACATGTTTTCGTAAAGAAATATATATATATATATATATATATATATATATATATATATATATATATATATATATATATATATATATATTTATTTATTTAATGTTAATATTAACATTAATATTAACATTAACATTAAATTAAGGATTAGAGTGAGGGGGGTTTTTAGGGGTTTTCTAAGGGGGCTTTTGATCCACTTTATATATATATATATATATATATATATATATATATATATATATATATATATATATATATATATATATATATAGAAGCGGATCAAAAGCCCCCCTTAGAAAACCCCCTAAAAGTCCCTTCACTCTCAGCCGTCTATTTAATGTTAATATTAATGTTAAAGTTAATATTAATGTTAATATTAATATTAATATTAACATTAAATACTAAAATAAACATTAAACTTAACATTAAAATTAATATTAACATTAACATTAACATTAATATTAACATTAACATTAACATTAACATTAATATAAAAATAAAAATAAAAATAAATGTTAACATTAACATTAATATTAACATTAATATTAATATTAAATGGACGGCTGAGAGTGAGGGAGTTTTTAGGAAGTTTTCTAAGGGGGACTTTTGATCGTATATATATATATATATATATATATATATATATATATATATATATATATATATATATATATATATATATATATTTTAGAGCAAAGCTAGGATTACAACAATTTAGCTTACAACCTACCTACAACCGTCTAGGTGACAGTTTCCACTTGGGTCCCCTCTCCTCATGCGGGGAAGGAGGGGGAGGGGACCCAATTAGGAAATGCGATCTAGATCACTTGAACAATAGTTGTAAATTTAGCGTTTTTATTTTTTTTCAAACAAAAAAAACAAAATAAATAAAATAAATAAATAAAATTAAAATGATGGCTACTCGGAATTTGAAGGAGAGAGGGGCCGGCATTAAATGGTGCCTCCGCTTTCAATAGATATGTACCAAAGTGCAATAAATGGTGATAATAACTGAGGACACTTTGTTCCATTTTATAAAAGTTCCAATCAACAAGTTTCATGTTCACAACAATCCTCTCCTTCTCCTTCTCATTGAGAATCATCTCCTCTCTCTCCACATACTTAGCAAGGTTAGATTGATCTACTCATTTTGTGAACTTTACAAAGCATTATATATGTTGCAAGATTAATTGGTTACTGATATATTACATAATTTTCCATCTTCTTCTTCTTCTTCTTCTTCTTCAGTAGTTAGTTGATGACATTTTTGAAGGATGTCGTAGTTCAAAACCATGGCATTCCAAGGTCTAGCGGCTTTCACTTGTGCACTTTTGAGTCCTTTATCATTCATAAATTCCAGTTCAAGAGACTTGAGAAATTATCCAGGAGGACGGGCTCACCAAGTGGTAGTTGTGAGCCGTAAGTTTCTTCCAATAGTGCCATAACATACCATGCTCTATTGTTTTTTTTTTTTTCTAATTTAGTCGCAGTGGTGTGTCATGACACTATCGGGAGGACTCAAGGCTCACCACTGTCACGTAGTAATTTCTCAAAGACTTGAGCATCAGGTTTATCAAGTAGCTGGTAGCAAAGACAAACCAGAAATTAGAGCTGGGATGGACTGGAGTGGACTACGATGGGCTACGTGTGGGGTGATTGATAGAAAAATAAATAAAAAGGCAAAATAAATATATTAAAAAAGAAGATTTTTTTGGGTGGATTGGAGATCACCCAGCCCCTACATGGTTCTGCTTGTGGCTGATAGCAAAGTCGTGCTTCGTGTTCCATCCAATGGTTGGTACAATGACGAAACTATGTATAGACTGAGGTGGGCTCCTGTCCAACCGAAATATTTTAAAAAAAAAATGACACCAATCCACATCCTGATCCAAATCTCAGTCAAACTTATCACAGCCTAATCCAACTCTTATATCATTATAATCTAATTATCTAGCCCACATACAGTAGCTCATTGTTCCAAAAATCAGAAAATTATAGTTTTGGATCAGGATCACTTAGCTCTGCATGACAGTAGTGAAATACAAATACAAAAGAAACTTATGTCATAAGGACATGTACAAATACGACACGATACCGATCTACATGACACTCTTAGAGTATCTATGTCGTGTTTGATATGTTTTTGACATGTACGGACACGATATGACTCTGGAGTAAGGCATGCCCCCTAGAGAAGTGGAAAATGGTTTTCTCACCCAGCATAGGGTACAATGCCTCATTTTCGAACATATGTAGGGCGTGATTGCATTATAGTGAGAATATAGGCCTGGTTTAGTTCGCGGAAAAGTAGGGCTGAAAATCGAACAAACGAGCTCGAACAAAGAGTGTTCAAGCTTGGTTTGACTTAACTATCGAACGAGTTTGATTCGAGCCGAGCTTAGACCGAGTCGAACACAAGCCGAATACGAACGGTTTGAATCGTTTTACAGCCCTAGTAGTGAGTATTTATAGGACATGTTCTATAGACTATTACACTATTTCTCTCCAGTTTTAAAGCCTTTTTTATTGAATTACTTATGCTCCTTACATCATAAATTTACCATCATATAAAGAACAAAAAAATGAGTAAAATTTCTAAGACAAAATATATTTCTATCTATTAAAAAAGGCATAACATATAGAAAAAGTCCTAATATGAGAAACCGAGCCGAGCTCGAGCCTGTTTGTGAACAAGATCGAGTCGAACAACCTATGGTCGAACTCGGTATCGATTAGTCCACGAACGAGCTTAAACCGAGCTTGGACCGACCCGAACACGAGCCGAATGCGAACGGTTTGAATCGTTTTACAGCACTACGGAAAAGAAAGGAAAGGAAATCAATTCTTTGTTATTTTCTTTCATTGAGAAATTGTAATTTCTATTAATTTTTTACGGTATTTGGAAAGGCAAGCAGCTGTGTTTGATTAAGTTTTTTTTCCATGGAAAATATTTCCATCACAAATTTCCACCAATTGTAGTGTTTGATAACGTACATTTTACATGAAACTATTTTTCCAAAATCTTTCATTTTCCATATTTTTTTCCAGAATGGTGAAAAATAAAATTGGGCTAGCCCATGGGAAAATATCAATTTTTATGGAAAATAACTATTTTTCATGGAAAATAACGTCAAACACCCAAATTAATTATGTAGAATTTTTTCCATGGAATTGTTTTACTATTGTAAATTATTTTACTTTCCTGCTCCTTTCTTTTGGCATCTATACACAACACAAGAAACAAATGGGATCCTGATTCTGCGAACCAAACATGGCCATATATCCGCCAGTTATTTACATCAAATACTTTAACCATAGTCCCTGGTGCATACATCTTCCCCTAACTTCCTTCTTTTTTGAGTAGAAATGAACACATTTCACACAGGCTTACATTCATAATTTAATATGTTTCGCTCATAATATTTTATCTCTGACATCTGTTAACTGTTAGAACCCTTGTTAGCAATGACCCGAATAAAACTCATATTATAGACAAATTTTTTCGTATTTCATAAACGTATAATACTTGCGTACTTTTAAAAAATTTGAATCATTACTTAAATTTTTTTAAGACGAAGTTTTAAACGAGTTCCGCATAAATTATTGAAAAATTTGGCGAGGAACCTATTTAACCAAATTTGACACCTCAATATTTTATTTTTTTCGAAAATTTGACCGAATTTTTTAACGTTTTTTTTGTACTGATCCGATTTATACTCGTAGTTTTGTCGTCCGGATTTTTACCGTTTGCCGAATTGCTAACAAGGGTTAGAACTACTTTATAGGTGAACTTGATCAGCGACGCATATCATGTTCCGAAGGAGGCACAACAATCATGTCATTCAGCAGCATGATATTGCATACCAAGAAGAGAAGGTAATGAGCTAAAATAGATCAGTACCCTTTATGGTGATCTCATTTGATGAACTTTCTGTCTGCATTACTGATAAAACCTGAATACAGATATTGTTCTTCTCCTTGTTTCATAGGCACTATTTACTTAAACTTATCAAGAGAACATATATATATTACATGTTCGCGTAGATTTTCTTGAAATCTCGTACAAGTATATCGAAGATTAAACCACTAATATAAGATTGCGACGAAGCTGCTAGCAGAATAATCCGTTGGAAAGAAAGCAGTAGAAACTGCTAAAAAATGCTAACGAATTAGCATTGTCGTGTGGTGGGGTGATCAAAATCATTGTTGTCGAAACAAGATTCGACCGTTTTTGTCGATTCGCTCCCTGCTGCAACTCCAACCAACAAGTTCTGAAGAACTTCTAAACGCTCTTTGTCACCTTCTTTGATCGGACAAGTCAAACAACTGCAGATGCGCTGATGGACCTCACGGACAAGCGCTCGAGTATTGTTGCAAAAAGCTTCAAAGGTTGCTAGAGGAAACTCACAATTTATTTTTCTCTTTTTTTCCTGATTGTCTGCTCTGATTGTTGCTTTGTAGTCTCGCTACATCGCTACTTCCACATCCCAGCTACCCCCGCAGCCCCGTTGCACCATTGCTCCACTGGTTCGGAGCCCCGCAACCCAGCTGCATCGTGCCTTACGTAGAGCATAGTGTGCCATCAAAGCGTCACTTTGCACCATTTGCCTACTCCCGTATTTCTCCAAGAAATGGTTACAAAAATAAATAATTGTTATGGGATTTGAATATTGTCCACTCGGCCACATGTGTACAAGTAAACAAATGAATTCCTAAATAGTGAAATACACTTGGGATTTGTCTCAAAATGAAATGGTAGAACCGGGTTACTAATGATCAAACCAAATAAATTCGAACAATCCCATACACATTTCAATATGTGAATGAGAGTTTCCCATAGTGATTGTACATCATGCATTAGGTTAGATATCATTATGACTTGAATCTTACAGCATTGAGTGGAACTATATTAAGATACAAAATGAACTAAGCCTTGAATTCAGTGTATGTCACTGTAGCATGAGATTCTAGCCTCTTATAACGTTGTAATACAACTCTTATTCTCAACATGAGACTATATGCCTTTTTGTAATGCTACATCGTTATGATATAGCACGAAGTTGAGATCCCACCTTATAGCGTCACGCCACTATAACGTAATATACTAGCCTCTTTATAGTACTGAACTACTCTTGCTTCCTGTCACTTCAAGTTCCAAAATATGTGGGACCAAGCCACATGAAAATGACCAGCTAATACGACTATCGGGAGGATCCAACATTATTAATTCTACCGAGAAACGTATTACGTTGTACAAACATTTGAAATCTAATCCACAATAATTATGTATTGGACAAGTAAACTAATTTCATCCATAGATAAAGCAAGAACAGAAATCACACAAGAGATCAACAAGAGTGAATGTAAATGTTTGAATGGGATTGGAGTATGATGGGAACAACCTGTTATTACAAGTATTAGAACAAAAGCAAGTGCTGGAAAATAACAAGATCCAAGTGTATGCTACCTAGATAAGATATACGGATCCCAAAGCAAAAATCTTACTACTGATCAGGGGTACTTTTCTGGATAGTCATTTGCGCCCTCAACTAGTGTAGCTCCTGAATAAACTCCCCGTCCACACTCCTCGGGATAGACCTACTTGCCTAATCCTGGAAGAAAATAATGCCCTTAGAGAGACGAAACAAAATAAATAATAACATAAGCAAAGTAAACTTATATATATATATATATATATATATATATATATATATATATATATATATATATATATATATATTCATTAAAGGTCGCTCGATTGCGAAGAATTGTTTACTCGCTCATGAACTGGTTCGAGACTTTAACAAAGCTGGCGGTCGCAAGGGATGTATCAAACTTGATCTAAGGAAGGCATACGACTCAGTAAATAGAGATTTTGTCTGTGAGCTGCTACTTAGTATGGGATTTGATCAGTGGTGGGTTACCCGGATTAGAGAATGCATATCTACTCCGACTTTCTCTATTCTTATTAATGGGCAGCCACATAGTTTTTTCAAAAGCAATCGAGGACTGAGGCAGGGGGACCCTCTATCCCCGTATCTGTTCACCATTGTGATGGAGTATTATACATGTCTCATGGATTTGGCCGTTCATCGGAAGCAGATCATCCCTCTTTTCCGCCGCATTCAACCGTGTGTTTCGCACCTCATCTACGCGGATGATCTCCTGGTTTTTATAGAGCCTTCTACTAACTCAATTGACAATCTCAATGCCGTCCATGAAGAGTTCGGGACACTTACTGGGTTGACTCTTAATAGAGATAAGAGTCGCGCTTATTTAGCAGAGACTGCCCTGATAAAGCCCGTTGGGTGGAGACACTACAAATCGATCAAGGACATCTCCCAGTTAAATATCTCGGACTGCCACTCTCGATTAACCAAGCAAAGGCGAGTGATTGTCTTGAACTGATCCAGTACGTTCAAAAACGTTTGGAGGGTTGGCAAGCACAAATCCTTTCTTTTGGAGGAAGATTAGAGCTGGTACGCTCGGTCATCTGGGCAATTACGTCGTATTGGTTGCAGGCATTAATTCTCCCAATCCATACGATCAACCAGGTGGAGAGGTTATGTGCTAACTTTGTTTGGAAAGGAGGTCTCCACACCATATCATGGGAAGACTTGTGCTTGGAGAAGGAAGAGGGAGGAATGGGTATCCGTTCCTTATGTGTCCTACGGGAGGTGGCGATCCTGAAAATCGCATGGCGTTTCCTGGAAGGTCATTCCCTATGGGCTCAATGGGTTAAGAGCAGATATGTGAGAGACAAAAATTTCTGGGTGCTTCCCATCGACAAGAACTACTCAGGTGTGTTTAAGATGATTCTCCGCAAGAGGCAGGTGCTGAAACAGAGCCTCAACCGAGCCATTGTTGATGGCCGGGACACCAGCCTATGGCTGGACCCGTGGATCAAACACCAGAGTCTGGTCGATCTACTTGGGTGGCCTACATATGAAATTACGGGGAGTAACGAGAAGGTTGATGTCCTGATTAGGGACGGTGGATAGGATATTACCTCTCGTCGGGAGGGAAGATGGTTCGCGGAAGAGATCCAGGCCATAGTGATCGATCATGATGGCAACAGAGATAGATGGGAATGGGAGGATGGCCCAGAGGGGAAGTTCCATACAAGTGTAGTATACAATCAGGTCCGAGAGCACCGGCCTAAGGTGGGGTGGGCGGACATCATTTGGGTTAAGGGAGCAGCGGTCAAGACGAAGCTATGTGCATACAAGGCAATCCGTAATAGATTGCTAACTAGAGAAAGGCTAATTAACTTTGGGATATCAATCCCTACCATTGGATGCACCCTCTGCGGAGATGGTATGAGTGCAGAAACTCGAGACCACCTATTCTTCCAATGTACCTTTTCCAGTAGAGTATGGCAATACCATAGAGACATGCTGGGTATCACAAGCAGAGGTCGTGATGGATTGGAGAGTATATTTGAGGAGATAGCTGGCTGCAAGGCGAAAGGAGCAGACATATATAGGAAGGCCAGAGTTCGGCTACTCTTTACCATCTGGCATGTTTGGAAGGAACGTAATAGAAGGATCTTTGAAGACAAGGAGGCTACTATATCGGGTGTAATTCACAACATTGAATATGACCTGGAATGTGTTGAGTAGTAACAGACATTAGGTTGGCCGAGTTTATGTATCTCCTATATTTTGAGTTTGTTCTGTGGTCCATGAGATAGTAGTATTGAGTTGATATAAACTCAATGAATTTGTAATAGCTACTGGGAGGCTATTTCCCAGCTCTCCTCTATGAAGTACCCTTTCGCTTCAAAAAAAAAATAAAAATATATATATATATATATATATATATATATATATATATATATATATATATATATATATATATATATATGTTCTACGAGATCATGGGGGTACAGTCGAGACTTACTAAGTGAATACAATTGAGGATAACATTCGCACACATGAGATGTCAGGTTATAAGAATACGTTCAACTATGTAGCGCTTCGTAGAGGCACTAGGGACGAGGGTGACAAACATATCATATTTATGAAAGAGACGTACAAAGGAGCTCAAGTGCCTAATAAGTGTCCTCCCCACTCAATGAGGTTGTACGGGTCGCATCTACGACACATTCAATTGATTCTACATCATTCCATCAATCACGGGGTCCAAAAGTCCACAAGTAAACACAGAAGCAAGAATCCATCTCGGAAGCATATAACGTGTATACGTCCCACCAGCATGTCGAGCCCCGGGGAGCGTGTCCAAACCTGAATACAATGTGACCATGTGTCCTGGGGGGTCAAGTTCGTATTGAGAGATCGACGAGATAACATAGTACCCCAACAAGCACAACACTATTTGAACTAGGAGAACAATCGATCCTGATCGCCTCGAGCGGTTGATCGCATCCGAGTATAACTCGGAAACGAGTGTACTGATTAACAAGTATAATAACATAAATATAATAGCATAGTATCATAATATAAAAAACTAAAATACATTCAACAAGGTATGAAAGCACCTTAGAGGAGGTGAATAGGTTTAACAAATAATTAAGCACAATTAAGTATAGTAATAAACAATTAAAAATGTGCTATAAATGAGCTAAGAACACAAACACTCGATGTATCTTGATATCCTTCATGGGGCACTCTAGTTCAGAAACTTTTTTTTTGGCTTTAATCCACTATTATGAAAATAGTTACACTTGCGAGCGTTGATCCAAATGCCTCGGCGACTGTCTTAAATACGAGCTTTGATTCGAATGGCTCACCGACTTCTACACAATCTTTCATCCTAAGGCTTGTAGACTTCAAACACTTACAAGAAAGATGATGATCTTCTTATAATAATTTGAAGATCAATTTACAACTCAATTTCAAATTATATCTCAAATATATTTGGCAAGTGCTCTCGGTGAAAAAAGATTTGTTTAAGGTTGATAAAAAAAATTTAGGCACAGACAAGTGTTATGAATGAGGCAAACAAGTCCTTTGTAAAATGCCAAAGTCGCTCACAGAAATAGAGATGTTACAGTCCAGCCAGTATACCATCGATATACTGCCAGCACTATAACGACTATAAATATAGTCATTACATTATTTAATATTGTACAGAATTTGCCCATGCATCATACCGTCGGTATACTGCTAAGATAAATTTGTATGCTGCTGGCAGAATAATAACTTGATGGAAATAAGAAACGGGTCTAACAGTATGCCGACGATATACTTGCGGTATATATCGTTGGTATACTAATAGTATACTGCCAGTTCAGAATCAATATATTGTTTGTACGAGTCAATCAATGAGTGCTCAAATATTAAAATACACGCACTTGGAGTTTGCTTCAAAATGAAATGATGGAACCGGATTACTAATGATCAAACCCAATAAACCTCCAACAATATTTTAGAAGGTTCAACATGTTCTTAATTTTAGACGATTCTAAGTAATCATATATTGTTCTTACTTCTTGAATTTCTTCTTCTAAAAGATGGTGGATGCAATTAATTTCTAGTGTATGCTTCAATGAAGAACAAATGGGCTGACTGAAAACAAGGACAAAATTGGAGATGAAATAACTTAATGGAAGAACCATGGCAGTTTGAAATAAGACAGGATTTCTCTGTAATTAAAGATACACTAGAACAACTATACTATCAAGTATTAACTTCTTTGCTGGTTTCATTATGGGATACTTTTATATGGCAATTTACATGTTTCTCGGGGACAGTTCTGAGGAAGTGCAATGGGTGCGACCGCACTAGGCATCCCAAATTCATAGACCTCTAAAAAAAATTTATATGTGTATGTTATATATTTTTTACATTTATTTATATATAACTACATATAGAAAAGTGCTTATAAAATTATACTTTTGGTCCATATTTAATTAAGTCTTTGTCACAATTACTATTCCGCAGGTCCAACTATTATAAAAACCTTTAAAATATAATTATAAGGTAAATGATAGTACCTATCTCAATTGAAAGATATTGTAGTTGAATGATTCTTTTTAGTTGATGTTAATTTTGGATAATTTAAGTTCTTATTCATTTTATTAGAAATTTTTGTATGAGAATAGGTCCCTGTTTATTTTTGGGCTGTTTCCTATTATAAGTTATGTCCTTGAACAATATTTAGTTCCCGTTTGGTTTACTATAATGTAACCGTAATCACAATGTAATCAAATAAAAAAAATTATTTGATTACATTGCGATTACGATTAGAGTGTCTTGCCTACTTTCAATCATGCTTGAATGACTTAGCTGTAGCCCCTCAAAACAGATCAATGAGCTTAAAGCTGCAATTGGACCCCTTTCTGGGCGTAGCCAAAAGTTCTGCACTGATCCATGCTTGAGGAGATATCTGAAGGATCGGAACTGGAACGTCCTCAAGTCAAAAGCTATGTTGGAAGAAACGCTGAGATGGAGGTCATCTTACAAGCCTGAGGAAATTTGCTGGGTGAACTTGAACTTTCTTTCCTTGTCATATTATTTTCTCGTTTTTTGAATCAGAAAATTACGTACACGATAACATAGTTTGCTGATATTAGAGGAGAGGGTACTAAGTTTTGAAAATTGCAGATGGAGGTACACATCGCCATAGCTTATGACGATGTATGTGTTTTGCACGTATCTATTCTCGGCATACGCTATGGCGATCTAAGTGTTTTGCACCCATGTCGCCATAGTCAAAGGCGTGTGTAGACGAATCGCCATAAGCTATGGCGAGATAGCGTCTAACTCGCTGTTGCTAATGGGGACTTGTGTGTGTGTTTGTTTGTTTTTAAGGGTTATCTAGTTGTATGGTCTCTTATAATATTCAAAATTTACTTTTAAGTCTCCATATTGTCTATAAGAGGGTTCGAGTCTCATATTGTCGGTTGACTTGTGACGACCGTAAGATTTTGTTTGGTTATTCATAGTATTTGAACTTTGTGTTTAGTTTTAGGATCTCACATCTCTCATTTTGGATGGTCATCCCAAGTCCACCATCAGGATGAGGCACAAACCCTCTTATGGATAATATAGAAACATAAAAACAAATTTTGAATATTCTACGAGACCCTAAAACTAAATAACTTTTTTTTTAAATCTAGCAAGCATGTAACTCCTCTCTCCCCCTCCCCCATACCATTTATAAGAGAAAGGTAGATGTTGCGGTAAAAAAAATGTAAAATAAGACACAACTCGCCATTAGTATGGCGAGTTGGATGCTATATCGCCATAGACAATGGCGACTTGCGTGTTTAATTTTTCTCTGTGTTTTTGCCATAAGATACCATGATATGTTATCTCCATTTAGAATTCTGCAAAACTTAGTACCTCTCCTCTGATATTATCGAACTTTAGTATTGTGTAGGTAAATTTTCTGTTTGGTAGACGAGAAAACAAACTTACTGAGAGTTTATTGCAGCACGAAGTTGGGCACGAAGGCGAGACCGGAAAAGCCTACAGAGCGAATTTCAGGGATCGCGAGGGGAGGACTGTTCTTGTAATGAGACCAGGCAACCAGGTTCGAGCTTCGAAACTTTTTTCTTCCTTTTTCTTCTTTTCTTCTCAAATAAAGTTTTGAAAAATTTTGAGTTGCACCACATTTGTTTTACCATAATTAAAGATGCATCATACTTTAAAGAGAATTTTTGAGTTGCACCCTACTTGTTTTACTATAATGTATGAAATCTTTCACTTTTAACCAAAACCGTCAATGACTTACAGTACGTCAACTTCTTTGACCCCCCCATGTGGACGCTTTTGAGACCAAAATATTCTCAATGAGTTGTTTCCACTTGATATCTATTTATGCACATCTGAGTGTGAAGCTACCTGGAGTCAAAAGAGTTTTGTCTCAAACGTATCCACGTGTCGGAGTCAAAAGTGGTGCAACTCAAAGTTTGTCTTTTAAGTGGGGTGCACCATAAATTATAGTAAAACAAGTGAGGTGTAACTCAAAATTTTGATAATTATTTTACAGTTTTAGTTATTTAGAAGGATATGTTTCTTAATGATTTCAAGAACTCGAGCTCCCATGAGAGCCAGCTTCGCTACTCTGTGTACATCCTGGAGAATGCAATGCTCAACCTACCGGAGGGTCAGGAAGAGATGGTCTGGCTCGTGGACTTCACCGGGTGGTCGGTCGGCTCGGTGCCGATGAAGACCGCCCGAGCGACCATAAACATCCTGCAGAACCACTATCCCGAGACGCTCGCCGCCGCGTTCCTCTACAATCCGCCCAGAATTTTCGAGGTTTTCTGGAAGGTCAGAGTTCTTCCTGCACAGATGTACATATGTTTTGCTCTGATACTTGTTGTCAAAACCGAAATTCTAAAAACCCAGAACCGAAACCGAACCGAAATTATCTAAAACCGAAACGGAACCGAACCGAATAACGATTTGGTTTATTCAGTTTGTTCGGTTACTCTGTTTCTATTATATAACGGGTAGGGTAAAAAAGTTAAAATCGTGGTTTAATGATAATTAGAAATTACAATTTTTATAAACACTTTTGTTGTATTTGCGTCCAAAGTTAGACTAATAGTTAAATTACCAAAGTTTAATTTCAAAACACATATATAAAATTATTTGTTGCTTTCAAAATATAGACATTTTAATCATAACATATACATATAATTGAGGATATTTACATAATTGTACATAGTCTTATTCGGTTTTCAGTTTTGACCGAAACCGAAAAAGAAATTTTACTATTTTCAAAACCGAAACCGAACCGAATTTTTTTTTCAAACCGAACAGGATCTCTTATTCGGTTCGATTCGATTTTGGGTCCAAAACCGAATAATACTCACCCCTAGTTCACAGCATTGATAAATAACGCGTTATGCTCTATTTTGGCACCCAGCTTTCTTAATTGTACTTTTGAAGCACATTTTTTTCTTCTAATTTTGAAACACATTGAGACTACTACAAAAGAAGATCTGACAATGCAATTATTGAAATTGCACTTTTGTATTACAAGATATGCTTTCGAAGTTAACGTGCTTCAAAAGAGCAATTGGCGTGCCAAAATTGAACAGTAAAAGGTTAAGCTGCCAGAAATGTCGAAACGCTATAATTCGACTGCCATTACAATAATTTTAGTCTTTCTTTCTCTCTCCTCCACAGGCTGCTAAAGTATTTTTGGACCCGTCAACCGTCCAGAAAATGAAATTTGTGTATCCAAACGATGGGCAGAGCATGGAAGTCATGAAGAAGCACTTCGACTTAGATATGCTCCCAATGGAGCTCGGAGGAAAGATGGATATCAAGTATGACCACAGAGAGTATTCCGAAGCAATGAGGAGCGATGACATCAAGATGGCAAGTTTCTGGGGTTCTTCTGTTGAGAAACCAAGCTGCGAAAACGTCGAGAGACCGTCTGAATCGTCATCCTCGCTTGCTTGATTCGACACGAGCAAGTTAAGCAGGGCAGCAAAGCTTCGGCAACTGAGTAAAACTTTAATACAGAAGGAGGTACCAAAGTTTTGATAACTCCTTTGTATGACAAGTGGGCCCATCCTCAAACATTATGTCCACAAGTTTTACGAAGTGAGAGCGAGGCCCAATTGTCGTACAAAGGAGGTATCAAAACTTTGATACCTCCATCTGTATCAAAGTTTTCTCCTCGGCAACCCACTTGCAGCAAATGCACACCTACATTATTAGAGAATGTTACCTAAATGGGAAGTTAGCAACTGTCCAGGTTGCTTTGAATACATAAACTAACCTGCAACATTTATTTCTGTTTATATTTCATATGTGATATCACTTGTATTGCAGAATAGAAGACTATGAAACGAAAACATAGACAATTAAGAACTCTATGTTCTCGTTGCATTATTTATCTTGGAAAAAATTGAAGCCCCAAAACTTAGGGTACTAAATGCTTCCTTTGCATTGGACAAGGGAGGAAAAAAAGCATTAATTAGAAAGAAGCAGCATTTCTCAGGTTCCTAAATTTACCTGCAACTTTTATAGAGCAGAAGTTCATTTTTAAGAGGTACGGAACTACGGATCCGCGGAGGTCATTCAGTGATTATCATTCAGAATGGTTAACGTATTTGTTGCATATGTCAAAGTCTTCCAGCTCTAGTGGTCAGCAGATGGAGATATAGCACATTCTCGTTGAGTGGGTTTCGATCCCACGGGAAATGAATTGTTCCTTCCAATCACGATGGGAGTTAAAAGAAGTATTTGTTGCAGATCATTAGAAAATTCATTTTCCAGATAGAGAGATCATAAACTCGGATCTTTTCTTAATAGAACTCACCATCACCTAACAGTAGAGTGCAAAAGGCATTCTGGAAACCTATATGTCTCCAGGGAAGGCAAGAGCCAATGAACAAAAATCATTTTGGACTGCCATGTTTAAAATTGGGATTGAATTGTGGGTAGGGGAATACTATTAAAATTTTGGAATGACATTTGGTTAATTGTTCTAGGGTGTTATTATATGCATCCTTTTTTTTAGGTTTTTTCTAAGGGCACCACCCTTTTTGCTAGGGGCTAGCCCAAAATAGTTCAAGTTTATTACAAGTTTGCCATCAAAAAATTTTGCTAGGGGCTAGCCCAAGCACACCTACAAATACCAATTTTCATTTTCTCTCTCCTTCTTCTCTTTTCTTTTCTCCCTCAACTATTTTCTTCTCTCCTTCTCTTCTCTTAGGTCAAAGAATTAAAATCCTAATTCTTTTCTTTTCTCCCTACATTTTTGGCAAATTGTTCTCTCCCTCAACTCTAGGTCATTAACTTCTCCAAATTTTTGGTAAGTCATCGAACTATAATATGTTTCATGTTTTAAACAAGAATTTCACATATAAAAGTTGAATTATGTGTTAAATATAGAAAAATATTGAACATGGATCAACCGGGATCATCAAACGTTCCCGCCACGTCCGAAGAACACGTTCGCGCAACGTCCGAAGACAACTTTGATGCATCGGAAGCTCTCTTGGTAACTACATTTGAACTTGTCATCGGATTTAAAATCGTGCTGTGACACAGAGGACTGCCAACACTCTGGCAGTCCAGATCATAGACTAGGACTGCCAGAGTGGTGGCAGTCCTTCACAGAAGAAGGACTGCCAGGACCCTGGCAGTCCTACAAATATGTAGGACTGTCAGGGTCCTGGCAGTCCTTCTTCTGTGAAGGACTTCCACCACTCTGGCAGTCCTAGTCTATGATCTGGACTGCCAGAGTTTTAGTCAGTAAAGGTGTTTGTAATTTATGAACACCAATTGCTGTACAAAAGACGGTCTTGCTATTAACACAATTTGCTATTTATGGACACCAATCTTATGCACGGGCCTAATCTATGAAACCTATTTGCTTTAGGATTTTGTCTAATTGTACTAACCTTTAAGTTTTATTGTAGGACTTGAGATCTTTCGATTTTGCGGTGCCGGCTCCAATTGCAGTCAATGTAGCCCATTTATTTTGGACCGATCTATGTTTTGAATCAAGCGAGGGTACGGTACATTGGTGTCGAGAAGTCGGACGAAAAAAACAACATTGTTCTAGTGATATCCAGATCGGCCCGAAATCGACCGGGACGACAAACTGTGGTGGTGGGCTGTGAAAGAGGTGGTGTATTCAGAACGCACAAGAAAAACACAGTTATCCAAAGTAAAGTTCCAAGAAGAAATGTTGGAAAGAGGAAATGTGGTTGTCCATTCACGATACATATTAGAAACGAAGAAGAAGGGAAATGGACAGTAGAAGTGAAGAATAGAACCCACAACCATGAGATTGCCGAGACACTATTGGGTCATCCGTATGTCAGACGGTTGAACAATACGGAGAAGAAGATAGTCGAAGACTTGTCCACCTCCGGAGTTGCACCGAGACAAATATATTCCGTCATACGACATGAAGATGAGAAGAACATGTCTACAATGAAGTCAATATACAACGCCCTAGCTTCTTCAAACGCTGTCCGGACGAAATCAAGAATGGCGATGCAAGAAGTTACAGTGGCAAGCTTGTCGTTCGCCGAAAAATGGAGAAAATAGATCTCCCAAGAAAAGATACAGTTGCAAGCCAAACAACGAGTTTGTATATTGACAAATTTCAACCTGCGCTTCGAAGTTACATTTGGTCTATTGTCGATGTCCCCGGTGATGGCCATTGCGGATTTCATGCCCTTGCAATGCATCTTGGTTATGATGACAAAGACGGATGGAGACGGGTGAGGCAGGAGCTGTACGAGGAGTTAGAGACTCGTCTTCCATTCTACTCCCGTATCCTAAGCGAAAAAACGGTTGCAAGTTTGTTGTTAAGTATCCCTTGCACCGACAGTGTTACCGGGACAGACCACTACATGTCAGTCCCGTCTACCGGCTATTTATTTGCTAATAGGTACATGATACCTGTTGTACTTATCTCGCCAGATATTAACAATACATTCTTTTCGATGTGCGCTCCTCCTACGGACCACGGAGTGTCTAACCTATGTACTATAGGTCTGATCGGGGATCACTTCGTTGTACTAAAGATGATCGCTCATTCTCCGATTCCTCCACCATCAACAGTTTGGTACAAAAGAGCACCGGTCGAAGCCATCGCTTGGACCACACCTTTCGTTGAGCAGATCAACTATTGTAAGAGGTTGTTGAAGATTGAGGAGCCAAGAGACTTACCTGCTGACCACTACGACGTCGAAATCGACTAAGTATAGATATATTTACAGTCTGACATTTTGTATATGGAGGACCACTTTTGTATACAGTGAAATATGAAGTCCAGTAATATATATAGAGTAAATTTTGAGTTATATGTGTTTGATTTTGCCTACCTGTGTTATATGTGCCTACCTGTGTTATATGTACCTACCTGTGTACTATATGTGCCTACCTGTGTTATATGTGTTTACCTGTGCCTACCTGTGTTATATGTGCCTACATGTGTACTATATGTGTCTACCTGTGTTATATGTGCCTACCTGTGTACTATATGTGCCTACCTGTGTTATATGTGTTTACCTGTGCCTACCTGTGTTATATGTGCCTACCCAACCTGTGTTATATGTACCTACCTGTGTCTTATCTGTGTTATGTGAGTGTTCACTGTCACATCGTTTCAGTTTGAGAAACTGTTACAGAGTATCAGTATCAGGACTGCCACACCCATGGCAGTCCTACACTGAAGTAGGACTGCCAGGGTCCTGGCAGTCCTACCCAAAACTTGCTGTTACAGCAAGTTTTGGGTAGGACTGCCATCATCCTGGCAGTCCTACTTCAGTGTAGGACTGTCATGGGTGTGGCAGTCCTAACTATGAATCTCTGTGATGATTTTTTGTGTGAATCAAATTCACACAGAGATTCATAGTTAGGACTGCCACCCCCATGGCAGTCCTACACTGAAGTAGGACTGCCAGGGTCCTGGCAGTCCTACTTCAGTGTAGGACTGCCATGGGTGTGGCAGTCCTAACTATGAATCTCTGTGTGATGATTTGATTGTGGGACTCATCACAACAGAGTTAATAAGTTAGGACTGCCACACCCATGGCAGTCCTACACTGAAGTAGGACTGCCAGGGTCCTGGCAGTCCTAATTAAAACTTGCTGTTACAGCAAGTTTTAGTTAGGACTGCCAGGACCCTGGCAGTCCTACTTCAGTGTAGGACTGCCATGGGTGTGGCAGTCCTAACTATGAATCTCTGTGTGATGATTTGATTGTGGGACTCATCACAACAGTGTAGGACTGCCATGGGTGTGGCAGTCCTAACTTCTTAACTCTGTTGTTAATTTGATTGTGGGAATCAAATTGCACTCTGTGTGATGATTTGATTCTGGGAATCAAATTGCCACAGAGTTAAGATTCATCACAAAAAAATAATTTATCACTAGTCCTGATACAGATACTCTGTACATTAAGACTCATCACAAAAACTTTTCACAACTTAAGATTCATCACCTACACTCAATAATCCAACTACAATAAAATCATCACAACTACAATAATTCATCACAACTACTTAGTCCCAAACATTCCACATCCAAATTAAGTTTCAAACAAGCAAAATTTCCACAATAATTCATCAAATGTACGTTACTAATCCACAACCAACTAAAGTTTGAAACATGAAAAATATCGAAATCCATCTACATATCATGCCGGTCCTTGGAACGAGACTCCCTATTGTTCATGAAGGGGAAGTCGACCACGTCGTCGATGTGATCAAGCTCGTTGGCGACGGCGACACAAGTCTCACTTTGGCAACCTCTCCGGAGTGTCTGCGCCAACTCCTTCACCCTTTGAGATTGAAAAAGAAAGTATAAATAAATTAAGTCTACAAACATGAAAATCTCAGTCTTATTACAAATACGAAACTCACCATTCTCACCAACCCAGTATACAAGGCATTCTTGGAAGGAAGAGCTCCAACTGCTCCGACGGCCACGGGACCCGGATTGGTAGGGTTCGACAACTTAGGATGTTCGACCCCCAGGAAGTACTGCATGTAGTCCTCGCTGCAGTCGGCCATCTCGGTGACCGGTCGTCTCTCAGATTTCCGAAGTACATGTCGTTGCCACTCCGAGTAAAAGTCGGTCACCCAGTCAAATTTCGTCGGTTTGTAACTTAAAGGTTGGGTTCCGCACGGAGGCTCCAACAGTCGTAGTGTGCGCTTCGGCACAGTTTGCACGAAGCCAAACTGACAAAGTACTCTGTCGGGCATGTACGGCTTCGTGATTTCATAGCATGTGATCATGCCATGAAATAAGAAAACTGGTTGGACCTCACGATTCAACTCACGTAAATCCCGGTATGGATTCCAAAAAATCTGTAGGAATAAAGTTAACAACAATACAAAATCAACATAAAAAAGTTAGTCAAAAAATAGTACCTCTTCTGGCACCAAACTGTCTAATACTTCACGAATGGAAGCCAGTGTTTACCAATTTTTGGTTTCCAGCTGGGATAGCCTCTATCGACACACTCTGGAAAGGTGTTCAAGATACGCTGGGTTTTCGTCAGCCCGTCTAAGCATCGGAAAGTGCTCGTATATCCATGCCTATTCAATTTATAAATGAATAGTAAAAATTAAAACAACAAATTTAAGTATACAAGATTAAATTGTTAGAAGTTTTCTTACATGTAGCAGAGTCTGACAGCCGACCATAGTCTTAGTCCCGACACGGGATGCGATGCCGAGCTCACGGTAAAGATTGGCCAGGATACCGCTTCCCCAGGATATATCGATGAAGTCATCCACTTCAGATAAGTTTCGTATGTACCGAGCATGTATCGACGTACCGGACTTGTCCGGAATGTCGACCGTTCCTAGGACGAACAACATATACGCACGAGCCACCGCGTCGACCGTATCATCGTCATCGTTATCCACCTCCATATCCATGAACTGGTCCACTAGAAATGATAGAGGAATTTCGTACTTCTTGAAGCCTGGCAGAGTTGTAAAACTCGTAGCTGGAACTCCAAGGTGAGTTGAGATGAACTTGACGATCTTCCCGTACCATTTCACGGATTTCTCATTCGTGTAATATTCTTTGGTCATTACGCGTCCGGTCACTGGCAGCTCCAATATCTGGTAAACATCGTCGAGTGTAATGGTCATCTCTCCTGCTGGGAGATGAAATGTGTTGGTCTTCGGGTGCCATCTCTCCACGAAGGCGGATATGAGGGCACTATCCATTGTTCGGTAGGCGTTTTGTGCCAAATTGTGCAAGCCGCTCGGTATGATTTTGCTCCGGACGGCCTCGGATAAGCTTGCAAACTGCCAGGACACGGTTTTCTTCCCGTGACTCACAGCCCTAAGGATACGATATGTCCTCTGTATATCGAACAACAAAACACATATCACTTATGAAATACATATATATATAGTATACTAAACTGGTAGCTTACAAACGTCATGTACATACCGGGTTCTTCCATATTTCATACGCAATGTGGTTCTCAAAAGAAACCAACATTGAGCAACCGGGCGGACGGACAGACGGCTCAGAAGGACCGGCCTCCTCAGAAGGACCGACCTCCTCAAATGGAGCAGAACCGTCTTGACGTGATAGGAGTCGGGCAATTGGCAGGTCGTCGTCGTCGTCGTCGGAAGGAGGGTAGGAGTAGGAGCTCGTTGCATCGACCGAGCTTGACGTGCCGGTGGCGATGTCCGAGACCGAGCTTCGGGCGCCGGTTCGATAATTGTTATCGGACGCTCGCGAGGACGTTCCGCACGTTTCTTCCGCTTTGACGCGGTGGGCCGTATTCTTTTGTTAGCGACCGGTGGACTGCATGACAACATACACTTATTAAGTAATAGAAACAGCATGCACTTACCCAACTCCTATATGTCATAACAAGTAGGACTGCCAGGCATGTGGCAGTCCTAATAAAAATTAGAACTGCCACTGTCCTGGCAATTCTCTTTCACAAGAGGACTGCCAGGACTGTGGCAGTCCTAATTTTCATTAGGACTGCCACATGCCTGGCAGTCCTACTGTCGTGAACCCGAACTCCCATAACGACATCCTACTTTGTCGTGCTCTAGGGTTAGGGTTTCAACATAAATTTTGGGTTTCTTGTGTTCGAAAATAAGGGAAGAGAACGTGCAAGAGATTATAAACCTAGTTTACGAAAACTTTTTCAAGAATTAAACCAATTCTAGGGCTTCGAATATAATGTAAAAAAATTTCGAAGAAATTAGGGAAGAACGTACCTGGATTCCGGTTGCTTTGACTTGCGTGTCATCTCTTCGAGAATCTTCGTGGAGGAATTGAGAATGGAGTGATGGAGAAGAAGAAATTAGGGTTTAGGAGAGGGAGAGGGAGAGGGAGAGAGCTTTCTTTCTTTTCTTCTTGAGGAGAGAGAGAGTTAATAATGAAAATGAAAGTGAATTTTTGGGTTTGGAGGGGTTGGGCTGCCCCTAGCAATTTTTGGGTGCCCCCTAGCAATTTTTCCACATTCATGGGCTGCCCCCAAGTAAGGGCTGCCCCCAAGCATTTTTGATGGTGCCCATAGAAAAAACCTTTTTTTTACCCCATCCTTACTTTTAGGAGCTTTGACAAGCTTTATAAAAAAATTCCCAAAAAAAAAAAATTAGTTTATTACCCTTGCAACTTGTAAGCCCCCTGAATTTTCGGGATTTATTTTCGAATTTTCTAAATGATTTATTCTCGATAAATTATTTAGATTCAATTAATTTTGATTTAATGCTCTTTACCGTGACTTGGATTTCTAGAGCATCAGGGATGCCAGTCTCTGAAAACTTTCTTCTTGAAGTTTGAAGTAGACGAGATTACCTTCACGTTGATATATCATGTCCCATTCCAACTCGTTCCCTTGTGCTCTTTTTTGCTTCGCGCAAGTTCGGGTCAATTTAGACCATTTAATTATTAATTGAATTCCCACTCTTTTCCTTGATCCTCATAAGCGCGTTACCGTGACTTTTAATTTAGGAGCACCAGAGCAGTCGTTTTCTCAGAACCAACTTGTCATGCCTGATCTACTCGAGACACTCTTCACCCATGACCTTCGTGTCCCACTCAGACACTCCATTTTGTGCTTCATTTCCTTCGCACAACATTCGGGTCAATTTAGGCCAATTAATTATCTACCGTAAAACCTGATTTAATTTTCCATTTAATTTTCGGGCCCGACATCGATCCAACCTAGCCGACCCCAAATATGGACATGGCCCACATTGAGCCTACAACCCGTCTGACACTTGTGTCCCATTTATTTGAGCCCCCACATGCTACTTATTTACCCATGATTTTAAATACCCATTTTAATTCAATTATTGCCTCCTGTCCGATTTTGACCCGACCCGGCTCGACCGGACCCGAGTCCAAGCTCCATATTGTTCTTTCATGACTGCCCAAATATCCCACATAATTTTTCTATTTTTTTCTATCTTAAAAATATCTCTTTATATACAAATATCTATTTTTTCTCTCTCTATTTCAAATATATACATAATATATATATATATATATATATATATATATATATATATATATATATATATATATCCTCTCCCATCACCCCCTCTCTCTCTCCCATTACTACACTCAACCCCCCCCCCCTATGGCCGGCCTAATATCTCTCTCTCTCTCTATTCTCTCTTTCTAAATATCTATATGTTTCTCTCTCTCTCTAACTAAATATCCCACTCTCTTTATATATATATATATATATATATATATATATATATATATATACACACACAAATAAACTCTCTCTCCCTCTCTCTCTTTTAACACACCCACACACCACTCCCCTCTCCCATCAGCCGAACACCCCCCCCCCCCCCCATTCATCTCTTCACACTCCTTCTCCTTCTCCATTTCATTCTTTTCACTTCTTCTTCTTCTTGATTCTTCAAGAGAGAAGCATCACCACCACAACCACCACTCTTCCACCATCAACCACAACCACCACCTCCACCGAGCGCATCACCACCGCCATCGCCGGTGCTGCCCACGCCGCTGGCCACCGCCGTCGTCGGCCTCAGCCGCACGAGGCAGCGCGGCCACCGCCTGCAGCAGCCGCAGCGCTGGCAGCAGCGCACAGCAGCCGTGGCGCAATGGCGGCAGCAGCTGTCGGCCGAGCACGGCAGGCCGCGCGGTGCAGCGCTGCCGCCGCCGGCCGTGGCCGCCGTGGCCGGCCCCCCATGGCCGGCGAGCCCCGGCGAGCTCCCCCGTGGCGCGCGTCGACTTCTCCGACGCGCCGCCTAGCCGATTTCTTCGCTCCGTCTTAATCTCGATATATACCCCTTCACCTCTGTCAAATTTCACCCGTTAATTTCGTCGTTTGATAAATCAAAACTGGCCACCAAGTTGACGTTTTAATTGAACTATTTTTGGACAGTTTCGTGACGCCAACTTCGCGGGTTCGTATCTTCGTCGTCGCAGTTCCGTTTTACGCGCTACCAGTTTCGGTACACAGCTGGTATAACCCTCTTCCTGCCCCCTTTAGATTTCATTTCAGTTTGAGCTTGTTAGGTCGGTCGAATTCGACGCCAAAGTTGGCCGTTCGAATTCTTAGTGTTGCACTTGTAAAATTTCATTTTTGAACCCGGGACTCCGGATTCAATTTCTGACACCACCAGTAGACTCGTGGCGTCGTTCTGGCCTGTTTTCATATAACATTTGTTAGATTTGGAGAACGTGGACCCTGGCACGCATTTCGGTGCAAAGCGGGTCCCACTTTCTGGGTCAACGGGTCATTTTGAGTTCGGCTCATCGGAATCCAATTCCGGATATACCGTTGAGTTCGTATCGTCATTCTGGACTCGTTGACTTATAATTTGCTGAGTTTTGAGGACATTAGCTCCGACACATTTTTCCGTGCAAATCGAAATTTCAATGTCCTGGTCAACGGACGAATTTGAGATTGGGTCAACGGAATCCAATTCTGGATATACCGTTGGGTTCGTATCGTCATTCTGCATTCGTGGACATATAATTTGTTAGGTTTTGTGCACTTTTATTTTGGCACATTTTTCGGTGCAAAGTGTGTCCAACGACGGACATCATTTTGGCCCGAAATTACCGTTTTGCCCCTGTGTCCAAATTGGACTTTTGGACAGGCTACCCTAGCTGATTTGACCATTCTGGACACGTTGGTGATATTTATTTTATCATCCGACAACATCTGTAGGTTTTTACCCTATTATTATAATCATTCTCCTTTTGTGGTATTTTGAGTTCCATCGATTCCGGTGATTTTACAATCGCTGAAATTGAATGGGTTGACCCTGTAGATGTTTATAGAGACTAGCCTTGACCCTGTTTGACCATGGTTGACTGCTTTGACTGAACGTCGAAGTAGAGTCAACATTTGACCTAGGTTAGACTAGTTTGACCTTGGTTGACCAGAGTTGACCAGTTAACCAAAAGTCAATTGTTAGTCAAACATTTGACCTAGTTTAACCAAGAGTTGACCAGTTGACCAAAAGTCAACTGTAAGTCAACCATTGACCCAGTTTAACCTAGTTTGACTTGGTTTGACTTCTTGTGACCTAGTTTGACTTCGTTGACTGAGTCTGACCTAGATTGCGTAGCTTATACTATAGAATCAAGCCTAACACTGTTGAACCCTAATTAGTTTATATATATATCTTATCTTTAGGTCTGTGGCATCACTCTGAGCATCGACCCCATTTGACAGCTCAGGACCGCAGGCGAGTACATTCACTGATAGTTTTCATTGTCTTGATATTTTCTATATCCGATTCAGTCGTAGTGTCTTACTTGATTCTCAGACACGATAGTTCACGGACTAGTATTGTCGGATTCATGTCATGAGATGTCATTCCTGGATTTCTTGGGATACTGGTACTTGCTTGGTCTTGATTCTTGTACTTGTATTGACGCCGATTCCTGAAGAGGACTTGCTCCCCTCTTAGGGAATCTCGTGTCATGACGTGCTATGTTCGGATCCGTATACTATTCGGGGAATGGGGAATATTATAGATAGTGTGATCAATGCCCACCTTGAGTTACTACTTGTATCATAGCTATACCCTCACCTCACGATGGGTATAGCCTGACCTGTGCTACTACTTGCTCCATAGCTTACCATCCCGGCCGGGCCGAGTCCACGTACTTGTATCCGGTCGGCTGAAAACCTGATCTTGACCCATACCGATCACATTGTGCTATAATATTCGAGGCATATTTTATATTTACTTTATCTTATCATATATCTTGTTCTGTTCTACATACAGTACTTCTCACCATGCTATGATTTCAGTTACTCACATATTTTACATGCCTCTATGATGTACCTTGATTGGAGACTGAGTTCTGCTCGGGAGAAGGGTTACAACCCCGGTCCTTGTTTGGTTTAAGGGTTGTAACTCAGCTTCCGAACGGTTCCCAAGTCTTCATATATCTTTGTCTTGTATTTTATTATACTGTCTCTTATAGAATTTGTCAATTCACATGGAACTGCTGTTAGTGTTTATACTTGCTCATTTTCCTGACAGGATACCGTTGATAATATTTTAGGAGTTGCCATTAGTGGACTTCATGATGTTGCTAGCTGGGGTGAATCTCACTATTCTTCTATGTGAGTTGTCTGGTAGTTATCCTTAGTTAGTCTTGTTGTTCCTTCTTTATTTTCCTGTCTTATGATTCCTTCTAGTAGTTTCTAGTTGTTCTTGTGCTTTAGTTATCTTTCTTGTCTTATCATCCCTAGCTGTTGTGATGTGACTAGAGTATATTTGTAGTTATAGGCCTTCTAGACGTAGTGTATATTTATTGGGTACTAGACAGCGTTCTACCGCCGATACTGCGGCGTAGGCTGGGCGTCGTCTACGTATTCGTACCCGTATATCCGGGTGCGGGTCGTGACACGTTTTTAGTGGTGGCCCATGCAGGTCAGTCTTTGCAATTAATGCGAAGTCGTGGTAGTACTTGAGCTTTTTTGTACTACTGTGAGCCTGCCCTAGGATTAAGGTTGAGTCATAGAATATTTTAGGAATTTGGTACTCAGTCACATATTAGGAACTCTTGGTAGATTCCAGGGATGACCCCTGGGAATCTTATTTCGAACTTTTCGAAACTTTTCCCATTTGTTTTGTCCGTCCTGATTTCTGAAACATCTGTCCGTTATCAACTTTATTCTTTCTTGGAATGAGTTTGTGGACCCCAGAGGGAAGGTATAAGTTGAAATTATATATCTTCTAGGTCGAGACAAGAATATGATTTACCAGTCTCATATCAGGTTGAGATTGTTTTAGATTATATTCTAATGATTTCCATTATCTTGACCTAGATAGTACCTTTGGACATCTCCTGAGAATTTTCTTCTAAACTCTACCTCGGAATCTGTTTTAGCTAGTTTTCATTTAATTATCCTTGATTCGTTGTTGAATTTTGAATCTTGATGTTCGTTGTTGACTTCGATTTTGATTTTGTTGAAGATAAGTTTCTCTGGATTGAGTTAAGATATTCTGATAAACATATTTGATGAGGGCGATGGGAACGATAAATGTCTACTTTATTTATGGAGTTTAGAATTTATCGCAGTCATATTAGCTAGCCTGACAAGGGCATGGAGCCTGATTTTGGATACTATCCTGGTTATGGCATTTAGATTCTCTTGTAGCCATACCGGTTGGCGTGGTAAGGAATCTAGATGACATGATTTAGGGTGTATACCCTAGTTATGGACTCTATCGTTTATTGCAGCTATGCTTACTGGCGTGGCGTAAATTCTGGCGGCATGGTTTTGGATAGACGTGTATGGTTATCAGATCGTATCTTAAATTGATTCACTTCTTTTTGACTAAATGATGAGGACAATTCATACCCTTATTTCTTGACTTACCATTAATTTCTTTTCGTATGATGATTTCCTCATCTTGCCATCATTTTCTCTGACTTGCTTAGCCATGTCTTGATTACACCAATTACCTATCTCGTATCTACTTCTGTCAGCCATACTTTGAAAACCTTGAAAATTTTAGAATTTTTATATCTTTTATCTTGGGAGAAATCGAGGAAGTATCGTAATCATCCGTCTCGGAGTAGACATTGTGGGTAGTAGTCGAAGCAGAGCGAGATGAATATCCCGGCTTCCTCCTACGATCCCATATTCTGGTTTCTATGATAACAGAAGCAATTCAATTCTACATCCTTGATTTGTTTATTATATTTTGATATCGTGAGATTTATCCTCTCTGATTGACCAATCGATTCTGGTTGTCTAGTTTATCGTGCCAAAGAGTCTTGATTGTTGATTAAACTTAAATGGTTTCGAATTCCATTGTGATATGATTTTCTTCTTAGATGCTCATGTCCAGACTTCGTTGATTTTGTTCTCCATCTTGCCCAAATTCTGATTTACCCAAAACTTGATCAATTTAAATCGTGCTGAGACTAAATTATTTACTTTTATCGTGATTGGACAATGCTATCATCACTCGTGCTTTAAACTTTCGATTCAATTCTGGCAAATGACTAAATTCCATTTCAATCACGATTTGGCTTCATACTATCCTTGATTATGCCGGAGTCTCATGTTGGTCATGCCTAAACCGTTGTACTTTTGACCAAGGTTGAGCTGACCGTATCTATGATCGTATTGAGATTCAATTTTGAGCATGTTTTGATTTTGAAACACTCGTGCCTATACTCTTTTCGACCTTGATTTGATTTTCTGATTGTATCTGAAATTTCCTTGTGCTTAATCATGCCTATCTCAAATCCTAAATCAAATTTCAGTAAGCTGAAATCCTATTATCAATATTTTGTTGATTGTAACCGGATGAAGCTCAAGTTTTGATTTTGTTGTCATACCTCTATCGTGCCAAGTGATCTTAGACTATTTCCAATTTTATTCACGCTCGAACTTGGAGCGTATTCCATGATTTTATTAATCATACTCTTCAATCTTGATCAGGTCTATAAAACCTTGACTTCGATTTTGTTGTGTCTGAAACTCTAGCTCAATCATGCCAAGCCTTGTTTTGGTCATGATTATCTCTCATCTTGATCAAGCCTGTGTGCCTTTCAGGCTGATTATCTGTTAACCCGAGTGCTACACGTCACCTCGTACGTGAACTTCATCTATAACTTTCGTTCTCCTAAGTCATTTCTGAATCGTGTCCCAATGACTTAACTTATCTATAATCGTACATATATGATTCTGTTCATATTTTGATTCTATCCTACGGAAATTTTTCATCGTGCCTGAATAATTGTGAATTGATTTTCTTAATCGTGCAAACTTGTCATTCTTGGATCGTGCCTAAAATGTTGTCTAAATCTTCTATCATGTTTTAACCCTACTACCAACCTTTAATTTCGAGGACGAAATTTTTATAAGGTGGGTAGGATGTAAGCCCCCTGAATTTTCGGAATTTATTTTCGAATTTTCTAAATGATTTATTCTCGATAAATTATTTAGATTCAATTAATTTTGATTTAATACTCTTTACCGTGACTTGGATTTCTAGAGCATCAGGGATGCCAGTCTCTGAAAACTTTCTTCTTGAAGTTTGAAGTAGACGAGATTACCTTCACGTTGATATATCATGTCCCATTCCAACTCGTTCCCTTGTGCTCTTTTTGCTTCGCGCAAGTTCGGGTCAATTTAGACCATTTAATTATTAATTGAATTCCCACTCTTTTCCTTGATCCTCATAAGCGCGTTACCGTGACTTTTAATTTAGGAGCACCAGAGCAGTCGTTTTCTCAGAACCAACTTGTCATGCCTGATCTACTCGAGACGTTCTTCACCCATGACCTTCGTGTCCCACTCAGACACTCCATTTTGTGCTTCATTTCCTTCGCACAACTTTCGGATCAATTTAGGCCAATTAATTATCTACCGTAATACCTGATTTAATTTCCCATTTAATTTTCGGACCCGACATCGATCCAACCTAGCCGACCCCAAATATGGACATGGCCCACATTGAGCCTACTACCCGTCTGACACTTGTGTCCCATTTATTTGAGCCCCCACATGCTACTTATTTACCCATGATTTTAAATACCCATTTTAATTCAATTATTGTCTCCTGTCCGATTTTGACCCGACCCGGCTTGACCGGATCCGAGCCCAAGCTCCATATTGTTCTTTCATGACTGCCCAAATACCCCACATAATTTTCCTATTTTTTCCTATCTTAAAAATATCTCTTTATATACAAATATCTACTTTTTCTCTCTCTATTTCAAATATATATATATATATATATATATATATATATATATATCCTCTCCCATCACCCCCTCTCTCTCTCCCATTACAACACTCAATCCCCCCCCCCACTATGGCCGGCCTAATCTCTCTCTCTCTCTATTCTCTCTTTCTAAATATCTATATGTTTCTCTCTCTCTCTAACTAAATATCCCACTCTCTTTATATATATATATATATATATATATATATATATATATATATATATATATATATATATATACACACACACACACAAATAAACTCTCTCTCCCTCTCTCTTTTACCACACCCACACACCACTCCCCTCTCCCATCAGCCGAACACCCCCCCCCCCATTCATCTCTTCACACTCCTTCTCCTTCTCCATTTCATTCTTTTCACTTCTTCTTCTTCTTCTTCTTCTTGATTCTTCAAGAGAGAAGCATCACCACCACAACCACCACTCTTCCACCATCAACCACAACCACCACCTCCACCGAGCGCATCACCACCGCCGTCGCCGGTGCTGCCCACGCCGCTGGCCACCGCCGTCGCCGGCCTCCGTCGAACGAGGCAGCGTGGCCACCGCCTGCAGCAGCCGCAGCGCTGGAAGCAGCGCGCGGCAGCCGTGGTGCAATGGCGGCAGCAGCTGCCGGCCGAGCACGGCAGGCCGCACGGTGCAGCGCCGCCGCCGCCAGCCGTGGTCGGCCCCCCATGGCCGGCGAGCCCCGGCGAGCTCCCCCGTGGCGCGCGTCGACTTCTCCGACGCGCCGCCTAGCCGATTCGCGCATTTGGCACGGGTTCCCGCCGTGACGCGCGCGGGAATGGAACACAGAATTCGCGTTCGGGACAGCAACTTCGTACAGATTTTTTGGACAATCCGACCGTTGGATCGACGATTTCTTCGCTCCGTCTTAATTTCGGTATATACCCCTTCACCTCTGTCAAATTTCACCCGTTAATTCCGTCGTTTGATACATCAAAACTGGCCACCAAGTTGACGTTTTAATTGAACTATTTTTGGACAGTTTCGTGACGCCAACTTCGCGGGTTCGTATCTTCGTCGTCGCAGCTCCGTTTTATGCGCTACTAGTTCCGGTGCACAGCTGGTATAACCCTCTTCCTGTCCCCTTTAGATTTCATTTCAGTTTGAGCTTGTTAGGTCGGTCGAATTCGACGCCAAAGTTGGCCGTTCGAATTCTTAGTGTTGCACTTGTAAAATTTTATTTTTGAACCCGGGACTCCGGATTCAATTTCTGACACCACCAGTAGACTCGTGGCGTCGTTCTGGCCTGTTTTGATATAAAATTTGTTAGATTTGGAGAACGTGGGCCCTGGCACGCATTTCGATGCAAAGCGGGTCCCACTTTCTGGGTCAACGGGTCATTTTGAGTTCGGCTCATCGGAATCCAATTCCGGATATACCGTTGAGTTCGTATCGTCATTCTGGACTCGTTGACATATAATTTGCTGAGTTTTGAGGACATTAGCTCCGATACGCTTTTCCGTGCAAATCGGAATTTCAATGTCCTGGTCAACGGACCAATTTGAGATCGGGTCAACGGAATCCAATTCTGGATATACCGTTGGGTTCGTATCGTCATTCTGCATTCGTGGACATATAATTTGTTAGGTTTTGTGCACTTTTATTTTGGCACATTTTTCGGTGCAAAGTGTGTCCAACGGCGGACATCATTTTGGCCCGAAATTACCGTTTTGCTCCTGTGTCCAAATTGGACTTTTGGACAGGCTATCCTAGCTGATTTGACCATTCTGGACACGTTGGTGATATTTATTTTATCATCCGACAACATCTGTAGGTTTTTACCCTATTATTATAATCCTTCACCTTTTGTGGTATTTTGAGTTCCATCGATTCCGGTGATTTTACAATCACTGAAATTGAATGGGTTGACCCTGTAGATGTTTATAGAGACTAGCCTTGACCCTGTTTGACCATGGTTGACTGCTTTGACTGAACGTCGAAGTAGAGTCAACATTTGACCTAGGTTAGACTAGTTTGACCTTGGTTGACCAGAGTTGACCAGTTGACCAAAAGTCAATTGTTAGTCAAACATTTGACCTAGTTTAACCAAGAGTTGACCAGTTGACCAAAAGTCAACTGTAAGTCAACCATTGACCCAGTTTAACCTAGTTTGACTTGGTTTGACTTCTTGTGACCTAGTTTGACTTCGTTGACTGAGTCTGACCTAAATTGCGTAGCTTATACTATAGAATCAAGCCTAACATTGTTGAACCCTAATTAGTTTATATATATATATCTTATCTTTAGGTCTGTCGCATCACTCTGAGCATCGACCCGATTTGACAGCTCAGGACCGCAGGCGAGTACATTCACTGATAGTTTTCATTGTTTTGATATTTTCTATATCCGATTCAGTCGTAGTGTCTTACTTGATTCTCAGACACGATAGTTCACGGACTAGTATTGTCGGATTTCTGTCATGAGATGTCATTCCTGGATTTCTTGGGACACTGGTACTTGCTTGGTCTTGATTCTTGTACTTGTATTGACGCCGATTCCTGAAGAGGACTTGCTCCCCTCTTAGGGAATCTCGCGTCATGACGTGCTATGTCCGGATCCGTATACTATTCGGGGAATGGGGAATATTATAGATAGTGTGATCAATGCCCACCTTGAGTTACTACTTGTATCATAGCTATACCCTCACCTCACGATGGGTATAGCCTGACCTGTGCTACTACTTGCTCCATAGCTTACCATCTCGGCCGGGCCGAGTCCACGTACTTGTATCCGGTTGGCTGGAAGCCTGATCTTGACCCATACCGATCACATTATGCTATAATATTCGAGGCACATTTTATATTTACTTTATCTTATCATATATCCTGTTCTGTTCTACATACAGTACTTCTCACCATGCTATGATTTCAGTTACTCACATGTTTTACATGCCTCTATGATGTACCTTGATTGGAGACTGAGTTCTGCTCGGAAGAAGGGTTACAACCCCGGTCCTTGTTTGGTTTAAGGGTTGTAACTCAGCTTCCGAACGGTTCCCAAGTCTTCATATATCTTTGTCTTGTATTTCATTATACTGTCTCTTATAGAATTTGTCAATTCACATGGAACTGATGTTAGTGTTTGTACTTGCTCATTTTTCTGACAGGATACCGTTGATAATATTTTAGGAGTTGTTATACCATTAGTGGACTTCGTGATGTTGCTAGCTGAGGTGGATCTCACTATTCTTCTATGTGAGTTGCCTGGTAGTTATCCTTAGTTAGTCTTGTTGTTCCTTCTTTATTTTCCTGTCTTATGATTCCTTCTAGTAGTTTCTAGTTGTTCTTGTGCTTTAGTTATCTTTCTTGTCTTATCATCCCTAGCTGTTGTGATGTGACTAGAGTATATTTGTAGTTATAGGCCTTCTAGACGTAGTGTATATTTATTGGGTACTAGACAGCGTTCTACCGTCGATACTGCGGCGTAGGCTGGGCGTCGTCTACGTATTCGTACCCGTATATCCTGGTGCGGGTCGTGACACAACTATTTTTCTTTTCAAAAAAAAAAAATCTAACCTATATTAATAACTTTCAGACTAAGGTGACTCGCGCAGCCAGCTGACCCATTTTCAATAGAAAGGAATAATCGTCATGCTAAACCCAGCTGGCTGGTCAATCTCAGTGATCTTATCGACCGGCAAACCGAAGACGGACGGCCACGGTGTGAAAAATCACGAAAATCTATATAAAAAAAATTAAGAAAAAATGAGTCAAAATTGGAACTCTAACCATAGTTGTAGCGAGACGATTCGGGTCTGAGGGTTATTACGGATCAACGGGGATTTATTCTTAACATTCGTTCTGGAAATACGAAATGAAAAAATAAACGATCTTCAAGATCTTCAGGGAAGAGCAAGCACCAAAATTTAGAAATCTAACTTTCAACATGATATGGAAATTTATTGTTCATGACTAGGAGTATGATTTACCATATCGAAATCGAAAGACGACTTTGTGAGTGGATTCGAAAAGAAAGAGAGTAGGCTTGTACGTTTGCAGATCTTTCATTCCGTCTTCCTCCAATCTTTATTTTAGTTTGTTTTTGGATTTACTGTAAACGTTAATCATATTCGGCGTTTGTTTCTTAGCTCATTTTTTTTTATCATTTTTTTTCTTTTTCAAAATTTTCGTTAATATGATAAAAAAAACTATTTAATTGTTTAAGGAATTAAGGAACATAAGGGGGTAAAGGAAGAAAAAATGTAAACCGAGTTATTTGACAATGTAAACTTAACAAAGTCAACATAAGGAATAAAGTGAATAAAAATATTGGTGCATTTAACAACACCATAGTTTATTTCTTAATCTTCATAATATAGCTAGCAATCAAGAGGCAATGTCGAGTCTCTTCATAATATACATAATGGTAGAAAATTTTGGAATATTTCTTCCAAAAGAAGTATAGATGGTGAGTTTGTTTCTGATGACTTAAATTTAATGCAATTATTGATTGATGTATAGTTATACTAGCATTGATGAAGTAGTTGTTGTTTTTTTTTTTTTTTTTTTTTTGAGGTGTCCTTTTTTTAAGCCGAATCGTAATCCAAAACCACCCAGCCGTCCAGGAGAGATTTGAATCCGAGACATGTGCTCAGGCGGACCTCCCGCACTACCCCTAGGAGCATAATTTGGGCAATTTCAGCTCCATTAAAAGTCCAAATTCCAGTAAGGTTGGTGTGTAAAGGCAGATTACATACTATAGATACTTTAAGAAAAAAATAATATTCATTGTGATAGTCAATGCATCTACTGTGGAAGTAATTCTTTGTTTTTCATAATACAAAATCGGGTAGTAGTTCTTTGTCTTTTTTTAATAATATTTCTTCTTATTAAAGGTTGGGCAGGGGTTATGGAAATCAAGAAGCAGTGGTTGACCTCTAGTCTAGTGGTTAAGAGAGATGCATGCGGTCCAAGTGATCGGTTATGGAAATCAAGAAGCAGTGGTTGACCTCTAGTCTAGTGGTTAAGAGAGATGCATGCGCCCCAAGTGATCGGAGTTCGAGTTCGCCACAATTATCCATTGTTTCAATATATATATATATATATATATATATATATATATTTCCGAGGCCGTAATCCATTGGGAACGGCGAGACACCCCGGCGTGGAGGGCGCGGGTCGAGCCTCCTTGGGAGCATGCTCCCAAGCTCCATTAAGAAGTGGACACCCAATATATATATATATATATATATATATATATATATATATATATATATATATATATATTTTTTTTTTTTTTTTTTTTTTTTTTTTTTTTTTTTTTTTTTTTGTGTGTGTGTGTGTGTGTGTGCAAATGACCTCTAGCCTAGTGGTTAAGAGAGACGCATGCGGCCCAAGTGGTCGGGAGTTCGAGCCTCAGTGGAGGCGAGTTCACCACAAGTACCCATTGCTTCAAAATATATATATATATATATATATATATATATATATATATATATATATATATATATATATATATATATATATATATATATGAAAAATTCTACAATACATCCACCCTTTTGGGATGTATCGATACATCCAAAATCTGGACCGTTGGATGTTCATACAACGGTTCAGATTAAATTCAGATTAAATAATGCAAGAGACATCATTTAATGTTGTTTTTGACTTTTGACCTCTTGTTAACTTGCTATAGCAGGTCATTCTTCAATGCAATTTTTTTAATGAACACCATAAATTAACTCATATTTACTTTCTCTTTCGTCCATGTAATTTAATATTTTGTACAACTACGTATATATAACAATAATTGTGTGTCGGCCGGAAAGGAAGGACACAGTGTGTCCAGGTCTGTAGACGATGTAGACGACGACACCACCGCTGCTTGCGATCTAGATGATGACACCGACGACGACATGGACGAAGTTCCTGTAGCCAATGTGGATAATAGTAAGGGAAGAATTCAGAGGAAGAAGAGTGGTAGGAAGCCGATAAAAGCTCGTTCTCTCAAATCTCTTCTTTGTGTAAACTAAATCCAAGGATGACACAATTCCTAATTTTAGTTATTGCTTAGCAGAGTCTACTTAGAGTAAATATGAGTTAATTTAGGATGTTTATTGAAAAAATTAAAGTGAAAAATGACCTGCTAAAGCAAGTTACCAACATGTCAAAAGTCTAAATCAGCATTAAATGATATTTCTACTCTATTATTCAATCCGAACCATTGGATCAACATCCAATGGTCCAGATTTCGGATGTATCGATACATCCTTTTCCAGGGGATGTATTGTAGAACGACCATATATATATATATAGAGAGAGCGAGAGAGAGAGAGAATAAGGGAGATGAGGTGCCACCTTAAAGGTGGTGGCTATGTGCCATCCCCCCATGCTATCATCATGCACCAAAAAATGTGCAAGTGCATGATAATAGCACAGGAGGAGGGTGACATATAGCCACCTCACCGTGAGATGTGACACCTCACCTCACCTCCCTTTTCTCTCTCTCTCTCTCTCTCTCTCTCTCTCTCTATATATATATATATATATATATATATATATACCGAATTCAAGTGATACAGTGTCAAAGCAGGCATGCTTTGACATTGGTTTATACTATCAACAGTTATTTATTTTGACAACAAGACTACTATAATGACACGAGATCGAGAAAACATAAAAACAAATAATATTAAATTACAAATGATATAATGTCAAAGCAGGCATGCCTGGAGAAACCGGTAAATATTTGATTGCAGGAGCAACAATTCAGATTCTTACAGCTCTAAACAGGAAGCCTGTCAAAAGAAGATATGGATACAATTCACAGAATACAGTACTCAAACACCCAAGCAATCCTTGATGCCCTGTTCAAATTTGTCGAGGGCCGCTACTGCATCCGTAAGTCCATCTTTCACCTTTTCTCTGCATGTGGAGGAAAGATTAATGAATCAAAATGTCGTAGAAGTTTAGCAGTAACTTACATGGAGAGGAAAGCAAATATATTTTTACCGAACAAAAGAATTAGGCAAGTATCGGAGATCAATTATAAATGTATTTAGTTTACCCACAATATATTATATTTTACATTGCAAGATTTTATCTTTAAGTCACGTTTGGTTTGCAGAATCAGAACTTCGGAAATAAAAAGTCATTTATTTCCTGTGTTTGGATGTGAAAGGAAATGAGCAGCAAAAAAATTGACGAGAATTGCAATTTTCCAAAGGAATGAGCAAAGAATTGATTTCCTTTCCTTTTCTTTCCGAGAACCCATCGAAGCTTAAAGTAAACATATTTTACATTGCAAGATTAACTTTATGTTAGTTTGGTTCGAGGAAAGGAAAGAAAATCAATTATTTGCTCTTTACTTTCCTAAAATTTGTAATTCCCATCGTTTTTTTTTTCTTTCCCGTGTTTGGATAGTCCAGGAAAATTGGGAGGGGAAGTGAATCATTGGGATGGGAAAGTGAATCATTGGATAGGGAGAACCATTTCCCCCATATTTTCCTTTCCTTTGGGAATCAATTTCCTTCTACGCTCCTATCCTTTGGCATCCAAACACGGAAAATGAATGACTTCTCTTTCCAAAGGCCCTGATTCTGCGAACCAAACGTGGCGAAAGACCAAAGTTTTAAAGTTGGAGACGTGAGAAATAGGGGCAGAGTGTACCTATCAGAGATGAGTTGAAAGTCACTGCCTTCTACCACCTTCCCAACATTTGACAATGATCTGCACCGGTCTTAAACTTGTTAGTACAAAAAATATGTTACATTCTAAAGCATTATGTAACACTTGCATGGCTTCCAAGCCCATAAATGGCAACAACAGAAACTTCTAGATTCTATTCACAACTACTTCCAGAACTCTCATCTCCAGTAGGGGGCCAAGAAGTCAGAGCACGTAGGTGCTGTACATAAGTCACGTATGGCTGAGGCGAGACACACATAAATGGCAACAGCGGAAACATCTAGGTTAGAATCTAGGCATGCTGGTGCAAGGATATGAGAAGTTTGAAGGTGGGAATTGTTAATAATAAATAAAAAATCATATTCATAACAGTAAAATTTGCAAACCATTAAGTTGAAACAGTTAATTTGCCTATGTATGATGTTTGATTCATAGTTTGCAGTATCGGCTGATACCGATTCGATAAAGCTGATACCGAAAAGGTTTGCATGTCCCAATCCGATACCGACCGATATTGATATTGAGGGTCTCTTTTTCGATCAATTTGGCAAAGAAAATTGAAGAAAAAAGACCAATCAACAAAGATGTAAAAGCACAGTAAGGTTGTAAAATCATGTAAAAAAAAGAAATTTTATCTATTGCATGTAAACCAATTGGCAAGGGTGTACTATTATTCAATTTCAAACCTACTCGGAAACAACACTGGAATTACTTAAAATTATGTTTAAATATATAGAATATATTTTCTAAAATATTAATAGTTATTTGTTTTCCGATACCCAAAAAATCCGATACTCAGATCAGAACCGATACCATCAATTCCGATACTCATATGAATGGTTGGATACCGATTTAGTTACCGCGAACGTACTTTGAAGTCGCTATCGACTATACTTGGGTGTGCTGGTGTGTGCCTGTTGAGTGTCACCTGAAAATTTCTACACTAGTATGTTAGCTAATAGACAATCGGTCCTCACTTTACAACATCGGCAAGCCTAGCTTCGGCTTCCAACTTCACCGGATCATCCTTCTCGAGCAAGGACGCGGCATTGTTCAGAATCAAACTGAAGGTGCAAACCTACAAGCAAGGAGCAGATGAACACACAATCACAACTAAGAAACAAGTTAGTTCATTTTCAAAGTTTCTCGCCATTCCAATGAGAATTATTCAGTGAGCCGGGGTTACCGTGCGCCTTCCATGTCATCCACTTGATAGCATGGAAATTGCACGGTGGGTCCGGTCCAGCTCACTGAATAGTTTCTCCAAATCAGCAAATAGATCATGCGAATTATCAATGGACATGTCACATTGGACCTCGACTCCGGCGCCGGACTGGAACGCTACGAGCGAGGTCCTCGCCTGCGGGACGCAGTCCCTCGAGACGGCCGCGAGTATCCCCTGTATCTCTTCGGAATTGGCGGCAAGAGGAGAGTCCGACTCTGCAGCGAACGATCGGTGACACAACTTGCAACGGAAGTGAAATCGTTAGTTTGGAAAGGTTTCTGGTGCGGTACCGAGCAACGAGTACGCCGAGCGGAGGCCCCGGCGGGAGGCCTCGATGGGGGCCAGGACGAACCTGGACGCCTTCCTCTTCTGGTCCTTGAGCCATTCCTTCGGCCCCTCTAGAAAAAAAAGGAAAGAAAAAGAAGAGAACTTTGAATCAAGGAAGCACCGGCAGCTAAAGAGTCGGTGTCGTGTCGGACGCGACAAGGGGCTTACGTATTCCGAAGGAGAGCGAGAGGGCGGACGCGGGGGAGGGAGAGGGGATGGCGGCGGGGAGGGAGGAGAGGAGGAGGAGGAGCGCGGTCCGGCGGGGGGTCGGAGGGGAATTAGGGTTTTCTTTGGGTCGCCATTGCTGCTGGCGGTGGTGGCGAATTTTAGGGTTAGGGTTTTGTGGGTTGGGGGGGTTAGGGATTTGGGAGTGGGAAGTATGGATAATTTGGTTTCCTGCTGCTATTCTTTCCATGGCGGTTATTCTTCTGTTCGGATGACGTTGTCGAGATGTTTTGTTCCGGAATGTTGGGGTTGTTGGACCCGAAAATGGGCCGAGAATCAGTCCTTTAAAAGCCCAAGAGGAGAGGATCCAAATTGAAATTTAAGTCCTCTCTTTGAGGGGTGTAAGATCCAAATTCAGGAGAACAAATTATCCCTAAAATATGTCTACCAAAAATATTCTTTCTCATATATATATATATATATATATATATATATATATATATATTATTTTAAAAAATAACACCTACAATCAGTGGGATCTATATTTTTATAGGAAAGATGATACGTTTCGTACACAGGTTTTAAGAACAGCACATCTGCTCTCCCAAGTTGAGACGGATCATAACAACTAAATGGAGGCGAATACGAATATGAATGTAGGTTTCAGCATCTGAATCGGAGTCGGCGTCAGAGGTGGGGATGGATGTCATTTTTTTTGGTTATGTTGCTATCCAATTTCTCAGGGCCGGCCCTGAGTAATTGGGGGTCCGAGGCAAAATTTTCTAAATGGACTCCATACATAAAGGAAAAAAAAGAAGTATAAATAAAACAGAATTTTGTTATAGTCAAGATTTGAACCAAAACCTTTTAAATGCAAGTATAGCATTGTAACCACTACACCACAAAACTTTTTGTTAAGAAAAAGTGCACATGATACATACTAGTTCTATTATAGATAGTTCTATGTTGGTGTCCCCTTTCGTCAGGGGGCCTTGGGCCAGTGCCGCCCCTGCAATTTCTCTATTTTATCAACTTCCAAAAAAATAATTACATACAAATGTAAACGGTGCGTCATGCACAAGTACAACTTAGGTTTGTATGATATACGACAAGTGACGATTTATCAATTCGACGGAATCGAGACATGACAACCACGAGCTAAAGTTAAAACATTTATAGCACTTCAACATTTAATAGGTAACTATACTCCTTTTATGAGTCTCTTTTCAATATAATAGTTTGACTTATTTTAGGGGCTGTTTGAATCGTGATAGCTCTTCGAAAGTGTGTAAGTGACACTTGCAGCATGTCCACTTGCAGTGCACTTGTAGCACTCATGAGTTTACAAAACATGTTTGGATACATTACTCCTTGTCCTCGCAAGTTGGGAGTTTCACAAATTTTGTGTTTGGATGAGAAATTGAAAGTGTAAATATTTGGATTACAACCATGTAAGTGATATGATAACCAATTTGAAATATGGTATGCTTACCACCAAAGGGTTGTAAACTCATCATACATGAGAAAGAACTAGCTTCCAATTAGAAACTGCCAAATATGATAAATTTGCAACAACTATGTCAATTATTCAAATTTGTCTGATACAATGGTCCATAATGAACGGACCAATACAATAATCAATATCTAATATGCAATGAACGGACCTTAAAGAAAACAACTATACATCTCAATTAGGAAAAAATAGTATTGACAGGATCTATTTCATAGCAAGGATAGGATGGAAAAGTGAATGTATATTTGAATTATTAATTAATAATAATAATAATTTTCTAATAAGTGTGCCCAAATTTTAATTTCAACAAATTTACGGTCACGAATCTATTCAACGAAACTATTGAAAAACTGTGTCATTTTCCTTGTGTATCTTTGTTGTTTATAAAAGCGTAAGTGTTTGAAACATTGAATATAACTCATTCATACATCTAACATTAGGTCTAAGAGGGAGAAAGAGGAACTATCAATATTGCTTCGTCGAGTTCCTGCGGTGTGAAATGGTGCTATCGAAGAAGAAGAACTGTTGTATCCTGGGAGACTAATCGCAATTAAACCATAAGCACCAGTGCGAGATGAATATTGTCTTAAGAACATTGAATAAAGATCAAGCTTCGGTCTCGATTAAGATTATTATTTTATATTTTAATTTTTAAATTTTAATTTCAGAGTCTAAATACGAAGTTGAGAATTAGTTCTAACAGAATAGTTATATGACTACTGATGTAAAGGTCGAACATAACTTCAAAACAAATGCTGCATAATTCCAAGATATGGTAACAAAATTTGACATAGAGCTAAACATCAAACATTCACAGTCAACAAATTTAAGGCCATTTTCTAACAAATCTACCAATTTTGCTACCATTTTCTTCCAGACCTAGACAAAAAAAAAGAGGAAAAATCGACAAACTTACAGCCATTTTCTAACCGATCTAGAAATGTACGGCCCTTTTCTAACATGTCTACAAATTTATGGCCATTTTCTTCCGGACCTTGAAAAAAAAATACACAGAGGGAAAAATCGAAAAAAAACAACAAATGAAATCAACACATACACACCCGGGTAAGAAGGCGACAAATCCTCACGGATGTAGTATATTTAGATCTAAAAATGCTTACCAAAATTGTACCGTTAAAATTTTTCTTGGAAAATATTTTACCTCTCTAGCGAGAGCGGGATTAAGAAGGTGACCGCAGCTAGAAAGACTTCCACTGTGGAGAAAAATTGGTTGCAAGAGAGCAAAAATGAGGACTTTCAATGGAGTTGCTCTACTTCTTCTTTGCAACTGAGAAGTGAATTCTCGAGGAGACAAGGCACTGTTTCCAACCAGTGATTGGACATTAGCAGTACACTTGCAAATCCAACCAAACACATAAAAATGGAATTTTAGGGTTGGACATCTCATTTCACATACAGAAAATGATGATCGGCAGAAAAGTGAGATTGCAGATAATCTCTGATCCAAGAGCCTCTACCGGTTGAAGAAGAGAGTCAAATAAGGGCTATTTTGTTTAGGGATGTGTTAATATGTGTCTATTAGGCATATGTTAAGGAAACTAAGGCCATCTCCAATGGGGATTTCTAAAATTGAGTTCCTAATTGGCACTTTAGGGTAAGAAAATTTATATCTAGTTGGCAGATTTTCTACTTAGAAATTGCACGCAAAAGTTACTCTCCAATGGAAAATGGATAGTGAGTGTTTTTTTTTATAAAATCGGTGGAACCTACATTTTTATATTTTATAGGATGAGGATATGTTTGGAACATCATATTTGGAGACAATAGATATGCTCCTCTCCAATGGTTCTCAATTTCAATACTACGAGACAGAAAATAAAAGACTCAATTTAATGATTTAATTTGAAAGTATGGCATAATATTAATTTTTATGAGAGATGAAAAACTTACATCAATGCCCACATAGGATGAAAAATCACTATTGGTAGGAATTTTTTTTTAAAAAATATATATACCATAAAATTAGGAGAGATAGAAACCTCCCATTAGAAATGACCTAATAAAAATATGCTTTTAATACCTTTGCATTAAATGAACATATTTTTTTAGCATTATTGGTTTTGTTAAAAACATGTATTTATTACCATATGCTAACAATATACTTTTATTAAATGTGCACGTGTTAACACAACACTTTTGCTTAGGACATATTTGGTTGGCCAATTAATACGGAATTTAGGAATGAATTTGCCACAAATTCAGATCTGGGAGAGTGAAATCCACTTCACGTGTTTAGTTGCGGACAGTATCTACTGTAAAGTGACAAATAATACATGTTGTCTGCCACTACTTCCTCATTTTGACATCAAAATTTTCTTCTTCGAAGTAGTTTACGCGGACTGTGAAATCCCCATTCTGACATAACACAGATGAAAGGATTAATGCTGTCTACCTTAACACTTTTCTAATTATAAGAACTATAAAAAGTTACATTTTCAAACACATTTCAACAACCATCAAAACACCCGGGTAAGAAGGCGACAAATCCTCACGGATGTAGTATATTTAGATCTAAAAATGCTTACCAAAATTGAACCGTTGAAATTTTTCTTGGAAAATATTTTACCTCTCTAGCGAGAGCGGGATGAAGAAGGTGACCGCAGCTAGAAAGACTTCCACTATGGAGAAAAATGGGTTGCAAGAGAGCAAAAATGGGGACTTTTAATGGAGTTGCTCTACTTCTTTGCAACTGAGAAGTGAATTCTCGAGGAGACAAGACACTGTTCGGCAGAAAAGTGAGATTGCAGATAATCTCTGATCCAAGAGCCTCTACCGGTTGAAGAAGAGAGTTTTCTCAAGACTACAAAGTCTCAAATAAGGGCTATTTTGTTTAGGGATGTGTTAATATGTGTCTATTAGGCATATGTTAAGGAAACTAAGGCCATCTCCAATGGGGATTTCTAAAATTGAGTTCCTAATTGGCACTTTAGGGTAAGAAAATTTATATCTAGTTGGCAGATTTTCTACTTAGAAATTGCATGCAAAAAATACTCTCCAATGGAAAATGGATAGTGAGTGTTTTTTTATAAAATCGGTGGAACCTACATTTTTTATATTTTATAGGAGGAGGATATGTTTGGAACATCATATTTGGAGACAATAGATATGCTCCTCTCCAATGGTTCTCAATTTCAATACTACGAGACAGAAAATAAAAGACTCAATTTAATGATTTAATTTGAAAGTATGGCATAATATTAATTTTTATGAGAGATGAAAAATTTATATGAGAGTTTCTACATTTAAAAAAATTTATAGAAATTCTCTACCCTACATCAATGCCCACATAGGATAAAAAATCACTATTGGTAGGAAAAAAAAAATTAAAAATATATATACCATGAAATTAGGAGAGAGAGAAACCTCCCATTAGAAATGACCTAATAAAAATATGCTTTTAATACCATTACATTAAATGAACATATTGTTTTAGCATTATTGGTTTTGTTAAAAACATGTATTTATTACCATATGTTAACAATATACTTTTATTAAATGTGCACGTGTTAACACAACCCTTTTGCTTAGGACATATTTGGTTGGCGGATCAATCCGGAATTTAGGAATGAATTTGCCACAAGGAAGGGTGAAGTCCACTTCACGTGTTTAGTTGCGGACAATATCTACTGTGAAGTGACAAATAATACATGTTGTCTGCCCCTACTTCCTCATTTTGACATCGAAATTTTCTTCTTCGAAGTAGTTTACGTGGACTGTGAAATCCTTATTCTGACATAGCACAGATGGAAGGATTAATGCTATCTACCTTAACACTTTTCTAATTATAAGAACTACAAAAAGTTGCATTTTCAAACACATTTCAACAACCATCAAAACACTTAAATTTTAGAATTTCTTACTTCTAACATCTACTTCTTCGAAGCACCTAAATAAATTATATATATATATATATATATATATATATATATATATATATATATATAATAGAAAAATTTGGATGGTGAAAAATTTGAATTCCGAAAATACCCTTGCATATTTATACTAATTAAAAACTGTTCATTAGTTTTAATAAAGACAACTTAATAATTAAGAAGACTACCCTTTGATCTTCCTAATTAATTAAAATAATATTAAAATACGTGCAAGATACGTGCACATATGCTAGTATATATATATTAGAAGTGAGACACAAAATGTAGATTTCTTGATTTTCCACTTCCGCACAACAAATTCTTAAAAAAAGTAATCTACCTATTATGCTTCGAGAGGAAAAACGAAAGAGAGCACCCTATTGGTAAGCTTGATTGAATCTCTTTCGTTACTGCGTCCAAAAACACCCCCAAAAAAGTGTCCGTGTTCGTGTCCGTGTCCGTGTCTACTTGGCGGTGAAGCGGTAGACGGCGACGCCGGTCCTGCTCCCCGGCAGCGGCGGGTCGGCGTGCACGAGCGCGACGCGGAAGCTCTTCCTGGCCTTGCGGAAGAAGAGCGCGTCCCTCTTCTTCCACCTCCTGAGGTGGGCCATGAGGAACGCCGTCCCCTCCCCCTCCCTCACGAACGCCCCCACCGTCCGCAGCAGCGGTTCGAACAGGTGCTCGTGGTACACCACGTCCGCCGCCACCACGGCGTCGAACGCCGCCGCCCCGCCGAGCGCCGCCTCGTCCTCCGGGCTCCCCCACCGAAGCTGCCGGACGCGGAGGGACCCGCCGCGGGCGGCGACGAGGGGCGCGTTGGACTCCGCGTTGGAGCGGAGGTTGGGGAGGACGTGGGGGAGGTCGGTGAGGGTGACGTCGGCGCGGAGGAGGGCGGCGGCGGCGATGCCGGCGAGGCCCGTGCCGGAGCCGAGCTCGAGGAGGCGGAGGGGGGAGGGGGGGAGGAGGAGGCGGGAGGGGTCGAGGTCGAGGAGGGCGAGGAGGGAGGCGGCGGCGGGCCAGAGCTGGAAGGAGAGGCCGAGGGAGGGGAGCTGGCGGGTGACGATGGCGGCGCCGATGGACTCGAGGTGGTGGTGCCGCTCCTCTTCCTGTAGGTGCTGCTGGTTGGAGCGGTCGAGCGACGGTGGTCCTTCTCCTTCTTCTTCTAAGAGGGTTCGGAGGAGGAGATCGCCATTGCTGTCCTCGTCCGAGCTCTCTGCCATCTCAGTGGGAGAAACGAGCGAGAAGGAGATCTTAAAAGCAGATGGACCGCCGCCGGCTTTCAAAAGTTTTTTTTTTTTTTTTTGGAAAAGCAACAATAATCCCAAATCATGCCCTACTTTATCAGTTAAATAAGGTTTTGTTGGGTTAGGGTATAGACCTTATGGTTAGTGCTAGTCCCAAACTCGAACCAACTATTTTAGGGGTCCTGGTTAGGGATGAGCGGTATTCGGATTTGGACCGAAAATCGAACCGAATAAGAGATTCGGTTCAGCTTTTTAAAAAATCAGTTCAGTTTGCAAATGTTAAAGGCCACCCACTTTTTACTAAGGGCCACCAACTTAAAATTTTAAAAAAATTACAAGTTTGTCATTTTGAAAACACTAAGGGCCACCCCACTTCTGCAATTGAGGACTGCATGGGCTTGCCTGCAGTCCAAAGTGAAGACAGGACTGCAGTGCTGGCCTGCAGTCCTCAATTGACAGAATTTTTTTTTTTTTAACCTACAGTGACTGCAGGACTTGCCTGCAGTCCAAAGTGAAGAGAGGACTGCAGTGCTGGCCTGCAGTCCTCTCCGTCGATCCGGAGAAACAACCATGAAGAGGAAGAAGACCTTCACTTTTTGTTTAATTGCTCAAAGTGATGGGAGCTCCTCTTGATGGGAACTTGAGAACGTGCTCACTGGTTCTGGTTCGTCTCCATGGCTCGATTTTGCTTGAAGAGGTCCTCTTCCAGCGATGGGAGCACCGAGAAGTCCTCCCTCTAGTTCTGGTTCGTCTCCATGGCTCGATTTTGCTTGCTGCTGCTGGCTGAGCCTGCTGCTGCGAAGAAGAAACCCTTTATTTCCTTCCTTATTGCGTGAGCACGTGAGTCATGAGGGGCTCCCATCAAGAGGAGGGGAGAACTTGCTCATTGCTCAAAGTGATGGCTGCAGTCCTTTTTTTGTTTTATTTTTTATTTTTGTTTTTTTTTTCTTTGGTTTCTCTTGGTGGCATTTAGTAAATTACTTTACATTAGGTTGCTCTTAGTAAAAATTTGAGAGGGTCATGGTTGTCCTTAGTAGGATGGTTGCCCTTAGTAAAAAGAGATGGCCTTTAACATTTGCCTTAGTGCTAGTCCCAAACTCGAACCAACTATTTTAGGGGTCCTGGTTAGGGATGAGCAGTATTCGGATTTGGACCGAAAATCGAACCGAATAAGAGATTCGGTTCAGCTTTTTAAAAAATCAGTTCAGTTTCGATTTTCGAAATACTAAAATTTATTATTCGATTTTGAATTTCGGTCCAAAACTAAATAAGAATTATACAATTTTATAAATGTTCCCAATTTTTTGCATATTTTGTGATTAAAAATGCTTATATATATATATATATATATATATATATATATATATATATATATATATATATATATATATATATATATATATATATATATATATATAAAATTTAAGAACTAGTCTAACTTTGTATACATTTGAAATTCAACAAATGTGTGTATAAAAATTATAATTTTTAATATAATTCAACCACGACTCGAACTTTGGATCCGATCCATTAAACAGTATAAATAGTGCAACTGAACAAACCGAGTGTCACGTCCTAGAACCAGAATACTGGAGAGCGGGGGACAGACACAGCCAGCTACGTATATTGAAGTGAATCTCACCTCGCAATACGGTCACGGTTGTCTAGATGCATGAGGATTTAACTACAAGCCATTAGTCTCTTAAGGTCAAGAACAAGCCTAGTGTCTCAATCTCAAGCAAGCAAGTAAATGTAACAAGATGGTAGATCATCAGACATACAAAGTAAGGCGTCCCATACATTATATATTCAGATGATCATGAAGCTAGTCATACAAAATGCGAAGACTAGCAAGAATTTAAGTCATACATGATCAACCTTAGGATTTGTCAATCATGTTACAGGCAGACAGAAAATATAAGCTTTCAACACGAGCTAACACTTGTTCGGCGACTAAACACCTCAAAAGAATAATTTACAATGGAGTGAGAGAGCAAAATAAACCCACTCGTTGTCAGGATTACGTCTAGTGTTCACCATCTGGCTGGAAGGCTGGAAGATCTTCGGGAGCTACTCCGAAATCTGGCCATACAAAACCAGCTGGGTCAGACCCCAGAAAGAGCAAGTGCCATAAGGGAGCTTCACTTAAAAACTAAAACCAGCATGTTAGAACACAAGACATAAATAATAACAAGAAAACTGGAGTTATGAGAGTAGGGTGATAAACGATAAGATAACTAAGAAACTATTCTGGTAACCAAGTTATAACCCGTAAACCAAACAAGAACCGGTGTTGTAACCCTTCACCTGAACAGAACTTAGTCTCTAACCAATTATCGATAAAGTAAAACATAAACAGTAACGTGCTGAAGTAACCATGTACTGGCCTTGTCTAGACAAGATTGGACTAGACTCCATTCATCAATCACGGCCAAACAATGAGTACGACTTGATACTTTAACTAACTAGGTTATCATAAGCCTAGTTACTACAAGATGTAATGAGATGTTCCAGCAGTTACAAGCCATGCAGCTATCAAGTTATCCTTCCGCAGGTTGAGAGAGTTGATTAGGTGACTTGGGGGTGCAACACATGACAGTGTGCTAAAAATGTGCCCTACTCGTCGGCATGCTACAAGTCCACTTGAAGCACCCAGATAACGGGATTGCCTATGGCTGATGTCACACCCCGATTCGATAGAATCGATAGTCGTCCCCCGGACGTGATGCCGTACAAACCTAAGTTGCGCTTGCACAAGACGGTTCATAAGGTTATTCGAAACAACAGCATTTACAAGAGTACGCAGAGAAATTGAACACATTTATATAGAGAAGGAAACTTGTATTTTCATTGATAATAAGTTAGATTACAGACTCAATTATAAAAGAGACCTCTCGGGCTTACAACCGACATCGATGAGATAGTCATTCCATACATTTACATTCCTTTTTACAAAACATCAAATGACTCTCTAAGACCTGGGATCGATGAGAGTTTGCGCTGCATGATGCAGTTGAATTGGAGTCTTCAAAATGTTGCAGAGTTAGCCTTCGCGCTAGCAAGGCTTCAAAAGAAATGAGCGTCGCCTTCAGTCCCTTGGCACGCTATCCTGGTTCTGGGTGCCTGTTGAGAGCGAGGGTCAGTACATTACACTTTGTACTGGTACGTGGCAATTTAAATCCCGTGCTCTCATTTGTTGAAGAAGTTAAGTGAACGTGTGTCACCCTCATTTACCGTATTTCGTATTTATACTCGTAGTTGGATTTTTGGCATGTATTTTTATTTTCTCGACTTACGAAATTTTGGGTTTTCTCGTATTTTGGGTTTCGGCTCGGCTCGGTTTTAGTTGCGTTGGTTTGGTTTTAAACCCAATGGAACACTTTAACCTATACTCCACCCTCATTCCACCACAACCACCCTCATTAAATCCCCACCAACCATTCTCTCTTCTCATTACTTCTCTCATTAATTTTCTAACTCCTTCTTCTTCCTTCTTCCACACAACACCCCACCCATAGGCAAGTGCATCTTGCCACCACATGAAGACCAAATTTTATTTGCCTAATAGCTTACACTACCAAAATTTATCGATTTAGCGACGACCGAATCCGTCGCTAAGACGACGGTAATTACAATTAGCGACCGATTGCCGACGGATATTGGCCAAAAACATCCGTCGGCAATCAGCTCGTCGCTAATAACCATCCGTCGCTAAGTTGTCGTCACATGACGGAATAGCGACGGATAGTCGACGTCACAATACGAAGACTTAGCGACACGTTCCCGACGGATTTCCGTCCATTTCAACTATTAAGTACTTAACTGTGTAGGAAATAGCGACATAACTTTCCGTCGGTAACCCGTCGTAACGGCGTATCAGATCGTATCGTTGCGTCGCTAATCCGTCGATAACGTCGATATTAAGTGACGGATTAGCGACGGTCTGCTGACGGAAAAACCGTCGACCAGCTTCTGGAAATTCATGTCATTTCCAGCAACTTGGCGACGGATAAGTCGTCGCTATGCCGTCGCAACGTATCGACCACATAGCGACGGATTAACCGTCGACCTTGTTCTGGAAATTCTTGTTATTTCCAGAATACGGGCGACGAATATGTCGTTGCTATTCCGTCGAACAATAAATCAGCTCGTCGGATGGTCCGTCGACCATCCGTCGCTACCTGGGAATAATTTTCAAATATCCAGTTAGCGACGGAATAACCGTCGAAAAGTCGTCGGAAACTGGAAACATCCGTCGCAAGACGGTCACAAGTCCGTCGCTAACTGAGAATATTTTGAAAAAAAAATACTGCTTTTTAGCTGTTCGCAAAAATTTGCATAAACCAAACCAATATATAATGCACACCAATTATCCAACAATCACATAGACCAAATATATTATGCACACCAATTATCCAAGAATCACATATACCAAAATATGCACATACGAATTTAATGCACACCAATTATCCAAGAATCATATAGACTAAACCAAATTAATATAAAATAGACATCAGTTATCCGGAAGAGTAACCTAATATCCATCGTTATAATCCGATCATTGCACAAATATTCCAAATTTTTCACAAATATTCCAAAACACATAGGAAAGAGTTGGCCAGTTACAGTAACCTAATATCCAATCCTGACGACCGATCATAGCACAAATATTCCAAAATTTTCACAAATATTCCAAACACATAGGAAAATCGACTTTGGCCTCAACAAAGACCACAAGTCAGACGATGAATCCTCACAGCCAGGGATGATAGTTGCGTTGAGGCATGTACCATTCTATCAGCCACTTTGCATACGAAGGCTCAATCTGGTTGAGGTCTTCTGTATGGATAGGAGGGTCAGTCCCGATGCTACTACTCTCTGACGGTGGCTCCTCCTTAGCTTCAAGCTTGGGAGCAATCTCTTCCCTGATGGTCATCGGTTCTTCCTTGACAGTCACCGGCTCTTGTTTGACGACGGAGACTTCCTCCGTGTCGACCTCCAAGGGTTTCTTGCCTCGACCCCTTCCTCGACTAGCAGCACCACCTCGACGAGTCCTAGGAGCCATCTTTCTGACAACAGAAATTTTCATATAGGGTAAAGAAATTTACTCAAGTTATAAAAGTTGTGACGTTGGTTTTTTGCGTTCATCATCATTAGAGGGAGCATCACTCGAAAAGTTGTGACGTTGGTAGCATGAGAGAGTAAAAATCTATATCACAAGACTAACAGAATTACTATGTAATCATGTACTCACCAATAACCGGATGTAACTGGAGTCGTTGGTACTATCGTGCAGTAATTTGTGGATCCACAGAGATGCTAGATGTACTTAGTATCTAGTGTATCAGATTAGTATCGGTCTATCGGTTTGGTATAGGACGTATCATATTGGTATCGTCCTATATCCGATATGTACATGTATCGGCCGAATAGCTAGGATTCATATTGGTCTTATCGATTTGGTATCGGTCATATCCGATAGGTATCGGCCGTGCTGGATTAGTATAGACTATTTCGGATTAGTATCGTGGAAAGTTTAGTAACAACTGTACTTGAATTTCTCTCTTCTCGAGCTAGAATACCATTGCAAGAGAATCACCAGATCATGATTGGCCAGTTACAGTAACATACATACTTCATTTTCCATCAGGAAAAGCGAGATTAAAAAGGAAGTATGTATGTTCTGTAACTGGCCATCTACGCTCTCGTGACTCTCTTGCAATGGTAATCTAGCTCTAGAAGAGAGAAATCCAAGTACACTTGTTACTAAACCTTCAACGATACTAATCCGAAATGGTATATAATAATCCAACACGGCCGATACCTATCGGATATGACCGATACCAAATCGATAAGGCCAATATGACTTAATGGCTATACGGCCGATACATATCGGATAGGACGATACCAATTCGCTAAGGCCAATACCAACCGATACGGTCCATACCAAAATGATAGATCGATACTAATCCGACACGATCAATACTTATAAGTACCTACGGTCCAGGAGGTTGATCCGCTAGTACATCCATGTACGAACAATGAAGTAACGATCCATTTCAATTTGGATGTGAAAATCTGTATCGTAAGACAAACTAAACATAATCAGTTCTATTTCACATGCTTAATTGTCAAGTATGGGAACGAATAGCTCAGAACACAACCCAAAATTCATTTTAGATGAACTCACATAATGTTTACAGTCTTGGTCTCAACTGTCTTCGATTCTATGATCCCATGTCTTAGGTTAAATAAATCACTAACCTCATCACGGTGAGTCTTGGTGTAGCACTCAAATGTGGGGCACCCGTAAATTTGCCGAGGTTTTAAATCATCGACATTGAGTTTTAAATCCTCACGTAGCCTTTCTGCTTCACTTCTAGGGTCGAGCAGCATCTTCTTGCAAGCTTCGGTCTCCAGATACTTAGTGTCAAGATTCTGGACGCTTTCATAGAGCATGTCAACGCATCCTAGCGTCAATTTACTCGGCAGGAAATTGACGCTAGGATGCGTTGACATGCTCTACGAAAGTGTCCAGAATCTTGACACTAAGTATCTGGAGACCGAAGCTTGCAAGAAGATGCTATTCGACCCTAGAAGTGAAGCAGAAAGGCTACGTGAGGGTTTAAAACTCAAAGTCGATAATTTAAAAGCTCGACGAATTTACGGATGCCCCACATTTGAGTGCTACACCAAGACTCACCGTCTGTATAGTTCGGTTATTGGCGCTCGATGTCCCTGTAGTAAGACAATGGATGAGGATATTGCGTGGAAGGGGGTTGCAGATGGAGGCAACAAGGATGGCGTGTTTGTGAAAGGAGGGAAAGGATACATAATCACAGACGATTTGCATGTAAGGCCATTCTATTCCATGGAGTCTGCATTGTCTATTTTTCGAAAGCATGGGATCATAGAATTGAAGACAGTTAAGACCAAGACTGTAAACATTGGCCGTGATGAGGTTAGTGATTTATGTAACCAAATGTAGTAATCTTGTAATTTAAAGTTGGAAGAACATGCAAGTAGCCTTATATATAGTTGCTGCCTCACCAGTCGAATGACTTAATTGCCAAGTATCGGAACGAATGGCTCAGAACACAACCAAAGATTCATTCTAGCATACATTAGTGAGTTCATCTTGATTCTGTTACGTCCTTCAGATACTATATACGATAAGAAAATAGATGATTCACACTAATGTATGCTAGAATGAATCTTGGCTTGTGTTCTGAGTCATCCGTTTTGATCAAGCATCTTCCTTCTCCTTTCCTCCACCATGGCTCTGAATAGACCAAATATGATGATTCACACTAATATATGCACACCAATTATCCAAGAATCACATAGACCAAATATGTACATACGAATTTAATGCACGTCAATTATCCAAGAATCATATAGACCAAACCAAATTAATATAAAATAGACATCAATTATCCTGAAGAACGTAACAGAATCAAGATGAACTCACATAATGTAATACTAAGACATCATCTACTACTATGTAAGATATAGTGATAGGTTGTCGTATCATCATTGCCGAGGGATGAGGGTCGGAGGATAGACAACTTTATCGACGGCTATATAGTTTCTGCCTCGCCAGTCGAATGGCTGCAGGGACTATGTCCTGATCACCATGTCGTACCGTAGATCAAATGCAAATGGAGCTGGAGCCAAAATACAGAAACCAAAATACAGAATCAAATCTCTGGGACGGATGGCTCAGAACACAACCAACCGGAGATGATACTCTGAGAGATCCATCTGAGTAGGACGTATACTCTGAGAGATCACCTTTACAAGAATGATATCAGTAGTGGGATTGAGTGCTGGAGGGGATACTATCAGAGTATACGTCCTACTCAGATGGGTATCTCACCGTTACTATTTTTTTCTAACAACATGGTGGATGTGCTCCGTCAACAGAATCTGGCTCCGAGCCAAAACTTTGCCCCGGAGCTCAAGTGGACATCCTTCGTGTAGAGCTCGAGTGAGAGGTTCCTGACAGCAAGGTGGTCTCCTTTGTCAAAGTATCCGTGCTCGTCCCACAACCAATGTGGGATGAGCACGAATACTTTGACAAATGAGACCACCATGCTGTCAGGAACCTCTCACTCGAGCTCTACAAGAAGGATGTCTACTTGAGCTCCGGGGCAAAGTTTTGGTTCGGAGCAAGATTCTGTTGACGGAGCACATCCACCATGTTGTCAGAAAAAATTAGTAACGGTGGGAGACCAATCTGAGTAGGACGTACACTCTGATAATATCTCCTCCAGCACTCAATCTCACTACTGATATCATTCTTGTAATAGTGATCTCTCAGAGTATACGTCATACTGAGATGGATCTAATATTCTCTTTTGTTGGTTGACGTATCATCATTGCCGAGGGATGAGGGTCGAAGGACAGTACAAATAGTCTAATACAAAAATAACTCAATAAGTAGTCCAATACAAATAGTCTAATACAAAAATAACCCAATACCAATAGTCCAATACAAATAAGTACTAATAGCTAATGAGAACCACGCTGCTCACGCAAACGCTCAGTGATACGTTCACGCATCCACCTCGAAAAAGCGAGATTTTTGGCGCGAGGAGAGATGTCGTCCCTTGCAAGGACTGCATCAAGAGAACTCTCGGTCTCACTAGCTACCGGTGCTGGATGAATAGAACTCCTGGTCTCACTAGCAACCGGTGCCACTTCCTCCTCAACTGTAGGAGGAGCCACCTCAGCATTCACTGTTTTCTTCAAACGACGTGCCGCTCCTCGGGTCATGGGTGCCATCTGGTAAGATCGATAGTCACAAATAATATAATTGTAACATAAGCAAGCTAACTAAAGGAACCATCATGTAATTTGAGTACATTTTCGAAAGCCGATAAAGTATAAAAAATTCGATTTTTTGCCAAGTGTGAGAACGGATGGCTCAGAAGACAACCCAAGATTCATTCAAGCATACATTAGTGTGAATCATCTATGTTCTGTACATATGGTGTAGTATATGTTCTTATCGTATCTAGTATCTGAAGAACGTAACAGAATCAAGATGAGCTCACATAATGTAATACTAAGACATCATCTACTACTATATAAGATATAGTGATAGGTTGTCGTATCATCATTGCCGAGGGATGAGGGTCAGAAGACAGTCAACTTTATCTACGGCTACATAGTTTCTGCCTCGCCAGTCGAATGGCTGCAGAGACTATGTCCTGATCACCATGTCGTACCGTAGATCAAATGGAGCTGGAACTGGAGCCAAAATACAGTACTACTTCACCATGTCGTACCATTTTACTCTCTCCCTCTCCTTCCCCCCTCCGGCGCTCTCACTCTCTCCAGCGCTCTCACACTACTAATTTCTATGTGTTTTAAGTGTGAGAACGGATGGCTCAGAACACAACCCAAGATTCATTCTAGCATACATTAGTGTGAATCATCTATATTCTGTATACATATCGTGTAGTATATGTTAACCTTATCGTATCTAGTATCTGAAGGACGTACGTAACAGAATCAAGATGAACTCACTAATGTAATACTAAGACATCATCTACTACAATATAAGATATAGTGATGGGTTGTCGTATCATCATTGCCGAGGGATAAGGGTCGGAGGACAGGCAACTTTATCTACGACAACATAGTTTCTGCCTCGCCAGTCGAATGGCTGCAGGGAATATCCGTCACCATGTCGTACCGTAGATTAATGCAATTAATGGAGCTGGAAATATCCGTCGCTAACCGGTAACTAGTCCGTCGCTAACTGAGATTGTCACATACACATATGTATATCACAGCTAGATGTAAAGATATATACATCTATACAGAAGCACACAACTGATAGAACTCGCACTGTCCTTGAGACAGTGAACATATACACCATGAATCCAAACCCCATATATATTCACATTTACTAATCCAAACACCACCAAACTAATGGAACACCCAATATAGATAATACATTATTTAGCCAATATATAAACTCAGATGAATTTGAGAAGCAAAGCCACCCGCCGCCCCCGACCAAAGTCCGCCGCCCCAAGCCCGCCGCCCAGTAGTTCGGTTGCATATATATATGAAGAGTGCTTATGGGTGTGCGTCGGTTGCAAATAGCCCCGACGCACCCGCCCCAAGCCAGCCGCCCAGCCCCCGACGCCGCCGCCCCAAGCCAGCCGCCCAGCCCCCAACCAAAGCCAGTCGCCCAGCCCCCGACGCCGCCGCCCCAAGCCAGCCGTCCAGCCCCCAACCCAAGCCAGCCGCCCAGCCCCCGACGCCCCCGCCCCAAGCCAGCCGCCCAGCCCCCGACGCCGCCGCCCCAAGCCCACTGCCCAGCCCCCAACCCAAGCCAGCCGCCCAGCCCCCGACGCCCCCGCCCCAAGCCAGCCGCCCAGCCCCCGACACCCCCGCCCCAAGCCAGCCGCCCAGCCCCCGACGCCCCCCGTCCCAAGCCAGCCGTCCCAACCCCGACGCCCCCGCCCAGCCCCCGACGCCCCTGACCCAAGCCAGCCGCCCAGCCCCCGACGCCCCAACCCCAAGCCCACCGCCCAGCCCGCCGCCCCAAGCCCACCCGCCTCCCAGACCTCGACCCAAGCCAGCCGCCCAGCCCCCGACGTCCCAACCCCAAGCCAGCCTCCCAAACCCCGACGCTCCCGCCCAGCCCCCGACGCCCAACCCCAAGCCCGCCTCCCAGACCCCGACGCCTTCGCCCCAAGCCCGACGCCTTCGAGAGAGAGAGAGAAGAGTACGCCGACGCCGACGACGACACCGACGCCGATCACCGAAACCGACACCGGCGAGAGAGAGAGAGAGAGAGAGAGAGAGAGAGAGAGAGAGAAGAGAGTGAATTTGGGGAGAATGCCAAAAGTTCCCCCCGCCTTTTTATTTAAGTCTGGAACGCTAATTTAGCGACGGAATGGCGACTATGAAATATCCGTCGCCCAATAGTCGCTATTATTGATTATCCGACTGAATATCCGTCGCTACGTAGTCGAAGATATGTCCCGCCAATTATATACACAATTCCCGCCAAATAAACGACTACGTGGCGACGACCGAATATCCGTCGCTATAACACCGACACACTAGCGACGGATGTACGACCTTTCCTGCCCCTAAAATTAAAATAAAAAATGGCAAATGTTTGTGGTCGGTAATCAGTCGCTGAGCGGCCACGAACCCGTCGCTAATACCGACGGAATAATTTCGTCGCTAAATTGCCGTCGCTAAATGAGCGTATTTTGGTAGTATTAATTAGATGATTTGGAACAACATTAGAACTTGACATTTTTGGATTTGGAGCTTGGATTCTCCTAGATCTAAGTTTTACCATTTTCGGGATTTCTTGGGTTTGATCTACAAAACTTGGATTTTTGCTTATTTTGATGCTTCTATGTTGTAGAGAATCGAATTTTACACAAGTTAGACTCTTGAAATTCTGGATTTCGAGTTTTATGGACCAAGTTGTGAAATTTCAAAATTTTGTGACCCATGGTGTTCTTCCTCTCAGCTTGAGAAAGAAGAAGACCCCCTCCCAGCCGCGCTGTTTAGCACTGGGCTATTTTTCCCCTGTGCCGTGCTCTTTAGCGCTGGCCGTGCGCCCCCTTGTGCGCCTCGCTGGCCGTGCGCCCCCTTGCGCGCCTAGCTGGCCGCGCGCCCCTGCGTGCCTCGCTGCCCCGCGCGCAGTTGATCCCGTTGACCCCGCTCGCGCTCCTTGGCGTGCTGCAACCGTTCCCTAGCGCGTCTCTTGGCGCCGCTTGCCCGAGCCCTTGCCTGGCGCACCCTGTGCCCTGGCTCCCCCTCCTGACCCTTGGTGTTCCCCCTGGTCCCCGATTTTCTCGCTTGCTGATTTTGTTTTCTGAGATCTTGATGCCCACAGCACGACTTAACTTAACCCGACCCATCTTGACACGATTTTCTGTGTTTTTAATTTATGGCTAGCATTCTCTGATTTTGGCAGTAACTCGATGTGGTACATGTATAACTTGTGGCTTTTAACTTGTAACCTGCAACCTGTAATTAATCCCCTGTAACGTGATATCTTGATAGTGGCCGTCGTGGCGCACTCTTGACTTGACTTGACTTAACTTGATAACTGGTCGTGCATTGATCTGCCCTGACACCGTGGGTGTTCCTTTCTGGTTGTTTTGTGTAATCCACTTGTCTTGTCTTGCATCATGTCTAGGACGCGACTCCCTGGGTATCACGGACAGGGACTCACGCTAAAACGGATTAGGCTAATGGTTAGATCAATCTAGAATATAGAAAATTTCCAGTCACAGGCGATCTCGTTATCTGGGCGCTTTAAATGGACTTGTAGCCTGCCGACGAGTAAGGCACATTTCCAGCACACTGTCATGTGTTGCACTTTCTAAGTCACCTAAGGGTATATCGTCTCCAGGGCGATGTACCCAACCATACTCTCAACCCGCGGAAGGATAACTGGATAGTCTGCAGGGCTTGGGACTGGAACTTTCTCATTTACATCTTGTTAGTAATTAGGCTTGTGATAACCCTAGTTAGTTAAGTAGTAAGCCGTAGTACTTGCTTGGCCGCTCGTGAATGGATGGTGTCTAGCCTGGTCCAAGTCTCGTCTAAGTCCCTGTACTTGGTACCCCTGAACATGATTGTGTACTTATCTTAACAATAAATGGGTAGAGACAAGTGCTATTCAGGCGAAGGGTTACAACCCTGGTTCTTGTTTGGTTTACGGGTTGTAATCTGGCTCCCGGAATGGTTCCATGTCCCTAGTCGTTTATTGTCCTGTTGTACTCTTTATTACTTGTACTTTTCTTCTATTTTCTTATGTTCTGATATGTTGGCTTTTGTTCTTATTTCGTGGCCTCCTTTGTGGCACTTGCTCTTTCTGGGGTTTGACCCAGCTGGTTTCGTGTGGCCAGATTTTGGAACAGCACCCGAGGATCTACCGAACCTCCAGCCCGATGGTGGCGACTAGAAGGAACCCGGGCTACGAGTGGGTTTTCCATTTTGTTTCACTCACTTTATTGTAAAACTATTCTTTTGAGGCGTTTAGCCGACGAGCACCTGTTAGCTCGATGTAATTACTTATTGTCTGCCTACGGGCTGTAACATGATTAACAAATTCTAGGGTTGATCATGTATGACTTAACTCTTGCTAGTCCTCGCATTTTGTATGACTAGCTTCATGATCAGCTGAATATGTAATATTTGGGACACCTTTTATTGTATATTTGGTGGTCTAACATCTTGTAATTATATTACTTGCTTGAGATTGAGATAATAGGCTTGACCTTAAGAGACCGTTGGCTTGTAGTAAACCCTCATATCTAGACAGCCGTGGCCATATAGCGAGGTGGATTCCATTTCAATATACGTAGCTGGCTATGTTCGCCCCCGCTCTCCAGTATTCTGGTTCTGGGGCATCACAACGTGCATGCAAATGTTTAGTGAAGTTTCTAGCCATCCTAGTCAATTCAAACCTATATTTGAAGGCACAATAGTATAACGACGATATGTCTTACCCTCGGAGAGCGTGTTGTTGCAACGTAAACTTACCATGTTCTTCCCTGTCATGATGTTAATAAGGAGATATAATATAGTGTATTTGTCACGAACCGTTACCCAAATTGTTGGGCCGGGCTGAGCCATGTCCAGCATATGCTTGGTTAAAGCGTAGTAAGCTGTTCTAAGAATAGACAATAAAGGATCTAAGATACTAACAGTTCTAATATCACATTTAAAGGTTCATCACAACATAGCATCTATAAGCGAAAGTAACATAAGCACAGACTTAATAATACACTTCCAAAGTATCAGACTGGAGACAAAGTCCAGTGACTACAAGATATAGTCTAAACAGTTCAATAACTAAGCCAAAAATAATCTAAGCGAGACTACCAAGCGAGGTTCCCTGCGTCCATAGAAAAGATCACAGAGCAAATCTGTCAACCTCTTGACCAAAATTTTCCTATTTATTAAATTTTTTTTTCCTATTTATTATATTCTTTGTTGTTCATATACATATTTGTTATGCTTTATATTTTGTTTTGCTTAAAATACACAATAGGGGACCAAGGGGTAATAGAAGTATTGGCAGGGACTGTTGTGCAAAAATTTTCTTTTAAATTCAAATTCCCTGGCCGATAGAGAACTCGGTTGTTAGGGATAGAATCAATCAAACTCAAAATCGATTTCCTCAAATCCATTAGGATTCGAGATGATTTAAATCCCTGAATACACATATATATATAGAGAGGTGTAGCAGCCTTTCTTTACGAAAATCCTAGCTTCCCAACTTCAATTGCTGCCGCAAGTTCTTCCTCTTTCAAGCCAGGAAACTCTTTGGGGAATCGTCGAGTAAACCATCGATTCTTCGAAACAGGTAATCCCTTTTTCTGTGTAAACGTGACAGTCGTTCCTTAACAAATTGTTATGTCTTGCGTAGTATGGCTGTTTGGGATTATACCAAAGAGAACTCTCCTGGTATCATAAACTCACTCGTGACCATCAGTTGGATTGGTAAAGCCTTCCATGTACCACCCCACTGCACAAATTGACACTAGACTTAGAGTACACCTAGTATCAATACACCCACACAAGACTGCTTAGCATCAAACCACCTTACAGGTTCAAGACAAAACCTAGGAGTAATGGGTGGTGCCCTATTGTCCAATGGAAGATTCAGTCCAGTAGGGGAGGGTTTCTGTTCAGTCCTTGTGTCAGTTTTAGTTTTCCCTTCACATAGTGCACAATGTATATATGTATAGTTCACCTTGAAGGCATGATCAGTCTATATATTTTCATTCGAGCTCCATATCCAGTCCTGTTCCTACTCCATGTGCTTAAACCCTTGTACACACCAGTCCATGCTGCTGAGATTGTTTGCAGAAGACCAACATCCACATACATGTAATTAAAATATGTGGAGTATCAGATATCTTGGGATGTCCTACATTATTTAGGATATTAGGCATGACCAGTTCTCGTCTGAATGCCAGCTATAGGAGTGTCTGTCCTCGAGTAGTTGCCTAGTAGGATATCTAAGAGATTGATTATGATGACCATCCTAAAATTAGGTTCCAGTTATGATTCACCTATAGGCCCTAGGTAAGTATCCAGGTGTAAGCAAATTAACCCAAAAGGCTAGGCTAAGGAAGGTATCAAGAGCCAGGGTGCTGAGAACTAAAGACTAGGTATCAGGACCTAAATGGTAGATAGGACTAGAATGGTTAGAAACCAGTGTGTCACACAATAGGCTTAGAGGGTAGGTGCTTGTATCCACATAGCAAGTCAAGAGATGGCTGTCAACTCATACCTATAGGATCTCATCCACATGTCTTGACTCCTTGTTAATCCTTAATCCTTGATTTTATTGAATCCTTGATTTGCATCCTGACTGGAAATCTCTTCAACGGCTAAAATATTTTCTTTTTTTCAGTTAAGATGGACTCTCAAGACAGGAATAATGCTACACTGAACACTCCACCGGCTACAGGAAGCTTTTTCATGTACATGACCACACCAACACAAGAAGGCCAGCTCACTCATTTGGGCAATTAGCCACAGCTCTCGAGATTCCGCAGGGACGACCTTCCACCGTCTCTGCAGTTTCCTCCACGGACTCCGCCACCAGCATATGTCCCACCGCCTGGGGTTCCACGTCCAATACCAGCCATGTACCCAGCACCAGCAATGTATCCAGCATTTGCCATGCCTCCACCCCCGATGATGTATCCAGCACAAGTTCTGCCTCCGCCACCAGCACTGAACAATGTCACACTCCTCGGGATCTTCCAGCAGCAGACCAACATGTTCTACGACACCTTGAGGGAGGCTCTTCAGATTCGAGATGCTCCACGACAGCGCCCTGGGACGTCCAAGCACTTCATGGACCTCCGGCCTAGGGAATTCCATAGGACCGAGGGAATTCTCTACGCTGACGAGTGATTGGAGAACGTTGAACGATACCTGAAGCTGGCCCGAGTCCCAGAAGATCTGAAGATCGAGTCAGCTAGTGGACAACTTTTCGATATCGCACGGACGTGGTACCAAAGCGAGCCCCGATTTTCTGCTCCAGACGTGACTTGGGAGGAGTTCAAGCGACTGTTCAAGAAGAAAATCTATCCATACGTAGCATGAGAGGTGTTGGTGAGTCAGTTCGAGCACCTAGAGCAGGGCAATCACACCGTCGACGAGTACACCTTGGAGTTTTCTCGCCTCAGCCGCTTCGCGGAGAACTTGGTCAGCACCTCTGAAGACAAGACACGACGATTCAGGAAGGGACTGTCTTACGAGATTCGTCTAGCCATCGCCACCAGTCGAGCCGTCACTTACGAGGAGATTCTAGAAGTCGCCCAAGCTGTAGAAGAGGAGCTGAGTCACAAGCCGAAGAGGAATCGAGACGCACTCGGATGAGGCAGCAACCAAGCAGCTCCGACAAAATATCCCAACATTCCAGGGAAGACACCAGCGCAGCAGCATCAGCAGCAACCACAAGCAGCCCCACGCCAAGTCCAAGACGTTCCCATCTGTCAGCATTGCTCGAAGAAAGGCCACACTCAAGAAAATTGTCGCAGCAGATTAGGGTTGTGTTGGATTTGTGGGTCCAACCAACACTAGTCTCAAAATTGTCCGAAGAGGAACGCAAGTGCTCCACCACTACCAACCGCACAAGGAGGGCAAGCTTTTGCCATGATCGCAGAGGATGCGGCGACACCACCAGGAGTAAATGGCGGAGATTTTCAATAGATTATAGTGGTAGCATTGATTTTGACTTGCGAGGAATCGCAATAAATTCTATAGCAAACTGTTAAACTATTTCCTTATAGTAGAACACGGTTTCTTAAATTTCAAGGACGAAATTTGTTTAAGGGGGATAGAGTTGTCAACCCCTTGACCAAATTTTTTCTATTTATTAAAATTATTTTTCCTATTTATTACATTCTTTATTGTCTCATATACATATTTGTCATGCTTTATATTTTGTTTTGCTTAAAATACACAATAGGGGACCAAGGGGTAATAGAAGTATTGCCAGGGACTATTGTGTAATTTTTTTTTTAAAAATTCAAATTCCTTGGCCGATAGAGAACTCGGTTGTTAGGGATAGAATCAATCAAACTCAAAATCGATTTCCTCAAATCCATTAGGATTCGAGATGATTTAAATCCTTGAATACATATATATATATATATATATATATATATGGAGAGGTGTAGCAGCCTTTCTTTACGAAAACCCTAGCTTCCCAACTTCAATTGCTGCCGCAAGTTCTTCCTCTTTCAAGCCAAGAAACTCTTTGGGGAATCGTCGAGTAAACCATCGATTCTTCGAAATAGGTAATCCCTTTTTCTGTGTAAATGTGACAGTCGTTCCTTAACAAATTGTTATGTCCTGCGTAGTATGGGTGTTTGGGATTATACCAAAGAGAACTCTCCTGGTATCATAAACTCTCTCGTGACCATCAGTTGGATTGGTGAAGCCTTCCATGTACCACCCCACTGCACAAATTGATACTGGACTTAGAGTACACCTAGTATCAAGACACCCACACAAGACTGCTTAACATCAAACCACCTTGCAGGTTCAAGACAAAACCTAGGAGTAATGGGTGGTGCCCTATTGTCCAATGGGAGATTCAGTCCAGTAGGGGAGGGTTTCTGTTCAGTCCTTGTGTCAGTTTCAGTTTTCCCTTCATATAGTGCATAATGTATATATGTATAGTTCATCTTGAAGGCATGATCAGTCTATATATTTTCATTCGAGCCCCATATCCAGTCATGTTCCTATTCCATGTGCTTAAACCCTTGTACACACCAGTCCATGCTGCTGAGATTGTTTGCAGAAGACCAACATCCAAATACATGTAATTGAAATATATGGAGTATCAGATATCTTGGGATGTCCTATATTATTTAGGATATTAGGCATGACCAGTTCTTGTCTGAATGCCAGCTATAGGAGTGTCTATCCTCGAGTAGTTGCCTAGTAGGATATCTAAGAGATTGATTATGATGACCATCCTAAAATTAGGTTCCAGTTATGATTCACCTATAGGCCCTAGGTAAGTATCCAGGTGTAAGCAAATTAACCCAAAAGGCTAGGCTAAGGAAGGTATCAAGAGCCAGGGTGCTGAGAACTAAAGACTAGGTATCAGGACCTAAATGGTAGATAGGACTAGAATGGTTAGAAACCAGTATGTCACACAATAGGCTTAGAGGGTAGGTGCTTGTATCCACATAGCAAGTCAAGAGATGGCTGTCAACTCATACCTATAGGATCTCTAGTGTAATGCCCCGCTCCGCACAAGGCATTTGGTTGGCTTATTGGATGGGATCAGAATATTGGACCGTGACTTATGTTGGGAATCAGGAGAATTGGGACTGATGCAGTCTCTCTTAGCTGGCTAGACGGAATGGGTATTGGAACGTGGCTCGCTGGTGGAGCTACGCTTAGTGAATTTTGGGTGAGTGGAACTGTCCTTCCTCCTCGTTACTCCTTCATGCTTAATAAATGAAGTATTGAAATACTATGAACTGCCCCTAAATGTCCCATATGTTAGTTGCTGAATAATAGAGATGCTTATGCTGAGGATTATTGAAATGTACAACACATTGAACTGCTAATATGATTCGATGCCTGAGATTGAATTTATAACCTTGTTCCTTATGTTTAATGCTGCTGAAACGACAAAACACTTGAATATTGAGATACCTTGTGAATGATAGAATAAGAAATGAACTGGCTGTGCTATCGACCCAATGAACTGAATGAAATACTAGAACCATGTAGTCTCTGTATATCTGTTGCAAGAATATGAAATGCTGCCTGTCCCTTATAAGAAATGAATGAATGAATAAATGTCCCTATAAAACGAATGAATGTTACGTTCCTCTTAAGAAAGAATTGTTGTGAGATACGTTGCAATGAAGCAATGATTGAGAAATGATAAAGCTGGGATCATTGAGATCACCAAATGAAATGATGGTAATGATGAAATGAATAAGTCACTGAATATGACTAATGATGCACTGTTGCCTTTACTTTCCTTAATATATTTTACCATGCGATTTTGTTCACAATCGAGTCGGACACGCATTCGCATGGTCATGGACAACTTGTATACAAGGTTTGAGTAATAATTTCCTCGAACGGTTCCTAGGGCCCTGGGGACCGATTCGGCCTAGGAGGAAATAATGATGAGTGCTATGGAAGCACGGATAAGGCGGGGTGGCATAGAGGCTCGCCACCTACTATGCTGACCACATTATCTTAAAATAAAATGAAATGAAAAGAGTCCATATGGTTTAACAACACCAGTGACCATGTAGTCGGGATGCATGCTAATGAATGTTTTGTGCAGGCAGAGTAAGTATATCGGATAACCTGTATTTGATGCAGGTACGAGAAGTCAGCTATCGGTAAGAAATCACATAATTGTGATATTATATAAGTTGGTTTAACTTGCATGCTTAACATGTTCCATTCAGTATGCTAGAAAGATGCCTTACTATAAATAGTGTTCAAACATAACATCCATGCTAAGTGATGCTTGAAGTGAGAATTGTCATAACATGTTTAAGATGTTAATATTAACGACGCCTCAATGACGCCTTTGCATGATAACACCAAGAATGCTATAATGATATGTCCACATGAATATTGCTAAGAATATGTTTACATGCTTCACTCTGATTTTTGCCCATGAACTGTAAACTGATGTTAGGCTCCAAGTAGAAAGATCATTCTAATAAATGCTTGCTTAAATGATCACTTTAAATGTTGGTTTATGCGAGTGGGTTGGATTCTGCTCGCCAGTACATAGATGATGTGCTGACCCACGTTTTGTGGGCAGGTGCTCGTGCTTGGAATGTTCTACACACGAAGATTAACTGGATTGGTTCCGCGGCATCGAAGATTTGTTGGGCATACAGAAGCTCTCCTTGCACAAGATGATGTCTTCTGTTTATAAAGGGCATAATGTATGGAACATGGTAATCAGTTGTACCAGTGAGATTGTAAGCCAAGTCGGTATATCGAGTTATAATCCATTGTATCCAAATATCAAATGTAAGCTGTATAGCATTGTTCAGTTGGTTTCCAATATAAAGTGAGATGTGCTGTAATCATTGTACTTCAATACAAGTCTTGTACTCTTCTTCAATTATCAATAAAGAGAATAACGTTCTACATATCTCTGTGTGGCTTCAAGTTACTCTTTTTCTTCGCTGCTATAAAGAAGTGATGTACTTCTATTCAACAAAAAAGATTGTCCTCATTAAATTCAATTTATCTGCTTCTGCCGCTGCGATATGTTCTTATTTGAAGAATAATCGATTATGTACCATTTTTGCCTTGTACAAGTGCAACACCAGACTTGTACGGCATCACGCCCAAGCGAGGACGATCGATTCCAAGAGATAAAATATGTGAATAAACGACTCTATGAATCGGGGCGTGACAAATTGGTATCAGAGCACGGCTTTACGTCCTTGGTCTCTTCTTTGGTTCGTTTCAAATCAAAGTTGCATCGACGATTAACCAAAGTTGCTTCCGCGATCACTCAACGTTGCTTCCGTGATTAAATCAAAGATTGCTTCCGCGATTATATTGTTGTTGTTCTATAATCATCCTATGTTGTTCGTGTCTGAAAGATCATTGACCCTCTTGGCTGCTCACTGGATGTTCCATACAATAAGTCTATATACATTATGATGCCCCTGAAAGAATGATTGTTGTTGGTTTGGACACAAATAACCCAACAATGACTCGATGCCATAGTATGCTATATTGTGAATGCCGTTAGAAATATGGGAATATAGAAAAGTGGATGGGTATGCTGTAACAAGTTGAGAATTGCATGTGATGGGGAAAGATTTGGGAATGAATAATTGATGCATGAGTTCAGCAGAACTAGTGAGTTGACTCATATGTGCTCGCTAGTACTTTCGAGACCCTAAGAATGTTGGCTTATGATATTGAGACACCGAGATGTTGGCCAAGTGTTGTGATCATCATGAATCACGAATGTCCGAAATAGATTGAGTTGGTATTGTTTAAGGATAGCTTCGTTTCTGAGTGGTATATTGCCTCTACCACCTCAGAACGAGATGTATGTTGACCCTTTCCATAGAATAGCAATGAGACTATCTGTGGGTACTGGGTAGTGCCGAGACTTAGCTGGGAGTCATGTATTATTGCTAGATGACTCGAGTGTCCCCTGACGGTAATACTATGTTGGGTAGCGAGATTGTAGAAATGGTAATGGTTGGCTTGGTTAGAAATTGTTAGTCGAGTGATGACTCAGACTAGTAAGACAGTTAGTATGTTATGGGTAAATTGATTTGGCTAGAGAATATTGTGGCTAAGAAAATTTGAATGTCGACTTTGGTTGGTTGGATGAAAATCAAATGTGGCTAATACAAAGTTGGTTGCTAAACTGAAAGTTTGAAAATATTGTCAGTGAATCAAAAGAATATTAGAGATTTGTGCCTTGACCCTAAGGTGTAATAGATGTTAACCCATCTAGATCACCAAAGGATAGTCGTTGCCTATGTGCATGTATGCTGAAGAATTTAATGGGATTAGAAAAGTAACAAGTAGCCACCTTGACTATTTGTGTTGCCTAGAGGATGGTTAAGTGATACATAAATTGTCGGATTGAATGGATGAACTATTTGACCATTGCTGCATGAGATTTAAGAATGCCCGTAAGATAGTGATTATTGAGAAACGAATGGGATTGATAAATTACAAACATGTTGGATAATGTCGGTATAGGTGATTGTTGGTTGGGATATAGATTGTTGGCTTATGACTTAGTGGTGTGACTCTGTCATACGGACTGAATAGTATGATTCCATAGTTATGTTAAGACTATCGGAACCGATGACCCTTGAATAGCTAGCCTTGGCTTATGGGTTCGTGTGAGTACAAAGGAATTTGGAATAGAAATTGAATTATTGGGAATTTACTTGATGGATTATTAGAACGATGAGAATCGTATGTCGGGTTAGAATTTGACCGTAGTGTTGATAGATCGATCTTAGTCGATCGTTGGGTAAGTCTAGAGTGAACCTCTGTGGGAATTATTTTCTTGAGGAAGACACTAGATAGATAGACTTGACCCTAGAAACCGTGGGCTGCATGACCAATTGTTGGCATAGCCAATAATGGCGATTAGTTATTCAGACTGAGTTAAAACCCATAGTTTTGGGTAGAGTTCCTTAGAACTGTTGGTTGCTTGTTGGCCTTAAGAATAAGAAACTAGTATAACCCTAGTAGCCGTCCACTCTAGGGAAGTCACCTGAAAGATTAAGTTTAGCTATCCGTGTAGCTAACCTTAGAGACTGACTGAATAATAAGTAACCATTGGAGACCCATAGGATGACCTTGTGGCATTGAATGAGAGACAGTGATAATGAGTATTGACCTAAGGGAACGTATGCTTCCACTTGTGACTTAAGAGATGTTTGACCCTTGAGGATTTTATGTCGGCCATAAGTGGGAAGTGTAATCGTAAGGTAAGACTTGAGTGTACCTATAGTCGGGTAGCTGGGTTAACCCTGACTGTTGTATAGGATTATACCCTTGGCTTGGGTAATCGATAGTGGGTGACGTCGGATTGTATCTTTTAGAAAAGATGAATTGCCTCGGTGAGAAATATTGTTGGATTCAGAAAGGAATGTGATTGCATGTTGTGAACTCTTGATATGATTGACTCTAAGTTAGACCCTTGATCGAATGTTAGAAATGTTATGCTTGGGTATAGAGCTTAACCAAGTTGTCCCTGATATTAAGTATTATGGCCTGGAAGATACCGATTGTGGCAAAGTGATAAGTCAATTGAGAGGATGCTAAGCCAGATTTAGAAAAGAGAGTTATATTGTGGCTGATCGAATCGCACTAACATGGAAGTTGGCTGAAGTACATATGTTTTGGGGACGCCTAAAATATGTGTATGGATCCAGCCGAAGTGATTGGTTGCGACTGAGATAACATTATGGGAAGAATTTATCGCACTAGCGCAGACTTTGGCTGAAATGCATATGTTTTGGGGACGCCTAAAATATGTGTATGGATCCAAACGAAGTGATATGTTGCGACCGAGATAGAAATGCAAGGAAAATGTTGGTGAATCAATGAGAAGTTACAAGTAATTGAAAAAAAGATAGACAGATCGAATCGTTGATGGGTTTAAATGGTACAGTTGGATAGCTATTTTAAAATGACCGAGTGGGCTGAAATGAATATTGATTTGAAGCTGAATGAGTAAACTCATGGTGATTAAGTGAATCTTGTAGAAGACTTGTTTCCTTAAGTTTCGAGGACGAAACTTTTTTTGAGTGGTATATTATGTAATGCCCCGCTCCGCACAAGGCATTTGGTTGGCTTATTGGATGGGATCAGAATATTGGACCGTGACTTATGTTGGGAATCAGGAGAATTGGGACTGATGCAGTCTCTCTTAGCTGGCTAGACGGAATGGGTATTAGAACGTGGCTCGCTGGTGGAGCTACGCTTAGTGAATTTTGGGTGAGTGGAACTGTCCTTCCTCCTCGTTACTCCTTCATGCTTAATAAATGAAGTATTGAAATGCTATGAACTGCCCCTAAATGTCCCATATGTTAGTTGCTGAATAATAGAGATGCTTATGCTGAGGATTATTGAAATGTATAATACATTGAACTGCTAATATGATTCGATGCCTGAGATTGAATTTATAACCTTGTTCCTTATGTTTAATGCTGCTGAAACGACAAAACACTTGAATATTGAGATACCTTGTGAATGATAGAATAAGAAATGAACTGGCTGTACTATCGACCCAATGAACTGAATGAAACACTAGAACCATGTAGTCTCTGTATATCTGTTGCAAGAATATGAAATGCTGCCTGTCCCTTATAAGAAATGAATGAATGAATAAATGTCCCTATAAAACGAATGAATGTTACGTTCCTCTTAAGAAAGAATTGTTGTGAGATACGTTGCAATGAAGCAATGATTGAGAAATGATAAAGCTGGGATCATTGAGATCACCAAATGAAATGATGGTAATGATGAAATGAATAAGTCATTGAATATGACTAATGATGCACTGTTGCCTTTACTTTCCTTAATATATTTTACCATGCGATTTTGTTCATAATCGAGTCGGACACGCATTCGCATGGTCATGGACAACTTGTATACAAGGTTTGAGTAATAATTTCCTCGAACGGTTCCTAGGGCCCTGGGGACCGATTCGGCCTAGGAGGAAATAATGATGAGTGCTATGGAAGCACGGATAAGGCGGGGTGGCATAGAGGCTCGCCACCTACTATGCTGACCGTATTATCTTAAAATAAAATGAAATGAAAAGAGTCCATATGGTTTAACAACACCAGTGACCATGTAGTCGGGATGCATGCTAATGAATGTTTTGTGCAGGCAGAGTAAGTATATCGGATAACCTGTATTTGATGCAGGTACGAAAAGTCAGCTATCGGTAAGAAATCACATAATTGTGATATTATATAAGTTGGTTTAACTTGCATGCTTAACATGTTCCATTCAGTATGCTAGAAAGATGCCTTACTATAAATAGTGTTCAAACATAACATCCATGCTAAGTGATGCTTGAAGTGAGAATTGTCATAACATGTTTAAGATGTTAATATTAACGACGCCTCAATGACGCCTTTGCATGATAACACCAAGAATGCTATAATGATATGTCCACATGAATATTGCTAAGAATATGTTTACATGCTTCACTCTGATTATTGCCCATGAACTGTAAACTGATGTTAGGCTCCAAGTAGAAAGATCATTCTAATAAATGCTTGCTTAAATGATCACTTTAAATGTTGGTTTATGCGAGTGGGTTGGATTCTGCTCGCCAGTACATAGATGATGTGCTGACCCACATTTTGTAGGCAGGTGCTCGTGCTTGGAATGTTCTATACACGAAGATTAGCTGGATTGGTTTCGCGGCGTCGAAGATTTGTTGGGCATACAGAAGCTCTCCTTGCACAAGATGATGTCTTCTGTTTATAAAGGGCATAATGTATGGAACATAGTAATCAGTTGTACCAGTGAGATTGTAAGCCAAGTCGGTATATCGAGTTGTAATCCATTGTATCCAAATATCAAATGTAAGCTGTATAACATTGTTCAGTTGGTTTCCAATGTAAAGTGGGATGTGCTGTAATCATTGTACTTCAATACAAGTCTTGTACTCTTCTTCAATTATCAATAAAGAGAATAAAGTTCTATATATCTCTGTGTGGCTTCAAGTTACTCTTTTTCTCCGCTGCTATAAAGAAGTGATGTACTTCTATTCAACGAGAAAGATTGTCCTCATTAAATTCAATTTATCTGCTTCTGCCGCTGCGATGTGTTCCTATTTGAAGAATAATCGTTTATGTACCATTTTTGCCTTGTACAAGTGCAACATCAGACTTGTACGGCATCACGCCCAAGCGAGGACGATCGATTCCAAGAGATAAAATATGTGAATAAACGACTCTATGAATCGGGGCGTGACATCTAGTGTATCTCTTCAGTATAACAGATTGACCCTTTTGCTCTCCTGGTGGCAAGGTGGACCCATGCTTGCTACTAATGCACTGTAATAAAAACATTGGCCAGGGCACACCTATGCATCAGGTTGTACTGGTATGCAGGTTGTGTACACCACTTATAGTAACAGAGGCTGTGATGGGGACCTCTATACTAGAGTGTCTAAAGGCATGTAGCATAAATAATATTGAGGATGTACAATGGGGTGTTAAAGTTAGGATGGGAGTACATCACCAAAGCCTATCTGTGAGCAACCTGCCTGTGTGTCAGTATAGAATAGATACTAGAATAAGGGACTAGCCTTGAATGATGAAACCATGTACAGTTGTATAAGGAATTGGTGTACCAACCAATGTATCTTCCATGATTCATGTGGCAGTAGTGCAACCAGATGGCACTATAGGAAGACCAAGTATCCTTGACACTCAAATTTGACAATACACCTTAGGATCAGATCTTTTCAGATTTTATCCATAGTTGTATCAAAAGGATACTTGGTACATATTCTAACGAAAACCAATTCGGATGTTGTTGACCCGACCACAATGAAGACAGGTACTGTTAGTCAATAAACTATGTTTGATATCAAATTCGTGTAGGATTAGACTCAAGAGTGTGGCACGTGGACCGATTTTTGTGCCATCAGAACAGGGGTTGTGCAATTCCTGTTGAGTTTTGCTTAGCCAGGGGAGATATCAAAGGAAACCGAGTCCATATCTGTGCGATTCCACATACCCTGTTTGTCCAGGTTATCCTGAATATTCAGCCCCAACGTTCAGGCAATCCTATATGCATTAACAGGAACTGCCATAGCATTATCTTTCCGATTGTATATGCTGGTGGACCAGATTGTATATGGAACTGTTAGATGTCATTTAGTTTTTCCAGCTTGGTGAATGCACTGTACACTAGTATAGATATCCAGTTGTACTTAAACTGGTGCATGTGAGTAGCCTGCAGTATCAGTTATAGTTATAAGTCCATTGCAGGTCAAAGATCATGGTATCCATATGAAATGGTACTGGTTCAATTAAGAACATGCCAGACCAAGTTTACAGAATGCATTTGCAACATGAAACAAAACTTATGATGGACTTGGTAAGCTACAGGGGTGCCTGGCTTGTAGTTGGCTTAGCCAGGTCTGTAAAAATGAGAAGTGGTTTCCTGATTTGGGTTCCTATAGATAACTGAAGGGGTCACAGTGGTAAGTAGATGTAGTAATATAATTGTAAGGTCTTTGACACTTGATTAAGTGTGGTATTTGAGTAGCAGATGTGACACTTGAAACTCTTGCATCAATATTGAGATACTGGTAAGTATCATATATATGAAGAGCAAAGGTAGACACACATGAGTAGGCACTAGATAAGAACTAAGTAATTTAGGTAACCAAGGAAAACAAGTTAACTTAGGAATGACCTAGAAATCCCATAAATTAAATAGATAAGCTAGTTTGTACTCTTAAACATTGTGTATTGATTTCATGAAATTCGAAACAGGTTATTTGGATCTCCATACGGGTTGTAATCCGTGACAGCAGCTCAGGACCAATGGCAAGTATACCTTGCCTTTCTATACAGCTTTATTTACATGTACTGTCTTTTTATTATTATCTAGTTTTTCTTATATTTTTGACATATATCTTTTATATCCTGCTTGTATATTTGTATCATTGCTATATAGACCGTGTTCACCGTTAGCTTTGTGTCTTATTAGATGTATTCATTTGAGCCTTGATTGAGTCGTATCGTGGGTCGAGAAGTCATAAACTGAGCTGCTATACCTCTTTGTCTTGAAATCTTGAAGTTAACCCGCGAGTCCACATTAGGGACGAGGGTTAGTAGTCATCTGTGTCTTAAGCTAACCTGCGAGTCCACACTAGGGACGAGGGTTAGTAGTTATTGGTCCACACCTGCAAGCCCACACTAGGGGCGAGGGTGATGCTAACCTGCGAGTCCACACTAGGGACGAGGGTTAGTAGTATATGGTTCACACCTGCGAGTCCACACCAGGGGCGAGGGTGATGCTAACCTGCGAGTCCACACTAGGGACGAGGGTTAGTAGTATGTGGTTCACACCTGCGAGTCCACACTAGGGACGAGGGTGTTGCTAGCCTGTGAGTTCACACTAGGACGAGGGCTAGTAGTTGATCAAACCTGCGAGTCCACACTAGGGGCGAGGGTTTGAGTATTCGATTTGGTTATCCGTTGACATCTTGACATGAGTTCTCTCGTCCTTGTTCAGCAGTTCATTTATGTGTAGTCAGTATACAGATTCATGTTTATTTATTGCTCAGTTTTATTTGTTTATTTTGTATTTTTCTCCATACATGATAAACTGTTAGAAAGGCTCATTTTTATGTATCTTGCTAGTTCTCTGAGGACCTGATGATCTCTTCAGGTTAGCCGAGTTTGAGTCAGGAGCAGACGAGAGGGTTTGAGCCAGCATCAGATCGCAGGTGCTTGCAGTTGAGGTTGTCTTGATTAGCAGTTTTTATCCAGTTAGTTACTTCATGTATTTCTCTATTTTTTCGTCTATTGGTAGTGGATTTGTGTCCACCGGACGTGATATTGATTCTTGATATTCAGTTATATTCATTATTGTTCAGTTTTATATCTTTTTCATTGATATTGATTGTGAAATGATTATTCTGTGGATGAGATATAGGTTACCATGAGATTCTAGGTTGCCGTGACTTGTGTATAGACATCGAACTACCGCCGACACTGCGGCGTAGGCTGGGCTTGGACACGCTTCGTATCCGAAAAGCGGGTACGGGTCGTGACAAAATCTTCCTCCGAAAGTATGTCTACAATGTTATCCTGTCAGGACGGGCCGGAGCAAGTACTTGTAATACAAACATATAATACTGATCATGTGATAGAAAAAGATGAAATAACATAATCATGGCATATCTTGATTTATCCAGTTTAGATACATTTCATCATGGCAATACATATTCGTTTTAAAGTTTAAAACTGTAGTAGGTGAGTGATCAGTCAATAGGTAAATAGGATGTACAGTGGTACATATCAATTTTTTAAAGTGTATATACGTACCCTTAATGGCATCGGTGTATATCTATACACAAATGCGGGATCAGAAATACGACAAAGGTACATATAGAATGTAACAGTGCACGGTAAATACATACGGAGAAGGGGGGATGATCACGTACTATACTAACAGTTTCCCCTTAACCCTTTTTGTAACATGTTAGTGATACGAGAACAGTATAAAGCATGGTGGATACTGAGAGCAGTATAAGCATGGTAGGTACTGAGAGCAGTATAAAATATGGTGGATACTCAGAGCAGTATAAGGCATGTAAAACATGAAGAGGTATGACTTACAGTTATCCAGAAAGCAGTATTTTAACATGATTTAATCACAGTTTATTGTTTATATGTCACGACCCGTTACCCAAATTATTGGGCCGGGCCGAGCCATGTCCAGCCTACGCTTGGTCAAAGCGTAGTAAGCTGTTCTAAGAATAGACAATAAAGGATCTAAGCAGCTAACAGTTCTAAAATCATATTTAAAGTTCATCACAACACAGCATCTATAAGCGAAGGTAATATAAGCACAGACTTAAATAATACACTTTATAAGTATCTAACTGGAGACAAAGTCCAGTATCCAAATACAAGTACAGACAAAGTCTAAGTCTCAAAACACAAGAAAGATAACTAAGCAAGGTTCCCCGCTGGGGCCTCTACTGGAGCAAAGGCCAGGTCCTCAAAATCAGTGTCATAATATGTAACACATAGCATTTCCTCCTCGAAAACGGGAGCAAGTACAACCTCTACAACTAAAATACTGAATATATAATGAAAGAGATGTACAATAAGAAACATGGTGTGATAAGCCTATAAAACAGGAAATACTGGGAACATGGCCTCATGGTACAACTGGGATCACAATATCATAGTAATACAGGAAACATGGCATATCTGGAATCATGGTATGACTCATAATCTATCATGGCAAGGATACATATGTCATAGAGATAGATGTATATGTAATGTTTAAAACTGTAGCAGGTACGTGATCGTCAATAGGTGTACAATGTGCAGGGGCACATGTAAATAAAATGTACATACGTACAAGTGTACAGCATAGGTGTACATCCGTACAGAAATGCGGAATAAAGGCCTACGGCGTAGTAACATATAAAATGTAACTTTGCTTGGTACGATAAAGGGGGCATGATCACGTACTCTACTATCAGTTTCCCCATACCCAGATTCAAACATGTAAGAGCTACTGAGATCGGTATAAAACACGGTAGGTACTGATAGCAGTAAAACATGTGAATACTCGGAGCAGATATAAGCATAGTGAAACATGTACGGAGAACCAGTAAGAAGCATGTGAAGATATGATAACTGTCCTAAGCATGGCCGGTACTGAAAGTGATACAACATGTGAAGACATAACTTGCTACCTCAAAGATCAGTATTTTAATAGGGTTAATACATGTTCTAGCATTAAAAGACAGTAAATAAGTTTGTAGATATACTTGTCTCGAGCAAAGCAAGAATACTAGTACGAAGATATAGATGTCCGGTGTCCTGTCAATAATGATATACAAACTCAGTTCTAAGCTATGTTCAATATTACACTAGTGGTGTGACACGACTCCTAACTGGATACTGGTCAAGTGGAGACCTAGCATAAAAGTCTAACGTGAAGTGCCACTATACACAAATTAACTTCCTAGGGTCTTTACACTAGTGTAGGGTGAGGTCCAATACTACAATAACTCAAAACCACACAAAACATTGAAAGTCTTAACTATTCAATAAATAATTCAAACTGTACACTAAGTCCTAACAATTTTTTGAGATAGACAAAAAGCTCAATTATATATAAAATAAAGTACCAAAATGATTCTTGTTAATTATAGAAATTTATACTAATTTTTCTGGAATTTATAAACCTTCATAAATATTTATTAAAAATCAGCCAACATAAATATACTGAAAATGAGTTCTGTTTCCCTATTTTTATAAAATACCAAAAGCACTTAATAAATGCTAGAAAAATTATAATAAATTAGCTAAATTAACATAATATTTAAATACAATTTTTCTCAAATTTTTACAGAAATTAAAATATATATAAAAATTCAAAAACAGAAAGTAACAATTTTCTGGAAAAATAATTAATTACAAATTAAGGATAATACATAATCAAAATCTACAGATGTTGTCGGATGATAAAATAGATCTCACCAACGTGTCCAAAACGGTCAAATTAGCTATGATAGCCAACCCATAAGTCCAATTTGGACACAGGGGCAAAACGGTAATTTTGGGTCAAAATGATGTCCGCCGTTGGACACATTTTGTACCGAAAAATGTGTCAGAATAGAAGTCTACAAAACCTAGCAAATTATATATCCACGAATCCAAAATGATGATACGAACCCAACGGTATGTCCGAAATAGGATTCCGATGTGCCGATCTCAAAATGATACGTTGACGCGGACACTTGGTATCTAGTTTGCACCGAAATGCGTACCGGAGCAAATATCTTCAAAACTCAGCAAATTATATGTCAACGAGTCCAGAATGATGATACGAACTCAACAGTATACCCGGAATTGGATTCCGATGAGCCGATCTCAAAGTGACACGTTGACTCGAAAAGTGGGACTCGCTTTGTACCGAAATGCGTGCCAGGGCCCACGTTCTCCAAATCAAGCAAATTTTATATGAAAACATACCAGAACGACGTCACAAGTCTACTGGTGGTGTCAGAAATTGAATCCGGAGTCCCGGGTTCAAAAATAAAATTTAATAAGTGCAAATTAAAGAATTCGGACGGCCAACTTTGGCGTCGAATTCGACCAACCGAACGTGCTTAAAATGAAACGAAACCTAAAGGAGGCAGGAAGAGGGTTATACCAGCTGCGCACAAGAACTGCTAGCGTGCCAACCGAAGCTGCGACGACGAAGATACGAACCCGCGAAGTTGGCTCCACGAAACTGTCCAAAAATAGTTTAATTTAAAACGTCAACTTGGTGGCCAATTTTGAGGTATCAAACGACGAAATTAACGGACAAAAATTGAGAGGAGTGAAGATGGATATACTGAGATTGGGATGGAGCGAATAAATTGCCGATCCAATGGTCGGATCTCCCAGAAAACACGCACGAAGTTGCTATCCCGAGACGAAAATTCTGAAGCTTGAAATCGCACGTCACGGCGGGATTTCGACGTAAACGTACGAAACGTCTAGACGGCGCATCCCGGAGGACGGTGGCCGCCACAGGGAGTTCGCCCAGCCCGCGCACGGCCGGTGGGGGCCGGCCACGGCAGCGTCAGCGTCGTGCGGCGGCGCAGCGGCGCACAACGGCGGCCCGTACGCGCACGCACGTGCGCACTGCTGCGCTGCTGCCTACTGCAGCTGCTGCCGGAGCTGCTGCTGCGTACGGGCCGACCTGGCCGGGCACGGCGAGGGCGCGGTGGCACGGCGACGTGTGGGTGTTTGCTCGGGTGGTGGTGTTGCATGGTGGGAGTGGTGGTTTGAAGTGGTGGAGGTGGTGGTGATGTATTGTGGTGTTGGAGAAGAAGAAGAAGTGGATGATGGTGAGGAAGTGGTGGGGAGTAGGAGGAGGAGAGGTGTCACTCTCCGTTTCCAGAATACGTATTTTTATACATGTACAACTCATATGTATTTATTTAGTATTTATCATGTATTATCCTGTATTTAAATTCCTATAATTTCATGTTAATTAATTATCTGCTCATTAATTTTTATGTTAATTTAATTTCCTGCATTTTATTTCCTGCAATTTATTTTTGCATTTTATTTTCTGCTTTTAACCTCTCTGCTTTGCTTTCGGGTTGCCTTGGTTGGATCCGAACAAACCCGACCCAATAACCTCCACCTACCACCACCCTTCCTATTTAAGCCCCCATCTCCTTCTCTCTCCTCATAACTCTCATTCTTCACCATTACTTCTTCTTCTTCCTCTCATCACTTCTCCACCTACCAGTAGTAGCAGCATGCAAGTGCAATCTTGCTTCTTGCTTGGAGAACCATTTTTATGGTTCATTATTATTCCTCTCATGATCCTGAGAGAGTTTACTACTTAGTATTTTTGATTTCGTTGGCTTGTTTCTTCCAGATCTAAGTTTTTGTGTTCTCGGTTGACCATGGGTTTTATCTCCCAACTTGGCGTGTATTCTCGGTTGTCCATGGGTTCTGAACCATGGGAACTTCATTTCTGGCTTGGGACGAAGGTTCCTGAGTCACGCACACGTCTTTACGTGTTAGCGTGTATTTTTAGTCACGCACACGTTCTTACGTGCCAGCGTGAGTTTTTAGTCATGCACACGTCTTTACGTGTCTGCGTGAATTTTCAGTCACGCTCACGTTATTACGTGTCTGCGTGAATTTTGAGTCACGCTCACGTTCTTACGTGTCAGCGTGTATTTTGAGTCACGCTCACGTTCTTACGTGTCAGCGTGTATTTTTAGTCATGCTCACGTTCCTACGTGCCAGCGTGTATTTTTAGTCACGCTCACGTCTTGACGAGCGTGCGTGAATTTTCAGTCACGCACACGTCTTTACGTGTTTGTGTGAATTTTTAGTCACGCACACGTCCTTACATGTCAGCGTGAATTTTGAGTGACGCACCATCTTTGCATGCGTGCGTGAATTTCTTATCATTTTCCACGCTCACTTTTCACGCTCACACTGTGCGTGCCAACGTGAATCACTTTTCACGCTCACTCCGACTAGACTTGTTGGCGTGACTTATTGGTCTTAGCGTGACTTGTTGGCGTGACTTGTTGGCCTTAGTATAACCTACTAAACTTGGCGTGACTTTCTAACCTGGGTGTTACTATTTATTCTATAACTTATTCATTTAATGATGGCATGATAGTTCTCCTATTATATCCTTATGCTTTTGCGTGAACTCGATAATCTTAGCATGTTAATATTTTAAATACATATGGTTGTATAGAACGTGCCCTGTGTCTTGATTGATTGATGGATACCCAGTAAGACTGGAACTTGACCTTGAGAGTTATAGACTCGACCCCATGTAATACTAATTGATTTTCATGCCTTGCCACCATTGATAATGATTGTGACATTGACTAATAATTGATCATGCGTTCCAGTTGGAACTAAGAGACTGGCTAGTCGTCTTATTGAATTGAATGAATGAGACACGTTCATGTAATGAACTATTGCAATCGATTAGCCGATCCCGAATATTGGCATACAGGCACATGCAGGTTTCAAATTATTTATTTATTTATTTAGTTATTTATTTATCTTACAAAATAGCATGTGTACTTTATGGTCAAGGCATGATGACTCCGTGGTTAGACTTGATTGTTGCATTATGCTATGTAAGACCTACAACCTAGCCGCACGGGTATCGTTGTAGAGTTGCGCATATCATACCCCGTACAAAAGTACTCATTTGAATGACCATGACCCACGGCATGGGACTTCACTCAACGTAGAGACTATTAAGTTAAATAAAATAATGATTGCATGGAGAGAATGGATTCCCGAGTTCTTACATGGCAGCCCTCTTGGGACTAGTAGTGCCCGACAGGCCGGCTGGTTCCCACAGATACTGTAAATCTGTCAACCTCAGGCAGGCCGGCAAGACTGTAGATGCTTATGCAGCGGAGTTCTGCAGATTGAGTAGATTCGCCCTAGAGATGGTAGCAACAGAGAGCCAGAGGGCTATGAGGTTTCAGCAAGGGTTTCATCTTGAACTCTTGCAATTGATAGAGGGGCACAATTACCAAACTTTTGACGAAGTATTGACGGCAATTCGAAGGCATGAGATCACCATTCAGAGGCTTGCGGTAAGGACTGGGGGCCAGAAGAGATCCCACAGTCAGATTGAAGGAGGAGGGGGAGCAGCGCCCCGAACAACAGTACCATCTACTGGCATTCGTATCCATGATGTGGCGATACGAGGACCAGCACCACCAGCCAGGCAGCAGCAACAGCAACAGAGGAAGAACCAGCAACCCCCGGCGGGCTGCACTTATTGTGGGAAGATGGGGCACACTAGAGATGTGTGTTGGACATTGAATGGAATGTGTCTGATATGTGGAAATCCAGACCATCGGGTTACCATATGTCCCATGAATTCGAGGTCAGGAGGACTAGTGCAGTAGTTTCCTGCTCTGCCAGCACCAGGGACAGGCCAGTATCGAGGACCAGCGGTGGCAGTAAGGCCGTTGGCGCAGCGTCCGTTACTGCCGTAGGCCCAGATGTTTCGGCAGCAGGGGCCGCCGATACAGCAACACCAGCATAGACCACTCCAGCATCATCAAGGAAGAGGCCAGCAGCAGCATCAGGCTAGGCCGCAGTATGGAAATCAACAAGGAGGTCGAGGGCAAGCATTCACTCTGTCCTTGGAGGAGGCATTGGCATCGAGAGATGTTGTGGCAGGTAACATTCTCGTCGTCTCATATCCCGCAGTAGCATTGTTTGATTCGGGAGCATCCCATTCATTTATATCTGCACAATTTGCAACACGACTAGGAATGGAGTTCGAGGCATTGCCAGGGAGGTTGAATATACTCACTGGTAATGGGCTCGTAGGAGTTAGTAGAGTTATTTTAGCATGTAGCGTTGTAGTTTGCAGGCATTCCTTACCCGCCCGGTTGATAAAATTTCCTGTTGGAAATTTTGACGTTATCTTAGGCATGGACTGGCTGAAAGACAGTCATACGACAATAGATTGTCGTAGAGGGAGTGTATCTTTTGATATTCCAGGCATGAAGCGGTTCACCTTAGTCAGAACAGGGGCAACTCAGCAAGAACAGGGAGTAATAGCGACAATGGAAGAAGTTCAGATTCCGAAGGTAGTTGAAGAATTTCTAGACGTATTTCCTGAAGAACTCCCAGGTCTACCACCGGTTAGAGATATTGAGTTCAGTATAGAATTGGCACCAGGAACTAAACCGATATCAGATCGAGTTTACAGAATGGCGGATTCAGAGCAGGCCAAGGTATACCAGCATATAGAGGAACTGAAGGAGAAAAAGTTCATCCAAGCTAGCGTGTCACCATGGACAGCACCAGTGGTACTTGTGGGGAAGAAGGATGGGTCATCCAGATTGTGCATTGACTACAGGAAGCTTAACGCGGCAACAGTGAAGAACAAGTACCCATTACCCAAGATCGACGACTTATTTGATCAGTTGAGCAAAGCTAGAGTTTTCTCCAAGATAGATCTTCGTTCAGGGTACCATCAGGTGAGGGTTCGGAAGGAAGATATTCCTAAGACAGCGTTCAGGTCGAAGTATGGGCATTATAAGTTCTTAGTAATGCCGTTTGGTTTGACCAATGCTCCAGCAATATTCATGGATTTGATGAATCGTATCTTTATGCCATACTTAGACCAGTTTGTCGTTGTGTTTCTTGACGACATTCTCGTATACTCTGCTAGTGAAGAGGAGCATGAAGACCACCTCAGGAAAGTGTTGCAGGTTCTGAGAGAGAACCAGTTGTATGCCAAGCTCAGCGAGTGTGAGTTTTGGTCGGATCACATTTCATTTTTGGGTCATATCATATCAGGAACTGGAGTAGCAGTAGATCCCAAGAAGATAGAAGCAGTAGAAAGTTGGCCAGTACCCAAGACCGTAGCAGATGTACGGAGCTTCTTGGGATTGGCAGGATATTACAGAAGGTTTGTGTCAGACTTTGTAAGGCTTTCAGCACCCATGACCCGCTTGACCCGGAAGGATGTAGCATTTGTTTGGTCGGCAGAATGTCAGGCATCATTCGAGACTTTGAAACAAAAGTTGATATCAGCACCTATTCTTACATTGCCAGTTGGACCCGGAGGTTTTACAGTATATTGTGATGCATCAGGTAAAGTACTTGGATGTGTCCTTATGCAGCATAGGAAGGTGATAGCATATGCATCTAGGCAGCTTCGGGACCACAAGAAGAATTACCCAACTCATGATTTGGAGTTAGCGGCAGTAGTGTTTGCTCTGAAGCTATGGAGGCATTACTTATATGGTGACCGAGTGGACATGTACACAGACCATAAAAGTCTGAAGTACATCTTTACTCAGAAGGAACTAAACATGAGGCAGAGAAGATGGTTGGAGTTGATTAAGGATTACGACGTAGAGCTTCAGTATCATCCAGGCAAGGCGAATGTAGTAGCAGATGCTCTTAGCAGGAGAGGCGGCACATTTATGTTAACAACACAGAGGCATATCTTAGAAGACCTTCAGGAGATAGGCATCGAAGTTATACTTCCTAATGATGTAGGAGTTCTAACAAGTCTGCAAGTTCAATCCGACTTGGTAGGCAGGATCAAGGCAGCTCAGGCACAAGACCCAAGGATTCAGAAGCTTAGGGTAGAATGTGAATCAGGACTCAGGAAGGAGATAAGAATTCATGAAGATGGTACACTTAGGTTTGGATCACGTCTATGTGTGCCTAGTGGAGATATCAGACAGGAGGTTATGGCAGAAGCTCACAGTTCTCAGTATTCTATTCATCCTGGAGGGACCAAGATGTACCAAAATATCAAGCAGCATTTCTGGTGGAACGGGATGAAGAGGGAGATAGCTAGATTCGTTTCCCGTTGCTTGGTATGTCAGCAAGTGAAGGCAGAACAGCAGAGGCCAGCTGGGTTATTGCAACCGCTTCCTATTCTGGAATAGAAATGGGAGCATATTATAATAGACTTTGTGACCGGTTTACTGAGATCACCAAGTGGTAAGGACGCTATTGGGGTAATAGTGGACCGACTTACGAAGGTAGCGCATTTTTTTCCTTTCAGAGTAGGACAATCTACAGAAAAGTTGGCAGAGTTGTATATACAACAGATAGTCAGGCAGCATGAAGTCCCTGTCAGTATTATGTCGGATCGAGATACCCGCTTTATATCACATTTCTGGAAGAGCTTACATCATAGTCTGGGTACCAAGTTAAGATTTAGCACGGCTTACCATCCGTAGACGGATGGGCAATCAGAAAGAACGATTCAGACTTTGGAAGATATGTTACGAGCTTGCACTCTAAATTTTGGAGGGTCTTGGGAGAGTCACCTGCACTTAGTCGAGTTCTCATATAACAATAGTTATCAAGCCAGTATCCAGATGGCACCATTTGAAGCACTATATGGTAAGAAGTGCAGGTCACCGCTTGTATAGGATGATATCGGAGAGAGGAAGATGTTAGGCCCAGAAATGATTGTTCAGACGGTTGAAGTGATTAAGGGAATTAGAGAGCGACTTCGAGTTGCGCAGGACCGGCATCGTCAATGGGCGGACCAGCATTGTAGTCCGTTCTGGGGACCACGTATTCTTGCGGATCTCACCTACTCGTGGGGTCATTAGATTTGGCGTTCGCAGGAAATTGAGTCCGCGGTACGTGGGCCCATTTGTTATCCTTGATCGGATAGGCGATGTTGCTTATCGTTTATCCCTCCCACCTTCGTTACGAGAGGTGCATGACGTGTTTTATGTATCTCAATTATGTAGGTATGTATCGGACCCAAGTTATGTCCTCGATCATTCGGAGCTGGTTGTTGGTACCAACCTGTCTTACGAGGAACAGCCTGTGTCCATTTTGGACCGAAGAGAGAAGATACTCAAGAACCGAACAATTAGTCTTGTCCGTGTTGCTTGGGGTCATCACTCCTTGGGAGAGTCAATGTGGGAACGTGAGGATGATATCCGATCTCGGTATCCACACCTGTTTGACTCACAAGGTATATCTCTTTCCGTATACCTTGATTGTCCTGATTCTTCATGCTTGTCACCTTATGGGTAGAGCTACTTGATATCGTAGATTGATTAATTTATATATATAGTACCTGCTTTTGATATGGTAATAATGATTGCTTGCTCACTAGAATTGCTTGTATTAGTTTAGCTCCGATATTTCTACCTGCTTGGATTTGAAATTCCGAGGACGGAATTTTTCTAAGGTGGGTAGAGATGTCACTTTCCGTTCCCAGAATGCGTATTTTTATACATGTACAACTCATATGTATTTATTTAGTATTTATCATGTATTATCTTGTATTTAAATTCCTATAATTCATGTTAATTAATTATCTACTCATTAATTTTTATGTTAATTTAATTTCCTGTATTTTCTTTCCTGCAATTTATTTCTGCATTTTATTTTCTGCTTTTAACCTCTCTGCTTTGCTTTCGGGTTGCCTTGGTTGGATCCAGACAAACCCGACCCAATAACCCCCACCTACCACCACCCTTCCTATTTAAGCCCCCATCTCCTTCTCTCTCCTCATAACTCTCATTCTTCACCATTACTTCTTCTTCCTCCTCTCATCACTTCTCCACCTACCAGCAGTAGCAGCAGGCAAGTGCAATCTTGCTTCTTGCTTGGAGAACCATTTTTATGGTTCATTATTCTTCCTCTCATGATCCTGAGAGAGTTTACTACTTAGTATTTTTGATTTCGTTGGCTTGTTTCTCCCAGATCTAAGTTTTTGTGTTCTCGGTTGACCATGGGTTTGATCTCCCAACTTGGCGTGTATTCTCGGTTGTCCATGGGTTCTGAACCATGGGAACTTCATTTCTGGCTTGGGACGAAGGTTCCTGAGTCACGCACACGTCTTTACGTGTTAGCGTGTATTTTTAGTCACGCACACGTTCTTACGTACCAGCGTGAGTTTTTAGTCACGCACACATCTTTACGTGTCTGCGTGAATTTTCAGTCACGCTCACGTTATTACGTGTCTGCGTGAATTTTGAGTCACGCTCACGTTCTTACGTGTCAGCATATATTTTGAGTCACGCTCACGTTCTTACGTGTCAGCGTGTATTTTTAGTCACGCTCACGTTCCTACGTGCCAGCGTGTATTTTTAGTCACGCTCACGTCTTGACGAGTGTGCGTGAATTTTCAGTCACGCACACGTCTTTACGTGTTTGCGTGAATTTTTAGTCACGCACACGTCCTTACATGTCAGCGTAAATTTTGAGTTACGCACCATCTTTGCATGCGTGCGTGAATTTCTTATCATTTTCCACGCTCACTTTTCACGCTCACACTGTGCGTGCCAACGTGAATCACTTTTCACGCTCACTCCGACTAGACTTGTTGGCGTGACTTATTGGTCTTAGCGTGACTTGTTGGCGTGACTTGTTGGCCTTAGTATAACCTACTAAACTTGGCGTGACTTTCTAACCTGGGTGTTACTATTTGTTCTATAACTTATTCATTTAATGATGGCATGATAGTTCTCCTATTATATCCTTATGCTTTTGCGTGAACTCGATAATCTTAGCATGTTAATATTTTAAATACATATGGTTGTATAGAACGTGCCCTGTGTCTTGATTGATTGATGGATACCCAGTAAGACTGGAACTTGACCTTGAGAGTTATAGACTCGACCCCATGTAATACTAATTGATTTTCATGCCTTGTCACCATTGATAATGATTGTGACATTGACTAATAATTGATCATGCGTTCCAGTTGGAACTAAGAGACTGGCTAGTCGTCTTATTGAATTGAATGAATGAGACACGTTCATGTAATGAACTATTGCAATCGATTAGCCGATCCCGAATATTGGCATACAGGCACATGCAGGTTTCAAATTATTTATTTATTTATTTAGTTATTTATTTATCTTACAAAACAGCATGTGTACTTTATGGTCAAGGCATGATGACTCCGTGGTTAGACTTGATTGTTGCATTACGCTATGTAAGACCTACAACCTAGCCGCACGGGTATCGTTGTAGAGTTGCGCATATTGTACCCTGTACAAAAGTACTCATTTGAATGACCATGACCCACGGCATGGGACTTCACTCAACGTAAAGACTATTAAGTTAAATAAAATAATGATTGCATGGAGAGAATGGATTCCCGAGTTCTTACATGGCAACCCTCTTGGGACTAGTAGTGCCCGACAGGCCGGCTGGTTCCCACAGATACTGTAAATCTGTCACACGGGCAGGGAACGGTATCTGCTTATATTATTGTACATGCTATATTAACGGCGGGCGTCCCGCTGGGACTCGTCTAATACATAATTGGCGCAATTGATTGACTAGATAGACTAGCCTTGCTCGCACATAGTAAGAACTGAGGAATCCCTATTTGCATAATTCCAGGATAACTTGGGACTCACAATAGCAAGCCGTAGGAGTTGATTGGCCGTTCAAGATGATTTGGTTGTGTACTGTACCTACTCTGTTGCCTAACCGAGATGATCAGAATGTCAGGACATGACGGGCCAACTTCTGTCCTTGTTTGGTTGGGAGGTTGGTTCGAAGTGTCGTGATGTTATGTGAATCCTAGTGGAAAGCAGAGATCTATTATTATATTCTCTTACTTACTGGTTTAATCCTTCATATCGTCCTTCCTTGTGGTACTTGCTATTAGAGGTCTAACCTCTCTGGTTTTGCATGGCCAGATTTAGAGCCGGTCCCCGAGGATCCAGCTTACTTCTACCTCTAAGATGGTCAATACTAGGGGAATGATCGCAGGAGGACTCGAGTGGGTTCCTTACTCCACCGCTCATTTTGTTATTTACTTTATACCTAGCCGTTTGGCACCGACATGTTAGTCGGATTGTCTTGTACTTACTTTTGCATAATTGTAATTAAGTCAGACTGCAGCTGATAACAATTGTGTACACCTTGCTACATCATCTGGCTATGTTTTGTAAAGCCAGATCTCAAGAACATTTTGACTGAGCGTTTGGGACGCCTTACTGCTTTATCTTACATGTTCTCTATTTCTGCTTCTTATTTGAATGATTGAGACAATAGATGTGAAGTGACCATAGTAAAACTTTCATGTAGTATGCACCCCCTCGTCTGGTTAGACAGCATTGATCGTATTATACGGTATTCATCTACCCGTAATACGTAGCTGGCTGAGTCATTCCCCCGCTCTCCAGTATTCTGGTTCTGGGGCATGACAAGATGGAGGAGCTCGGGAGGGGGAGGGGAGTTCGGCATGGGACTGGGAATGGTGGTGGTGTTGTGTGTTGTGTATGGAGAGGAAGAGAGAGAGAGTGTGTGTTTTTTGTGTGTGTATAAAAGAGAGTGAGAGAGAGAGTTGATATTTTAAAAAGAGAGAGAGAGAAATTTGAAGTCGGCCAAGGGGGGTGCTGTGTGCTGGATGAGAGAGAGGGGAGGGGGGGTGAGGTGGTGTTTGTTTGGAGAGAGAGAGAGTAAGAGAGAGATATATATGTATATATATATATATAAACATAGATATTTGTAAAGTGGAGAGAGAAGAAAAATAGATTTTTAAAATAGAAAAAATAGGGAAATTATGCGGGGTATTTGGACAGTCATGAAAGAACAATATGGAGCTTGGGTTCGGGTTCAGTCGAGCCGGGTCGGGTCAAAATCGAACCGGGTGCAATAATTGAATTAAAAATAGGGATTTATAATCACGGGAAAATAAATAATATGCGGGGACTCCAATAAATTGGACACAAGCGTCATGTGGGTAGTAGGCTTCATATGGGCCACGTCCATACTTTGGGTCGGCTAGGTTGGGTCGATGTCGGGTCCCGAAACTAAATTGGAAATTAAATCAGGTTTCACGGTAGAAAATAAATCGGCCTAAATTGACCCGGAAGTTGTGCGAAGAAAATGAAGCACAAAATGGAGTGTCTGAGTGGGACACGAAGGTCATGGGTGGAGAGCGTCTCGAGTAGATCATTTATGAGAAGTTGGTTCTGAGAAAACGACTGGTCTGGTGCTCCTAAATTAAAAGTCACGGTGACGTGCAAACGAAGATCAAAAATAAAAATGGGAATAATTATTCAACGATTAATTGGTCTAAGTTGACCCGAAGTTGCGCGATACAAAAAGAGCACAAGGGAACGAGTTCAAGTGGGACATGATATATCAAAACGAAGATAATCTTGTCTACTTCAAAACTCGTAAAGAGAGTTTACAGAGATTGGCATCCCTGACGCTCCAGAAGTCAAAGTTACGGAAAGGTACATTAATGATCTAAACAATTAAATAATAAAACATTTATCGAAAATAATTTATTAAGAAAAATAAAAATAAACCCTGAAATTCAGGGGGTTTATATCCTACCCACCTTACAAGAATTTCGTCCTCGAAATTAAAAATCATCCAATAGGTCAAACTATAACATGTAGCTGCTCTGGCTACGATACTCAATCTGCTACCCTAGTAATCATCTCTTCTGTTTCTCTTTACATTCTTTTTGGTTCAGGTTCAACAAAGGTACTTCTATCATAAACTACGTCATATATATCCTTTAGAATCTTTCATACTAACATGGTACCTTAACGTATACCCTAAAATATAGGTCATTCTCTGGACATGTCTATAAGCCTAAAATGCTTAATCATCAACCATATTTCCAACCGCAATTTGTAAATACTTGATTTTCTTATCATATCCTAAGTATCCTTATTCTATCAATCCACAGGCTCTTTGCATCATTTGTCGTCAATCCTTTCCTACAGCTTCTCCTTGAAATTATACATTCAATACTTATCCTTGGCGTAGAGCCTTCTTCTTTTTACTCAACAAGTCCTCCGAATATATATCCTCGATTTCAAAACTTCCGATTTATTAATTACCAATGTACATATGTCTTTGTCTTGTTTCTTGTCTTTTTAACTGGTATCTTTTCGATCTCGTATGAAATATTATATCCCATTCTAACTTATTCTATACAATTTCACATGTCGATCTACCCTCTAATCACATGTAATTAGCGATAGGTAACCAACCAAAATTCTACAAATACTAAATTCTCAAACTGCTAAGCATAAGATTCTAATCCTCAATCACAACAATATAATATCTCATTTCTCCATCTTAGATATCCTACCATCAATTCATACTGTCAATACAATCGCTCTTAATGGTTTCCAAGTCTACTACAGTCAGTCACCCATACTCGTCCCATAATCTTAATCTAACCAATCCCTAGGAAAAGTACTTATCATAATCACACCATACATTTATAGTTATACTACAGGATCAGTTAACAAGGTTTGGCTATTTCGGTCGTCTATCAAGTAGAAGGTAACAAGGCCTAAGACTGGGTCAAGCAATCCATAACAGTGTCCAAACAAGTTAAAGGGTTAAGCAAGACAGAAAAATTTATTGGAATATCTCCAAGAATGGTACGAAGACAACGGGATGCATAACGAGAAGAATTACCCAAGAGGTTAACGAAAAAGAGTTTAGTCAAGTCATAGGAAAGATGGAACATAAAAATAATTATGTCCAAAAGATAACGCGAAAGCAATCCTATTGGAGAGTCCTAGAGAACCTGTAATCCTAGTTGTAGTGTAGATAGAACAGAGTTAATCAAGACTGGAAAGAATGATAATAAGAATTTGTTCTTGCTCAATCGATCATAACGAAGTAAACCAAGTTGAGATATATCTGATAACCATAAACGTCTTCCTGAAATCATGTTGCCAGAATTTTTGCCACACCAGTAAGCTTATATGCAATAAACGATAGAGTCATAACTATGGTATACACCCTAAAATCATATTATCTATAATCCTCGCCACGCCAACCGGTATGGCTGCGAGAAAATCTAAATTCTATGAATATGATAGTATATCCAAAATCAGGCTCTATGTTTTTGTCATACCAGCTAATATGGCTGCGATAAATTCTAAACTCCATAACTAAAGCAGACGTTTACCTTATCAGGATATATCATAATTCAATCCACAAAATTTATCATGATACAAGATCAAAGTCAACAATGAAAATCAGAAATCGATTTCAACAACAAATTAAGGAATAGCAAATGGAAACAGGTGAAAACAGATTTCGAGATAAGATTAGAGTGAGATCCTCAGGGGTTATCCCAAGGGTACAAACTTGGTCTAAATTGACCCACTGAAATACAAACAAGAGGCTAATTATAGCTAACGGTCCTATGCTGTGATGAGTTCTCCTATGTTACAATCCTAGAAATCCTCTAGGTGTTCTAAATGTTTATCCCTAGTGTTAATAAGTTGTCCTAGATCCTAATTGCAGGCATGCTTGGTACAATAACGTAACCAAACAACTTAAGTCTGGACCTGCATGGGCCACCACTAAAAACATATCACGACCCGTTACCCAAATTGTTGGGCCGGGCCGAGCCATGTCCAGCCTACGCTTGGTCAAAGCGTAGTAAGCTGTTCTAAGAATAGACAATAAAGGATCTAAGCAGCTAACAGTTCTAAAATCATATTTAAAGTTCATCACAACACAGCATCTATAAGCGAAGGTAATATAAGCACAGACTTAAATAATACACTTTATAAGTATCTAACTGGAGACAAAGTCCAGCATCCAAATATAAGTACAGACAAAGTCTAAGTCTCAAAACACAAGAAAGATAACTAAGCAAGGTTCTCCGCTGGGACCTCTACTGGAGCAAAGGCCAGGTCCTCAAAATCAGTGTCATAATATATAACACACAGCATTTTCTCCTCAAAAAGTATACCTACAACGTTATCTTGTCAGGACGGAAGCAAGTACAACCTCTACAACTAAAATACTGAATATATAATGAAAGAGATGTACAATAAGAAACATGGTGTGATAAATCTATAAAACAGGAAATACTGGGAACATGACCTCATGGTACAACTGGGATCACAATATCATAGTAACACAGGGAACATGGCATATCTGGAATCATAGTATGACTCATAATCTATCATGGCAAGGATACATATGTCATAGAGACAGATGTATATGTAATGTTTAAAACTGTAGCAGGTACGTGATCGTCAATAGGTGTACAATGTGTAGGGGCACATGTAAATGAAATGTACATACGTACAAGTGTACAGCATAGGTGTACATCCGTACAGAAATGCGGGATAAAGGCCTACGGCACAGTAACATATAAAATATAACTTTGCTCGGTACGATAAAGGGGGCATGATCACGTACTCTACTATCAGTTTCCCCATACCCAGATTCTAACATGTAAGAGCTACTGAGATCGGTATAAAGCACGGTAGGTACTGATAGCAGTAAAATATGTGAATACTCGGAGCAGATATAAGCATAGTAAAACATGTACGGGGAACCAGTAAGAAGCATGTAAAGATATGATAACTGTCCTAAGCATGGCCGGTACTGAAAGTGATACAACATGTGAAGACATAACTTGCTACCTCAAAGATCAGTATTTTAACAGGGTTAATACATGTTCTAGCATTAAAAGCCAGTAAATAAGTTTGTAGATGTACTTGCCTCGAGCAAAGCAAGAATACTAGTACGAAGATATAGATGTCCAGTGTCCTGTCAATAATGATATACAAACTCAGTTCTAAGCTATGTTCAATATTACACTAGTGGTGTGACACGACTCCTAACTAGATACTAGCCAAGTGGGGACCTAGCATAAAAGTCTAACGTGAAGTGCCACTATACACAAACTAACTTCCTAGGGTCTTTACACTAGTGCAGGGTGAGGTCCAATACTACGCTAACTCAAAACCACACAAAACATTGAAAGTCGTAACTATTCAATAAATAATTCAAACTGTACACTAAGTCCCAATAATTTTTTGAGATAGACAAAAAGCTCAATTATATATAAAATAAAGTACCATAATGATTCTTGTTAATTATAGAAATTTATACTAATTTTTCTGGGATTTATAAACCTTCATAAATATTTATTAAAAATCAGCCAACATAAATATATTGAAAATGAGTTCTGTTTCCCTATTTTTATAAAATACCAAAAGCACTTAATAAATGCTAGAAAAATTATAATAAATTAGCTAAATTAACATAATATTTAAATACAATTTTTCCCAGATTTTTACAGAAATTAAAATATATATAAAAATTCAAAAACAAAAAGTAACAATTTTCTGAAAAAATAATTAATTACAAATTAAGGATAATACATAATCAAAATCTACAGATGTTGTCGGATGATAAAATAGATATCACCAACGTGTCCAGAACGGTCAAATTAGCTAGGATAGCCTACCCATAAGTCCAATTTGGACACAGGGGCAAAACGGTAATTTCGGGTCAAAATAATGTCCGCCGTTGGACACATTTTGCACCGAAAAATGTGTCAGAATAGAAGTCTACAAAACCTACCAATTATATGTCTACGAATCCAGAATGATGATACGAACCCAACGGTATGTCCGAAATAGGATTCCGATGTGCCGATCTCAAAATGATACGTTGACGCGGACACGTGGTATCCAATTTGCACCGAAATACGTGCCGGAGCAAATGTCTTCAAAACTCAGCAAATTATATGCTAACGAGTCCAGAATGACGATACGAACTCAACGGTATACCCGAAATTGGATTTCGATGAGCCGATCTCAAAGTGACACGTTGACTCGAAAAGTAGGACCTGCTTTGCACCGAAATACGTGTCAGGGCCCACGTTCTCCAAATCAAGCAAATTTTATATGAAAATATACCAGAACGACGCCACGAGTCTACTGGTGGTGTCAGAAATTGAATCCGGAGTCCCGGATTCAAAAATAGAATTTAACAAGTACAAATTAAAGAATTCGGACGGCCAACTTTGGCGTCGAATTCGACCAACCGAACGTGCTTAAAATGAAATGAAACCTAAAGGAGGCAGGAAGAGGGTTATACCAGCTGCGCACAGGAACTGGTAGCACACCAACCGGAGTTGCGACGACAAAGATACGAACCCGCGAAGTTGGCTCCACGAAACTGTCCAAAAATAGTTCAATTTAAAACGTCAACTTGGTGGCCAGTTTTGAGGTATCAAACGACGAAATTAACGGACAAAAATTGAGGGAAGTGAAGATGGATATACCGAGATTGGGACGGAGCAAAGAAATCGTCGATCCAACGGTCGGATCTCCCAGAAAACACGTGCGAAGTTGCTATCCCGAGACGCGAATTCTGAAGCTTGAAATCGCGCGTCACGGCGGGATTTCGACGTAAACACACGAAACGTCTAGGCGGCGCGTCCCGGAGGATGGTGGCCGCCACAGGGAGTTTGCCCAGCATGCGTGCGGCCGGTGGAGGCCGGCCACGGTGGCGGCAGCGCTGTGCGGCGGTGCGACGACGCAAAAACGGCGGCCCGCGCGCGCGCGTGCACGTGCGCGCTGCTGCCCACTGCAGCTGCTGCCGGAGCTGCTGCTGCGTGCGGACCGGCCTGGCCGGGCACGGCGAGGGCACGGCGGCGCGACGGCGTGTGGGTGTTTGCTCGGGTGGTGGTGTTGCATGGTGGGAGTGGTGGTTTGAAGTGGTGGAGGTGGTGGTGATGTATTGTGGTGTTGGAGAAGAAGAAGAAGTGGATGATGGTGAGGAAGTGGTGGGGAGTAGAAGGAGGAGAGGAAGGAGCTCGGGAGGGGGAGGAGAGTTCAGCATGGGGCTGGGAGTGGTGGTGGTGTTGTGTGTTGTGTATGGAAAGGAAGAGAGAGAGTGTGTTTTGTGTGTGTGTATAAAAGAGAGTGAGAGAGAGAGTTGATATTTTAAAAAGAGAGAGAGAGAAATTTGAAGTCGGCCAAGGGGGGGTGATGTGTGCTGGATGAGAGAGAGGGGAGGGGGGTGAGGTGGTGTTTGTTTGGAGAGAGAGAGTAAGATATATATATATATATATATATATATATATATATATATATAAAGTGGAGAGAGAAGAAAAATAGATTTTTAAAATAGGAAAAATAGGGAAATTATGCGGGGTATTTGGACAGTCATGAAAGAACAATATGGAGCTTGGGTTCGGGTTCGGTCGAGCCGGGTTGGGTCAAAATCGAACCGGGTGCAATAATTGAATTAAAAATAGGGATTTATAATCACGGGAAAATAAATAATATGCGGGGACTCCAATAAATGGGACACAAGCGTCATGTGGGTAGTAGGCTTCATGTGGGCCATGTCCATACTTTGGGTCGGCTAGGTTTGGTCGATGTCGGGTCCCGAAATTAAATTGGAAATTAAATCAGGTTTCACGGTAGAAAATAAATCGGCCTAAATTGACCCGGAAGTTGTGCGGAAAAAATGAAGCACAAAATGGAGTGTCTGAGTGGGACACGAAGGTCATGGGTGGAGAGCGTCTCGAGTAGTTCATTTATGAGAAGTTGGTTCTGAGAAAACGACTGGTCTGGTGCTCCTAAATTAAAAGTCACGGTGACGTGCAAACGAAGATCAAAAATAAAAGTGGGAATAATTATTCAACGATTAATTGGTCTAAGTTGACCCGAAGTTGTGCGATACAAAAAGAGCACAAGGGAACGAGTTCAAGTGGGACATGATATATCAAAACGAAGATAATCTTGTCTACTTCAAAACTCGTAAAGAGAGTTTACAGAGATTGGCATCCCTGACGCTCCAGAAGTCAAAGTTACGGAAAGGTACATTAATGATCTAAACAATTAAATAATAAAACATTTATCGAAAATAATTCATTAAAAAAATAAAAATAAACCCTGAAATTCAGGGGGCTTACATTATACGCAGTAAATAAGTTTGTAGGGGTACTTGCCTCGAGCAAAGCAAGAATAAGAATATGAAGATACTTATGTCCAGTGTCCTGTCAATAATGATATACAAACTCAGCCTCTAAGTTATGATTAAGATTACACTAGTGGTGTGATACGACTCCTAACTGACACTAGCAAAATGGGGACCTAGCATAAAAGTCCAATGTGGGGTGACGCTATATCTAAACCAACACTTAGGGTCCTTAGAAACACAAGGATCACTTTAGAGTTTCACAAAAACCAAACATATAAAAATATATACTAATAATAATAATTAATTACAAATTAAGGATGATACATAATAAAAAATCTACAGATGTCGTATGATAAAATAAATATCACCAACATGTCCAGAATGGTCAAATTAGCTAGGATAGCCTACCCATAAGTCCAATTTGGATACAGGGGCAAAATAGTAATTTTGGATTAAAATGATGTCCGCCGTTGGACACACTTTGTACCAAAAATGTGTCAGAGTAGAAGTCTACAAAACCTAGAAAATTATATGTTCACGAATCCAGAATGATGATACGAACCCAACGGTATGTCCGAAATGGGATTCCGATGACCCGATCACAAAATGGTCCGTTGACCTGGATATTGGTATCCGATTTGCACGAAAATACGTGTCGAAGCCAAAGTCCACTAAATCTAAAAAATATATGTCAACGAGTCCAAAACGACGATACGAACTCAACGGTATATCCGGAATTGAATTCCGATGAACCGATCTCAAAGTGACCCGTTGACTCGGAATGTGGGACCCGCTTTACACCGAAATACGTGCCAGGGCCCATGTCCTCCAAATCAAGTAAACTTTATACGAAAATGTGCCAGAATGACGCCACGAGTCTACTGGTGGTGTCATAAATTGAATATAGAGTCCCGGATTCAAAAATAGAATTTAATAAGTGTAAATTAAAGAATTCGGACGGCCAACTTTGACGTCGAATTCGACCAACCAAACGTGCTTACAATGAAATAAAACTTAAAGGGCAGGAAGAGGGTTATACCAGCCACGCACAGGAACTGGTGGCACGCGAAACGGAGCTGCGACGGCATAGTTACGAGCTGACGAAGTTGGCTCCACAAAATTATCCAAAAATAGTACAATTTAAAGTGTCAACTTGGTGGCCAGTTTTGATGTATCAAACGACAAAATTAATGGACGAAACTTGATAGGTGTGAAGGGGTATATACCGAGATTGTGACGGAACAAAGAGTTCATCGATCCAACGGTCGAATTGTCCAGAAAATACGTGTAAAGTTGCTGTCCTGAGACACGTATTCTGGCCTCTCCAACACGCGCGTCACGACGGGATTCCGTGCGAAACGCACGAATAGCCTATGCGGCACGTCGGGGAAGTGGGCAGTGGCCTGGTGGAGTTCGCCGGGGTCCGCACGTGGCCGGAGGGCTCGCCGACGGCGGCTGCTGGCCGCGACGGCGCGCGCGGCTGCAGCTGCTGCTGCTGCGGTCGTGCAGCTGCTGCTGCTGCGGTCGTGCAGCAGCTGCTGCTGCGATCGCACAGCTGTATGGCGGCACAGGGGCGGGCTAGGCCGGGGCACGACGGGTGACGCGGTCGTCGGTTGTGGCGGAGGCCCGACGGGGGTGCTCGTAGAGAATAGAAGGGGAAGAGGTGGTGATGATAATGGTGATGGAGATGGTGTTGATGATGGTGATAATGGTAATGGTGGTGGTGGTGAGTAGTGGTGATGGTGGTTATGAAGGAAAGGAGGAGGAAATGGTGGCTGTGGTGGTGTTGATGGTTAGTGGTGGTGGAGTGTTGTGAAGAAGAAGTAAAGAAGAAGAAGGAGAATGGAGAGGTGGTGTTCGGCTGTGGAGTAGGGATGGGGTATGCATGTATGTGTAAGGAGAGAGAGAGAGAGAGTTAGATATTTGAGTGTGTGTGTGTATGTATATAATATATATAGGAAGAGAGAGAGAAGAATAGAATAGAGAGAGAGAGAGAGATATTTAAAAAAAAGAAAGAGAAGTCGGTTAGAGAGAGGGGGGTATGTGCTGGTGGAGAGAGGGGGTGAGGTGTGTGTGTAGGTGTTAGTAAGGAGAGAGAGAGAGTTAGATATTTTTATATAAATATTAAAATGAGAGAGAGATATTTATTAAAAAAAGAGATAGAGATATTTTAAATAGGGAAAAAAAAGAAAAATTGTGTGAGGGTGTTTGGGTAGTCACGAGAGGACAACATGGAGCTTGGGTTTGGGTTCGGTCGAGCCGGGTTGGGTCAAAATCGGACATGGTGCAATAATTGAATTTAAATAGGTATTTATGATCATGGGTAGATAAGTAACATGTGGGGACTCAAATAAATGAAACACAAGAGTCATGTGGGTAGTAGGCTTCATGTGGGCCATGTCCATACTTTGGGTCGACTTGGTTGGATCGATGTCGGGTCCCGAAATTAAATTGGAAGTTAAATCAGGTTTTACGGTAGATAATTAATTGGCCTAAATTGATCCGAAAGTTGTACGAAGTAAATGAAGCACAAAATGGAGTGTTTGAGTGGGATACGAAGGTCATGGGTGTAGAGCGTCTCGAATAGGCATGCATGAGAAGTTGGTTCTGAGAAAACGACTAGTCTTGTGCTCCCATATTAAAAGTCACGGTAACGTGCAAACGATGATCGAAGATAAAAGTAGAAAATTAATTAATAATTATTTAATCGATCAAATGGTCTAAATTGACCCGATGTTGTGCGATGCAAAAAGAGCACAAGAAAACGAGTTTAAGTGGGACATGATATATTGAAACGAAGATAATCTTGTCTACTTCAAACTCATGAAGAGAGTTTTCAGAGATTGACATCTCTGACGCTCCAGAAGTCAAAGTCACGGAAAAGAACATTAATGATCAAAACAATTAAATAATAAAATATTTATCGAAAATAGTACATTTAGAAAATTTAAAATAAACCCTAAAATTCAGGGGGCTTACAGTATTCGTGAAGGTCACTGGCACGACAAGCCATCCTGGACATATAGCTTGGTAGACAGAGGTCCTTCAGCGCAGGTAGCGAGCCCTGTTGAAAGCCACTGCCTACCGTGGCATGCATCCGGCATAGCTATCCGTGTTTCTTCCTAGGCCAGAACGGTCCCGTGGCCTCGGGATACCGTCCAAAGAAACAATCGCCCTTGTCGATAAGTTGTCCATGACCGTGCTAAGTTAATTGTTATTTCAAGGCACATCTTTAGGGTATTGTTGCGACATTCATTTAATCGATTCATCTTTTCTTAGCACGGTTCTATATAATACAATAATTGCAAGCACGATAAGGTTATATGACAAGCAGTTTTAGAGTTCGTGTACGTGAGACGTCGTGTGACCGTTCAATGGAATATCATTCATGTTGTTGCATTACATCTAGCATAATACATGTCTAGTATTGATAATGTATTAGAGAAAAGGGTCGAGGGAAGAAGGGTCAGCCACTCACCTTAGTATTTACTTGGGGCAAGAAACTGGTTGGCCGCGCTAGACGTTGCCTACGCGATCACTTGAAATCGCACAAGCAACAGATTAGAATACTGTTATTCAAGAAAATTTTGATACGAAGGCGAAGTTCAAAATGCAAGCCATGAAAACCATCAAAAACATTCACGAAAACGCATTCAGAAAACCAAAGCCAAAGAAGCAATTGCGGCATGAAAAGCAGAGCAACGGGAGGTCTCTCCCGACTCTGTCGCAGAGTCTATTCTCGAGGTGTAACCCGCTGAATATGGGACTTGGTTCCGAAGAAGCCACTCTATAACGGGGAATGGATCTTAATTCAACCGTTTCCGTTCGACCGATTCGATCGATCTCAACCTATCGGTCTCGACCGAATCGATAGCGACAGTGTTCCTTTCTCGCGCACCCCGTGGACGGGAAATGGGGTACGATGTCGGGATGGGGTACTACACCATAACCAACTAAGAAAAAGTTTTATCCTAGAAACTTAAGAACATAACCTACCTCTATGAAAATAATGAAGAAAACTTTTCCTTCATCTCTGACCCGAGTTCCCATGTCGACTCTTCCACCGCATGGTTCCTCCAGAGTACGCGAACGAGAGGGATTGCCCAATTTTGAAGCAGTTTATCCTTATGCTCTAGTATTTGTACTGGCTCTTCCGCATATGATAAGTTCGCCTTTAGATTCAGCTGACCAAAATCTACCACATGGTTCGGATCATGCACGTACTTCCGCAATTGAGATACATGGAAGACATCATGTACATCTGAAAGAGCCGGTGGCAAAGCAATTTTATAAGCTACTAGGGCGACTCGCTTTAATATTTCGAAAGGACCCACAAATCTTGGACTCAGTTTTCCCTTCACACCAAATCTGGTTACTCCTCGCATGGGCATCACCTTTAGGAACACGTGATCGCCCTCCAGGAACTCAAGTGGTCTTCGATGGGTGTCGACGTAGCACTTTTTCCGACTCTGTACAATTTTCAGTCTTTTCCAAATTAGCTTGACCTTTTCCACAGTCTGTTCCACCAGCTCCGGGCCGAGTATCTGCCGTTTCCCGACTTCATTCTAGCAAATGGACGATCTGCACTTCCGGCCGTACAAAGCTTCATATGACACCATTTAGATGTTGGACTGGTAACTATTGTTATATGCAAATTCTGTCAACGGTAGATGGATGTCCCAGCTTGACTTTAAGTCGATCGCACAAAGTCATAACATATCTTCGATATTTGGTTCACCCGTTCTGTTTGGCCGTCGGTCTGAGGATGATAAGCTGAGCTGAACTGTAACTTGGTCTCCATAGCTGACTGAAGACTACACCAGAAGCGTGACACGAACCGTCCATCCCGATCCGAGGTGATAGATACTGGTACCCCGTGCAGCCGAACGATTTCGTCAAGATAGATCTGAGCAAGGCGATCGACGCTCCAAGTAACTTTAATGGCTATGAAGTGCGCTGACTTGGTTAGTCGATCGACGATGACCCAGACGACGTCGTTCCCCCGTGGTGTCCTCGACAGGCCAACAATAAAGTCCATAGTGATATGATCCCATTTCCATTCGGATAGCAAGGTTCTGCATCTCCCCGTCCGGTCTCTAATGCTCAGCTTTCACCTACTGACAGGCCATGCATTGTGACACGAAGAGCGCCACACCTCTCTTGATTCCGTGCCACCAGAAGGTCGTACGGAGGTCCTTATACATCTTGGTACTACCTGGATGTAAGGTATATTTCGCATGATGCGCCTCCGACAATATCTCCTTTCGTAGTTCTGAATCATCCGGAACACATAGTCGACCATTCAATCTCAGCACACCGGTCTTATTTTCCGTAAAGTAAGTCGCACTACCTATTGAAATTTGCTCGTGCATTTTTTTCAGGTATGGATCATCCTTCTGAGCGGTCTTGATCTTTTCCAGCAAACTCGGCTCTAACTGTAGTTGCGCCAACCGTACATCCCTGAATCGAATTCGGAGGTCGACACCTATTTTTTCTAGATCCTGTAGTAGTCCACGGTTGATGGATAGCGATACAAGATATTTTCAACTCAGAGCGTCTGCTACAATATTTCCCTTGCCCGGAGTGTAGTCGATCGTCAAGTCATAGTCTTTGATCAGTTCGAGCCAGTGTCTCTGTCGTAAGTTCAATTCCTTCTGGATGAAGAGATACTTGAGGCTCTTGTGGTTGGTATAGATCGCGCACGCCACACCATACAGATAGTGATGCCACAATTTTAATACGAACACAATCGCCGCTAACTCCAAGTCGTGCGTAGGATAGTTCTTCTCGTGCGGCTTCATCTGTCTGGAGGCGAAGGATATCACCTTGTCTCGCTGCATGAACACACATCCCAAGCCCTGGCCTGAAGCATCGTTGAATATCTGAAAACCCTCTAGCCCATCCGAAAGTGCGATTATAGGGGCCAAAATTAGCCGATGTTTAGCTTCTGGAAGGAAGCTTCACAGTCATCCGACCACTCATACACGACTCCCTTTTGAGTGAGGCGAGTCAATGGCGATCCAATCTTCGCAAAATCTTTCACGAAGCGTAGATAGTATCCCGCCAAACTAAGAAAGCTTCGAATCTCACTAGCAGACGCAGGCCGCTTCCAATCAGCAACAGCTTCCACTTTCTTCGGATCGACTGCAATGCCTTCGGACGAAATGATGTGACCAAGAAAGGATACGCTGATGTCACTCCCATTTCCCGTTATACGTATTTTTAGGATACGTATACGAATTTCTGACAATTGTCAGGTGTTTGCGAAAACAAAAGTTGTTCTTTATTTCATAAACTTTGTAAGAAGATTACAATAGAATTCTGGGAAAGTACAACTATAGGAATCCGATCTGAAGACGATCGCTTTATCTCTTGGACGATGTGAACTTTGAAGACGGTAGCCTCTGAAGAATGCAGCAGCACTTTGGCAAGAACTCCTGATCTCTGGTGATGATCTTGAATGATCTGGGCCTGATAATGAAGACTTGAAACTCTATTTATAGAGTTCTGGAAATAACTAATTTTTAGTTATTCTGATTTGCACGGGATGGATTGTGCAGACATTGGACTGCGCAAGCAGCGAACTGTGCTGGCAGTTACTCGATCGTGGACCATGTAATGCCTGTGGTCCGTATTACGTATTTCTGGAATACGTGTACGTATTTTATTCTGTATTGCATGATTTCCTGCCTTGGCATTTCCTTCTTGGCTTGGTCTATTCCTGGTTCGGGTTGGTTGGTTCGGCCTGGCTTGGTTTTGCTTGGGTTCATGATGAACCCTTGGATGAACCCTCTACCTACCACCACCATTTATATTTATTAGCCCATTCTTTTCTCTCTCTTCATTAATCTCATCTTCTTCTTCCTCATTATTTCTTACCTACCAGAGAGAGAAGAGAGAGGTCTAGGCAAGTACAACTTGCTTCATGGAGGAACTCTGATTTTATTGCTCCATTCTCTTCTTTACTACATTATAAAGCACTTTCGTATTTGACATTTCTCATTTCCATGGCTGGATTCTTGTAGATCTAAGTTTATTTCATTTTTGGATTTCTTGGGTTTTGATCTATTTAATCTTGTTATTTCCTAGTTTTGATGGTTCCATGTTGTAGAGAATTTCGTTCTGCCCCATTTTGACCTATGGAAGTTCGGATTTGGGCTCCAGATGAAGATTTTATGGAGCTTGGAAGCTTGGGTTCATGGTGTTCTTCTTCTCTAAAATTTGGGGAAGAAGAACAGTGCTTGACTTGACCGCATGATAATTCATGCGGCAAGTGATTTAGCCGCATGACACTTTCAGCTGCAGGGACTGAGTCTCATTCTTAAATCGCATGAGGCCCTTGCTTTCCAGCCGCATAAGTCTGCCTTCATCCTTGGCCGCATGAATATGAATTAAACCTGACCGCATGAGTCCTCAGTTCCTTCTTGCCGCATGGAGTCCCACTTGCCTTCAGCCGTATATGCGCCTATCTCCTTGAGCCGCATGAACTCTAGTACTTGCGGACCGCATAGGCTTGGTTCCCCGCTAGCCGCATGTGCCCCTACCCCGAGAGCCGCATGAGTCCAATTCATCCTGGCCGCATGGAACCTTCCTTCCTGCTTGCCGCATGGGAGCTAGTCCTACTCCCAGCCGCATAGGTTTCTGCCCCTTCAGCCGCATATGTACCTTTCACTCTCAGCCGCATAAGCAGCCATGTTGACTTAGCCGTATGGGCTCCTATAAACCGCATGCGCTCTTCTAATTGGGCCGCATGAGTCTTACCCTTTCCTGATCGCATATGCTTTAGCCGCATGGCTCTTCTATAGCCCTGAATATTGATATTTTATTAGATATTTAACGTCCATTTTATATCCTTACGCCTTTTGTCCTGAACTTGAAAATCATGAATTCATTTGATATGTTTGGAACTGATAATTGAGCACGACCTGACAGTGACCCGTTGTGGTACACTCCTGACATGACTAACCTGACATGACATGATAGTGGCCCGCCGTGGCACACTTCTGACAAGTACACTTGATATGATAACCTGACATGATATATCTTGAGAAGCTGTTACGACGGCTACCTGACATGACATGACCTGTATAAATTAAATTGGACACCGTGGGCGATTGTGCTTGTACAAATAAACCAGTCCTGTCTTGCATCATGTCTAGGGAGGGACTCCTGAGTACCACGGTCAGGAGTACCTATTGAAATGAACTAAGGACTAATAACTAGATTAATACATTAGTCATGAAGAGATTTCCCAGCTACAGGCAATCCCGTTACCTGGGCGCGCATGGGATCTGTAGCCTGCCGTCGAGTAGGGCACATTTCCAGCACACTGTCATGTGTTGCACCCTTCAAGCTACCTAAGGGTACATGCGTTTCCTGGACGGTGTACCCACCTGAATTCAACCCCTAATTTTGACCTGGATAACCTGGATGGTCTGCAGGGCTTGTAGCTGTGGAGTAATCTCACTGCATCTTGCTAGTAATTAGGCCTGTGATAACCCTAGTTAGTTAAAGTATCAAGCCGTAATTCTTGTTTGGCCGTGAAATGATTTGATAGAGTCTAACCAGCCTAGTCTTGTCCTGATCCTCTTCCAGATTATTGAATGACCAGAATGTTTGTATTTATTTTACCGATAAATGGTGAGAAACCAAGCTCCGTTCAGACGAAAGGTTACAATCCCGGTCCGTGTTTGGTTTTCGGGTTGTAACCTGGTTATCTGAATAGTTCCATGGTTATCTCGTCGTATATCATCCTGATGTGTTTGCTTTATTTTCCAGTTCTTACTTTTATTTATATCTTGTGCTGATTGCTGGTTTTAGTTCCTAAGTGAAGCTTCATTTGTGGCACTTGCTCTTTCTGGGATCTGACCCAGCTGGTTTTGTATGGCCAGATTTCGGAGCAGCTCCAGAGGATCCACCGCTTTTCCAGCCCGATGGTGAACACCAGACGTAACCCGGGCAACGAGTGGGTTTATTTTTGCTCTCCCACTTTATTGTAAAAATATTCTTTTGAGGCGTTTAGCCGACGAGCACCTGTTTAGCTCGATTGTATTTACTTACTGTCTGCCTACGGGCTGTAACATGATTGACAGATCCTAGGGTTGATCATATATGACTAAACTCTTGCTAGTCCTCATATTTTGTAACGACTAGCTTCATGATCAGCTGAATATGTAATATTTGGGACGCCTTATTATTGTATATTTAATGATCATACATCTTGTAACATTTACTTACTTGCTTGTGATTGAGACACTAGGCTTGTTCATGACCATAGGAGACTGTTGGCTTATAGTAAACCCTCATGTATCTAGACAGCCGTGACCGTATAACGAGATGGAAATCTATTTCAATATAACAAGCTGGCTATGTCTGCCCCCGCTCTCCAGTATTCTGGTTCTGGGGCGTGACATGGTTTAAGTGGTGGCCCATGCAGGTCTTGTAAATCAAGATATGTGAGGGTTTACCGGATAGATGTCTCAATCAGTATTCGTCCTTGATCTCCGATCGTATCTTTTGAATCCCTGGATTCTTGTCCTGATCATATGCTTGTATCGTTGATCTGTCCTAGTCCTTCCTTATTGTTCCCTATGTCGTCTTCTTCAGCGGCATTGTTTGTGGTCCTATCGACCAGCAAGGTGGAGCACCTCCCGCGGACCAGCAGCAACTTGGGGATCAAGCCCAGCATTCCGGAGTAGCCTCCAGAGTCGTGCCTTCTGGCGGAGAGCCACCAGTCCAGCCAGTTCAGCCTGTCGAGCCTGATGATGGCACATTAGTAGGACTCGTCATGACCTTGATAGCTTCTCAAGATCGTCGCGGAGATGCCTTGCAACAGGCAGTGACGGATGCTTTGACCAGAGAAGGTCATCAAGGTAACAGTGCGGCCAACAGCTTCAAGCGCTTGAACCCTCCATTCTTCGATGGTAGTGAAGATGCTATTGCGGCAGATGCATGGCTTCATGACACAGAGGTGGTTCTAGAAGCAGCCCGGACTCCGGAGAACGAGAAGGTAGCCGTGGTGCGCCTGCAGTTGTTAGATCTTGTCCGCAGCTGGTGGGCAGCTCAGGCCGTTGGATTAGCAGCACCTATTGCTTGGGCGGTATTCAGAGAGAGATTCCAGACCAAGTATTTTGATGCTGTAGCTCGGTACGATCTACAGACGAGGTTTACCAATCTGAAGCAAGGAGAAAGGACGGTCGATGGATATGCGGCCGAGTTTTCCAGACTTAGTCGGTTTGCTCCCACCTTGGTGGCAACTGAGTATGATAGAGCCCAGCAATTCCAGCAGGGCCTTCACCTAGAGATTTTGTTGGCAGTCGAGCAGTTTGAGCATCAGACTTTTGATGCAGTCTTGAGAGCAGCCCGGAGGCATGAGTATACCTCCCAAAGGATTGTGGATAGGGTCGGAGGTCGGAAGAGATCGCACGGCCAGATGAATCAGTCTTCAGCACCAGCCCCGGCAGCCAGGGCTTTGACTATTGGAGCTCCGAGGCGAGCGGCCTCCGTGACGTCGGTTCAGCATTCAACTCCGACGCACCCTCAGCAGCAGCAGCAGCAGTATCCATTGCCGAGGCCCTTGCCGCCTCAGTCCCAGATGTTCCAGCAGCAGAACCCCCAGCAGTATGCACAAGCCCAAGCCTTGAGTCAGAGCAGGCAGCGAGGATTCCAGCAGAGGGGACCAGCACCCCGAGGGCACGGTCAGGCTATGGTGATGACCGCAGAGGAAGGATTGGCACCAGGAGAGGTAGTGGCAGGTACTATTCTCGTCAACTCCTTTCCAGCTTCAGCTTTATTTGATTCTGGTGCATCGCATTCTTTTATGTCTGCACGATTCGCGACACGGGTAGGATTGGAGCCCGAGTCATTATTAGTAAGGCTCAATATACTTACTGGTAACGGACTTGTGGGAGTAGATAGAGTATTTTCCTCGTGTCGGATCGTAGTTAGCGGTAGAGAATTCTCCGCTAGATTGATAGAGTTCCCGATGGCCGATTATGATATGGTCCTAGGGATGGATTGGTTGAGGAACCAGTATGCTAGAATAGACTGCCACATTGGTAGGGTTATTTTTAGCATTCCAGGCGAGCCGGAGTTTTCCTTTTCCAGAGGAGCAGTTGAACCTTCTCCTCCAGTATTGCGGATGGCAGTAGCAGCAGTGCAGTTGCCCAGGATAGTCGAAGAGTTTCCAGATGTTTTCCCAGAAGAGCTACCAGGTATGCCTCCAGAGCGGGAGATCGAGTTCACTATAGACTTGATTCCCGGGACAGCCCCAGTATCAGGAAGAGTCTACAGGATGGCGCCTTCAGAGTTGGAGATCTTGTACAAGATGATTGAAGAACTCAGAACCAAGGGATTCATTCGTGCTAGTGGATCGCCTTGGAGAGCCCCGATGCTTCTTGTAAAAAAGAATGATGGTACGTCCAGGTTATGTATTGATTATCGTACCTTGAACTCAGTGACAATCAAGAACAGATACCCTCTTCCGAGGATAGATGACTTGTTTGATCAACTCAAGGGGGCTTCAGTATTCTCGAAGATCGACTTGCGCTCAGGATATCACCAGATCAGAGTCAGAGAGCAGGACATCCCGAAGACAGCTTTTAGATCGAGATATGGGCATTGGGAGTTCCTTGTTATGCCTTTTGGAGCAACCAATGCGCCGGCAGTATTCATGGACCTCATGAATCGCATCTTCATGCCTTACTTGGATCAGTTTGTGATCGTGTTCTTGGATGACATCCTGGTCTACAGCAAGAGTGAGGCGGAGCATGAGCAGCATCTCCGTATAGTTCTTCAGATCCTCAGAGAGCACCAGTTATATGCCAAGTTTAGTAAATACGAGTTCTGGCTCGATCGCATTTCGTACTTGGGTCATATCATCACCAGAGGAGGAGTAGAAGTCGATTCCCAGAAGATTGTGACTATTGAGTCGTGGCCGGTGCCCAGCACAGTTGCAGAAGTTCGTAGTTTTTTTGGATTGGCTGGCTACTACCGGCGGTTTGTTTCAGATTTTGCTCGAATTTCAGCGCCATTGACCCAATTGATCCGCAAGGATGCACAGTTTGCTTGGACGGCAGAGTGTCAGAGTTCTTTTGAGCAGTTGAAGCGAGGATTGATAACAGCTCCTATTCTCACGCTACCAGATGGAACCGGAGGATTCTCAGTGTATTGTGATGCTTCAGGCAGAGGTTTAGGATGTGTTCTGATGCAGCATGGGAAGGTAATAGCTTATACGTCACGGCAACTTCGTGATTATGAGAGGAATTACCCAACCCATGACTTGGAGCTGGCAGCAGTAGTGTTTGCACTTAAGTTGTGGAGGCACTATTTGTATGGAGATAGGGTAGAGATTTTCACCGACCACAAGAGCCTGAAGTATGTTTTCACCCAGAAGGATCTTAACATGCGTCAGAGGAGATGGCTGGAGCTTCTTGTGGATTATGATGTCAACTTGCAGTATCATCCTGGGAAGGCAAACGTTGTTGCAGATGCTTTGAGCAGGAGAGCCGGAGTTTATTTCCTAACAGCGCAACCAGAGCTGTTAGCAGATCTTCAGAAGATGGGTATTGAAGTTGTTTTCCCTTCTAGTGTGGCATTGATGGCCAGTATGCAAGTTCAATCCACTATAGTCGAGAGGATCCGGATGGCACAGTCAACAGATTCCAAGCTTCAGTGACTCAGAGCAGAGTGTAAGGCAGGACGAAGACCAGAGTTATGCATTCATGAGGACGGTATACTTCGACATGGTAAGCATCTTTGTGTACCCAGCGGAGATATCAGACAAGAGATCATGGCAGAGGCGCACAGTTCTCAGTATTCCATCCATCCTGGCAGTACGAAGATGTACCGTGATATCCGTCAACATTTCTGGTGGAATGGCATGAAGCGGGAGATAGCTCGGTTTGTCTCTCGGTGTTTGGTTTGCCAACAAGTTAAAGCCGAACATCAGAGACCGGCTGGACTTCTTCAGCCCTTGCCGATTCCAGAATGGAAGTGGGAGCATGTGACCATGGATTTCGTGACTGGATTACCTAGATCCCCAGCTGGTAGAGATGCTATCTGGGTTATAGTTGATCGGCTCACGAAGGTGGCTCACTTCCTCCCATTCAGAGTTGGTCAGTCGACGGCTCAGCTAGCGGAGATGTACCTCAGGCAGATTGTCAGATTGCACGGTGTGCCAGTCAGTATCACCTCGGACCGAAATTCCAGGTTTACGTCGCACTTTTGGCGTAGCCTGCAGGAGAGTTTGGGAACTCGTCTCCAGTTCAGTTCAGCATATCACCCACAGACAGATGGCCAGTCGGAGCGCACGATCCAGACTCTTGAAGACATGTTGCGGTCTTGCACACTTGACTTCAGTGGTTCATGGGAAGATCACTTGCACCTGGTAGAATTCTCGTACAACAACAGTTTCCAGGCCAGTATCCAGATGGCACCGTTCGAGGCACTATATGGTAGGAAGTGCATATCTCCGTTAGCCTGGGATGATGTTGGAGAGAGACAGATGCTCGGTCCGGAAATGATCGCTCAGACAGTTGAAGTGGTCAGAAGAGTTCGAGATCATCTTCGAGTTGCCTAAGATCGCCAGCGCCATTGGGCCGATTCTCATCGGCGCCCTCTCGAGTTTTCGATCGGTGACCATGTATTCCTGAGGATTTCGCCTAACCGTAGCGTCATTCATTTCGACGTACGGGGAAAGCTTAGTCCTAGGTATATAGGGCCATTTGACATTCTGGAACGAGTAGGAGATGTGTCATATCGTCTCGCTCTTTCGCCGTCGCTAAGCGAGGTGCATGACGTGTTCCATGTATCCCAATTACGACGGTATATCCCGGACCCGAGCCACATCCTGGATCATTCGGAATTGGTTGTTGGTACCAACTTTTCGTATGAGGAGAGGCCCGTGTCTATATTGGACCGGAGAGAGAAGATCCTCAAGAACAAGACTATCAAGTTAGTCCGAGTTGCTTGGGGTCATCACTCTTTGGGGGAGTCAACGCGGGAGCGTGAGGATGATATCCGATCGCGATATCCCGACTTGTTTGACTCGTGAGGTATAATGTCTTTCTTATGCCTCATACCTTCGATTCATTGCTTGCATGATTGATTGTCTGCCTAGTTATAGCTTGCATGTGATTAATGTAGCTTGTCATTGCTCCTCTAGCCTCTTGATTAAATTCCGAGGACGGAATTCTTTTAAGGTGGGTAGAGTTGTAATGCCTGTGGTCCGTATTACGTATTTCTGGAATACGTGTACGTATTTTATTCTGTATTGCATGATTTCCTGGCTTGGCATTTCTTTCTTGGCTTGGTCTATTCCTGGTTCGGGTTGGTTGGTTCGGCCTGGCTTGGTTTTGCTTGGGTTCATGATGAACCCTTGGATGAACCCCCTACCTACCACCACCATTTATATTTATTAGCCCATTCTTTTCTCTCTCTTCATTAATCTCATTTTCTTCTTCCTCATTACTTCTTACCTACCAGAGAGAGAAGAGAGAGGTCTAGGCAAGTGCAACTTGCTTCATGGAGGAACTCTGATTTTATTGCTCCATTCTCTTCTTTACTACATTATAAAGCACTTTCGTATTTGACATTTCTCATTTCCATAGCTGGATTCTTGTAGATCTAAGTTTATTTCATTTTTGGATTTCTTGGGTTTTGATCTATTTAATCTTGTTATTTCCTAGTTTTGATGGTTCCATGTTGTAGAGAATTTCGTTCTACCCCATTTTGACCTATGGAAGTTCGGATTTGGGCTCCAGATGAAGATTTTATGGAGCTTGGAAGCTTGGGTTCATGGTGTTCTTCTTCTCTGAAATTTGGGGAAGAAGAACAGTGCTTGACTTGACCGCATGACAATTCATGCGGCAAGTGATTTAGCCGCATGACACTTTCAGCCGCAGGGACTGAGTCTCATTCTTAAATCGCATGAGGCCCTTGCTTCCCAGCCGCATAAGTCTGCCTTCATCCTTGGCCGCATGAATATGAATTGAACATGACCGCATGAGTCCTCAGTTCCTTCTTGTCGCATGGAGTCCCACTTGCCTTCAGCCGCATATGCGTCTATCTCCTTGAGCCGCATGAACTCTAGTACTTGCGGACCGCATAGGCTTGGTTCCCCGCTAGCCGCATGTGCCCCTACCCCGAGAGCCGCATGAGTCCAATTCATCCTGGCCGCATGGAGCCTTCCTTCCTGCTTGCCGCATGGGAGCTAGTCCTACTCCCAGCCGCATAGGTTCCTGCCCCTTCAGCCGCATATGTACCTTTCACTCTCAACCGCATAAGCAGCCATGTTGACTTAGCCGTATGGGCTCCTATAAACCGCATGCGCTCTTCTAATTGGGCCGCATGAGTCTTACCCTTTCCTGACCGCATATGCTTTAGCCGCATGGCTCTTCTATAGCCCTGAATATTGATATTTTATTAGATATTTAACGTCCATTTTATATCCTTACGCCTTTTGTCCTGAACTTGAAAATCATGAATTCATTTGATATGTTTGGAACTGATAATTGAGCATGACCTGACAGTGACCCGTTGTGGTGCACTCCTGACATGACTAACCTGACATGACATGATAGTGGCCAGCCGTGGCACACTCCTGACAAGTACACTTGACATGATAACCTGACATGATATATCTTGAGAAGCTGTTGCGACGGCTACCTGACATGACATGACCTGTATAAATTACATGGACACCGTGGACGATTGTGCTTGTCAAAATAAACCAGTCCTGTCTTGCATCATGTCTAGGGAGGGACTCCTGAGTACCACGGTCAGGAGTACCTATTGAAATGAACTAAGGACTAATAACTAGATTAATACATTAGTCATGAAGAGATTTTCCAGCTACAGGCAATCCCGTTACCTGGGCGCGCCTGGGATCTGTAGCCTGCCGTCGAGTAGGGCACATTTCCAGCACACTGTCATGTGTTGCACCCTTCAAGCTACCTAAGGGTACATACGTTTCCTGGACGGTGTACCTACCTGAATTCAACCCCTAATTTCGACCTGGGTAACCTGGATGGTCTGCAGGGCTTGTGGCTGTGGAGTAATCTCACTGCATCTTGCTAGTAATTAGGCCTGTGATAACCCTAGTTAGTTAAAGTATCAAGCCGTAATTCTTGTTTGGCCGTGAAATGATTGGATGGAGTCTAACCAGCCTAGTCTTGTCCTGATCCTCTTCCAGATTATTGAATGACCAGAATGTTTGTATTTATTTTACCGATAAATGGTGAGAAACCAAGCTCCGTTCAGACGAAGGGTTACAACCCCGGTCCTTGTTTGGTTTACGGGTTGTAACCTGGTTATCTGAATAGTTCCATGGTTATCTCGTCGTATATCATCCTGATGTGTTTGCTTTATTTTCCAGTTCTTACTTTTATTTATATCTTGTGCTGATTGCTGGTTTTAGTTCTTAAGTGAAGCTTACTTTGTGGCACTTGCTCTTTCTGGGATCTGACCCAGCTGGTTTTGTATGGCCAGATTTCGGAGCAGCTCCCGAGGATCCACCGCTTTTCCAGCCCGATGGTGAACACCAGACGTAACCCGGGCAACGAGTGGGTTTATTTTTGCTCTCCCACTTTATTGTAAAAATATTCTTTTGAGGCGTTTAGCCGACGAGCACCTGTTTAGCTCGATTGTATTTACTTACTGTCTGCCTACGGGCTGTAACATGATTGACAGATCCTAGGGTTGATCATGTATGACTAAACTCTTGCTAGTCCTCACATTTTGTAACGACTAGCTTCATGATCAGCTGAATATGTAATATTTGGGACGCCTTATTATTGTATATTTAATAATCATACATCTTGTAACATTTACTTACTTGCTTGTGATTGAGACACTAGGCTTGTTCATGACCATAGGAGACTGTTGGCTTGTAGTAAACCCTCATGTATCTAGACAGCCGTGACCGTATAGCGAGATGGAAATCCATTTCAATATACGTAGCTGGCTATGTCTGTCCCCGCTCTCCAGTATTCTGGTTCTGGGGCGTGACAGACCAACTGTATGAGACGTGTGGCATTGTTTGATTGAAATGCGCTTGGTCGTGTACAGACGGTTGCCACGTGGTGAGCAATTGATGACATGTAAGCCACGTGTAAATTATCGGTTGTCTTGATGGAGTGCGCCACATGAACTGCGCTGGCTTCAGACTGCGCTGAGATTGAATTGTGCTGCAGGAAATTTGGCAGACTGCGCTTCGATTGGGCTAGTAGCTTGCGCTGCATGTACAGTTGTCCTCGAGCGCTGTGCTGTACGAGAAACGAACAGTTTCCTCGTTCTTCGGGTTGTCAGCTGTCATAAGATCTAATTTTTTATCAGATAATGATGACGCGGCCACGTCAGCTAGCGCGCTTGGATGTGTGCGCAATTCAGCTTGCGCACTTGAATTGTTGCACAATCTGTTTCCTGTGCAGTTCACTTGAAGGATGCACAACTTGATTTTCTTTAGTTTTTTGATGGGTGCAACTTGATTTTTAGGACCTACAAGACCCCCTTCAAAGTTTTCAAAATTTGAAAATATTCAAAGTTTCGAAATACTTTGAATTTCGACTTTAAAATCAAGTTGCACAAGTGATGCTTTGACTGCGCGTTTGGAGGAATCAGCTCCGAATTTCTCGGCACAATCTGAGTTGACTGTTACTTTTGAAAAACTATAAATAGTTCTTATTCTTCTTTCTGTCATTCTTTACTTGTTTCCATTTGTTCGAGAGAGAAAAAGCTCATGTGCCATCTTCGACTCTTCTCCTTCTCCTCCGTCGACATCAATGGCCCCCAAACGTTCAGCCGCCGAGAAGGGCAAAGCCCCCGCTGAGTCTTCGACTCGGGCTGTGCCCCGAATTTTTCGTCATGAAGTCGATCACCCTGCGCTACAAGGTAGTCGATAGACTCGATCAAAAAACCCTTTTTAGGGTTTTTTGACATTGTCGAACCTTCAAACCTTTCTCTTTTTAGAGATTCGGTTGTATTGTGTCGCCCTGTTTAGGGTTTTGGTTGCACACACACAATAGTTTTCATTTTTATGAAAACTATTTTCTTGTGCAATCGGTGAAAAGTGTTGGCAAATATTTAGCGCAATCTACCGATTTACGCAAGTCTGTCCAGCGCAAACTGATGCCTTGCGCAAGTTGCTCAGCGCAATCTGATGACTTGCGCAAGTAGATGTATTGGCACAACTGGATATTTTGTGCATGTAGACTGCATTAGCACAATCTGATGCCTTGCACATAACGCAATCTGATGCTTGCACAATTTGCTGATTTTTTGAACAGACTCTTTGATTTTGTATGTACTGAATTATGTCTTTTTGTTTGATACAGTCAACCTCAGGGAAGACCCAGAATATAAGATCTTTGCAGGGACTTTGGCTAAGCCTGAATTTAAGGAGGATTTGTCCCATGTGACATTTCCTCAGTATGCCCTGCCATCTTCTCGACAGGCCATCTTAACAGCTCAGGACAATGAAACATTGTTGAGCCTGATGAACGGGCAGCCTCTGCAAACCGCTGATGCCATTACTCATAAGAAGCCTCTGTTCTGTTTGATGAGGCTCTTGATAAGAGTTCTCAACCGAGAGCTCGAGTTGAACAGAGACTCTTTTAGACAGGCGAGAAAAGGATACTGTTATCGAACATTTCCAGGTGCCTCCCCCTATCTCGCTATGCTCATGCGAGTTATCCCAAGAGGATGGACTGGGATATAACTTCTCTCCAGCAAGCCAGAACGGGGAACATTTGTGCGAAGAAGGGGCCGAACAACAAGGATATGTTCTATAGCTCCTCTGAGCGTCATAGCTCCTTGCTCAGAGGATTGAATCCCGGCTGCATTCCACCGGAGAACTCCTCCCTGCTGCTGCCAGTTAGAACACCGATCTTTGCAAATGAATTTGCGAAGGTTGAGGGAATATATCCGGATCAGGACATCTGATTGACAGGTCTGGTGAATCCAGATAACAAAAGATGGAACTGCATAGCCAATTGGTTATTGGCTCAGTTCGAAGAGAAGCTCAAGGAGATTGAGCTGTACCAGGCGGTATACTCTATCGTATACGGATTCCACCCCAACCCTCATCTGTTTCTCGTATTAGCGGAGAGGTACAACTTTAGGACAGGGACTTTCATGACGCCCTGTGGAGAGATTGGACTGGCTCTTCATGAGATGAAGTATATCTCGAGCTTGCCAATGGGGGAATTCCCCTATGAAGAATTTGTTCCAACCAATGACGAGTTGGACCGACTTCATCGAGAGAATGCTGATATGGTGGCCATTTTTGTAGAACTGCTGTGCCACTATAAGATCTGCTCCTTGTATTACAAGAGTGGTTCCTCTGGCACTTGCTACTCGACAAAGTGGTTGCCCTATCTCTTTCTCAACCACATCATGGAGAAGAAGACTAAGGAGCACGATAAGTGCAACCCTAACTTCTTCAGACCACTCAGCCATAGTGAGGTGATAGGATTGATGGAGGAGAACAAAGAGATGGACATCAAGGTTGATGATGAACTTCAATATCCTCCTTTCAAGACAGGAGATATTATTGAAAGTTTTATGAGAATGGGCTATAGGCCCATGTCAAAGGAAGCCCAGCTGGCGGGTTTCCTCACCTACTGGCTTCGACGATTTGTCGTCCTTGGAGCTAGCGCCGTCGATCGCTTCCATCGCGGTGTGCTCTTTGCTACCGTCCATTTAGTCTTTGGCTACCGGATGGACCTACTATCGGCGATGACCTGCAGAGTGAACGCTGGTCTCCGTCTTTTTGTTGATTCAATGCTCAAGGGGAAAGGCGAGAAAGGGAACTTCCCTCGGCTGGATCTTCCCTATACTTATTTGTTCGGATGGTTGCTTCTGCACTATCTTTCATTGATGAACCCCGATATGGGGGCGGTCAGCGGAAGCTTCTTGTGGAGATTCTCCAAGAGTAAATGGATATACACCAGTCTAAGAGATTGCAGACGTGCTCTGAATCTCGGGAAGGGGTAGAATTTCTACTATGTTCTCCCTCCAACTGGCTATGAACATATGTCTACAAATCTGGTTGACCTTGGGAGGAAGCCTTTGGGTCGTGCAGTATTTGATTGGCTGAAGACGATCCGGCCGTCACACCTGGTCAACAGATTTGAAGATGAATGTTACTTGGAACCCTATCTTCCCAGCCGTTTTGCGTACCAATTCGGCTATGACCAATTCCACGTGGGTAACGCCATAACGTGCCTGCAAGGAAAAGGTTATTTGATCGATGGCGCCCGGGCTTGGGCTTATTATAATGCTCGAGACATAAGAACAATGTTCTCGATGCCGACGAAGAGCGACCATGGCCCGCGGATGCTGTACACATATTCAATCTTCTATACATCAGCGAATACCTTTGTCGATAACTTTAGTCTCGCCGACAGCTTCGTGTCAGCGGCCAGATTAAAGAAGGGAGCAACTGTTGTGTTGGCTCCTGGCAACAATGAAGAGCGTGAACCGGCCGATGCACCGTTGGAAGCTTCAAGGGAAGCCAACTTCCCGGAAGAAGTCAACGAACTATTGTGGATCTCTTTGAAGGTTGTCAAATCTCCAGCCAAGGAGGGGAAGAGGAGGATAGATGAACCTTCTTCTCCAGTTACGAAGAAGAGGCTTGTCTTGGAACCTTCAGAAAGGGTCACGACCCGATCACAATTTCGGCAGCAGGCCGAGTCAACTCAAAGAGAAGAGGCGGCAACCCCGACCTCTATCCAAAGACCGGTAATTGTTATAGATGTAGAGAGTCCAGAGAGACCTCTACACAGAAAGAAAATGGTCTTCAGAAGAAAGAAGGTAGTCACTCCTCGACCTATGTCATCGGTCGTGGCTAGTGCTATTGCCGGAGTTACAATGTCATCTCCTACACCCGCCCCTGAACCTGAAGCTTTCAGCCCAGAGAGGAGGGATGAGGCTGTAGAGACCATGGAGGAAGCCATGGAGAAAGAAGATGAAGTGGTGCGATCTCCTACCCAGCTTCCGGCTACACCAAGAACACTTCGTGATGAAGATGATCGATTAATGATCAATGCTCTGAACGATTGCGACTTTGGCCTGCATGATGATGTTGATCCGGTCGCCGCAACTAGCAGCGAAGAAGCACCAGAAGACAGTGTGAGTAATAAAGATACATCAACAGAAGCTGTTGATGATACTTTAAATCCAGAAGAGGACGCTAATGTCCATGTATCCTCGGAAGCTGTTGATGACACGTTGAATCCTGAAGAGGATGTTGAGGTGCATGTGTCTCCAGAAAAGAATGCAGGTAAAAAAGTAGCACCTGAGGAAACTACTACTGCTGATCCCAAAGGTATTAAATGACATTATCAACCTTCTTTTCATAGATTAAATAGCTGACATCTACATTTTTATCCATGCAGAACTTGAATCTTTCCCAGTTCCTCCCACATGTACTGATATAGTGCCAATAACGACGATAGCTAGTGGTAGCCGACATTTTTCGGGCGGCTCTGAGGCAGGTAGTAGCCAGGCAGTATTGTCTGAGGCTACTTCTGCGAGGTTGCAACTCGTGTCAGCAGAGGACAAACTTGTCCCTGGACCTAGCAATGGTAGATTGCCCTTACTTTTGATCCTTCTTGATAGTTGCTAATGACAGCCAACTGATTGTGTTTGTTTAATTTTGCAGATGAACACTTGGGAGGATCTACTAGCTCTACCATGGCTCCATTATCTAGAGAGACCTCCACCCATATGCAAGAAACTGGACGTCCATCTGCACAGGCACCTGCTGCCTCGACGTCTATGGGAGTAGCTGCTACTCCTGGTGCTGTTGCCACTAACATATTCATCATCGGTTCCTTTACCAACCTTTTCTTCAGTTCTCTAGGACCCTTAATAGAGAGGATAATGGATAAAGAAGAGGTTGGTTTCACAACTGTTAGGGGTCCCACCTCCTATCTGATAGCTGCCATCCGGAATCAAGGTGATGAAGCGCAAGCTGCTTACCTTGAGCACATCCTGGATGAGCTAGAGGAGTCGGTTAAGATCTACAAAGATCTGAATCGGGGGGAGGAAGAGCCTTTGGTACAGGACGAGTTTGAGAGGATGTCACAAGAGGTTGCAGTTGCGAAGGTTGATCTCCAGATTATCTTGGACACTTTCACTGCCAAGTCTTCAGAATATAACTCTTAAATAGAGATCATAGCATCTGCTGTCGAGGAGAAGGAGAAGAAAGTTGCTGAACTAAAAGCAGAATTTGTCCGTCTTCAAGAAGAGTTGAGACTTGTTCAGCTTGCTCTAGAAGACGAGGCTACACAACATCAAGCTACAATTCAGCAACTGGACGCCCTGACCCAAGAAAGAGATGAATATGTCACAACTCATCAAGCTGAAATATCTCGCAGACTAGTAACCATGCCGACTTTCGACGATAAGTCTGGAATGGAGGAAGCTAGGAGACGAGTGATGGACTCTTGTGAGGAGCGACTGCAATCTCTAAAGCAGCAGATGACTAGCTTGATGACCCCGCCAGAGGAATGAGAAAGACTTTTTGTATCTTCAATTAATGTGACATATAATTTTGTAATGTCTCTTAATTTTGATCAATAAAAAGACATTTTCTTTGTGGCTCTATTATTTATTGTATATCTTATTCAGATATAAATAATAGCGATAGAAAATATATTCAGAGGTACAAGACATGATATATTTTTTGATTTTAGAAAATAATTATATTCAATTATATCTGCTCAGAGGTAATGTGGACATGGCAGAATATAATTTATTGAATATCATTATTTTAGTAGACAACTTAATCAAGGATGACAAGTTGCTGATATGAACGAAATGAGTGATTCGTCAAAAGGTGTGAACGAAATGAATCGTCAGGATAAACGGATGGACCGTCAAATAAATGTAATGAACGGATGAACCGTCAGATAAATGAAATGAACGGGCGAACCGTCAAGCGAATATAATGAACGGGCGAACCGTCGGATGAATGGATGAACGGGTAAACCGTCGGATGAATGTGATGAACGGGTGAACCGTCAGATAGATGAAATGAACGGGCGAACCGTCAGATGAATATGATGAACGGGCGAACCGTCAGATGAATATGATGAACGGGCGAACCGTCGGATGAATATGTAATGAACGGACGAACCGTCGGATGAATGTGTAATGAACGGGCGAGCCGTCAGATGAATGTGTCGCTTCATTGTCCCACGAATCTCTGTCTATAAATAGAACAGAAAATCAAATAGAATGATCACTTTCACTTTTCAACATAAATATGTCGTCTGGAGATGCATCCAAGAAGGCTAAGATCGCCTCAAAGGTTGAAGCGGTTACTGAAGAACGTCCAGTCGAGCCGGCCCAGCCAAAGCAGACAGAGGCAGGCGAAGGTTCATCTGCAACCAAGCCGCCAAAGGACATCTTGGACTTCCTTCTTGAACCAGGGAAGACTGAAGAAGAAGAGGCCATAAGGATGGCTGCTTGCAAGTTCCTGGTGGGTTCAAGCAAGGATGTTCTCAGCTCTTTTGTCGATTATGTTTTTGAGAAGGACGGTAGTGGTCCTCGTCCCAATTTTGAGAAGGATAATAGTGACCTTCCTTGATATTATGTACTATCATTCATGATGAAATAAAATCAAATTTTATTTATGAACCTGTCTGATGATTACAAGTAATGTCTTTTATATTTATACATAATACTTTTTGAGGAACTTGCCACTGATGGGCATCATTGTAACTCGACCATCCAGCTCTGTGAGTTGATAGGCTCCATTTGAGAAGACTTTGCTCACGATATATGGCCCTTCCCACTTCGCATCGAACTTGCCCTTGCTCATGTGAGACATAGTCATAGGACGTCTAACGGTTAGAACGAGCTCTCCTTTCTGAAAGGCTCTGACTTTAACTTTGCGATTGAAAGTCTTTGAGATGCGGGCTTGGTATAACTCAATATGCTGTTGAGCCAATAGCCTTTTCTCGTCAAGCGCTTCTAATTCTTGGAGTCGGAGAAGGTCGTTGTTCTCGGTAGTGAGCTCGTTGGCGATAGCAATCCTTAAAGATGGAATTTGAAGCTCCAGGGGTAGAACTGCTTCACAGCCGTACACCAAAGAGAAAGGTGTACAGCCTGTAGGGTTACGGACCGAAGTACGATAGGCCCAAAGACATTCTCCAAGCTTTTCACTCCAGTTTCGTTTGTTAGTAGACACAAACTTTTTGAGGAGCTTGATGATAGTCTTGTTGAAAGCTTCAGTCAAGCCATTAGCAGCAGGATTGTAGGCTGTCGAAGCGACATTGTCAATCCGATGATCATCGCAGAACCTTGTAAACTTTTGGCTGATGAACTGAGGTCCGTTGTCATGAATGATCCGTCGAGGTACACCAAATCTATAGATGACATGATGTTTGACGAAGTTGATGACACTGCTGGTCTTGACTTCAGCCAAGGGTATAGCGTCGGCCCATTTGTAGAAGTAGTCGATTATTGCCAGTATGAACCGGTGTCCTCTAGAAGAAGGAGGATTGATGGGACCTATAATGTCTATGCCCCAAGCTTCTAAAGGCTAGGAAGTAGCAGTCGGATGAAAGAATTCCGACGGTTGATGAATAAAATCTGCGTGGATCTGACAAGCTCGATATTTCCTTGCATATTCGATGGCATCAGATACCATAGAGGGCCAGTAGTAACCCATGCGTCGGATACGATCCTGTAGCTTAGGACCGGGTTGATATGCTCCGCAGACACCGTCGTGAGCTTCACGCAATACTTGCTTTGCTTCATCACCAGCATGACAACGCAAGAGTAAGCCGTCATAAGTTCGCCGGTAAAGAGTTTTGGTGGTCTGATTGTAGTAGAATCGCAGAGACCGCCGACGAATACTCGTAGCTTTTTTGGGATCTTCAGGAAGTATGTCATGAACTACGAAGTCGATGAAAGGAGTTTTCCAATCTTCATTGATAACATTGGTTTCAGTAAGATTACTGAACTCAATATTACGATTGTTTTTGATGTAGAACAATTTTTGATTAGAGATAACCACCACCTGCTGTCTTTTGATAGGGATGGCTAAGACTGCTGCAAGATTAGCCAAAGCATCGGCTTCAGTATTGCAAGCTCGACAGACATATTCGATGAAGAAGGCTTTGAATGATGTGGCCATGTTGATTGCCGCTTCATAGTAAGGCACTAGATCTTGATGGCGAACTTCATAGGTTCCTCTAACCTGGTTAACAACCAGCTTGGAGTCACCATAAACTTCAAGATATTCAATGTTTAGTTGTTTAGCTAACTGAAGACCAATGAGTAGAGCATTGTATTCTGCTACGTTGTTGGAACAAGGTTCATCTAAGGAGTAGGCTCTTTGAATAGCTAACCCGTCTGGAGAAACAAGGACAACTCCAACTCCTGCGACAATGGCACCATTAGGTCCAATCCTGGATGCACCGTCAAAGAATAGACGCCAAGTAGAAAATTCTTCGGAGATCATATTTGATTCCAATGTCTCATCTGGAATTTTATCATAAAGTTTGGATGTCTCTGGAACAGGATGAGCTGCTAAGAAATCTGCCAGTGCTTGACCTTTGATAGACTTTTGAAGAACATATACCATGTCATATTGGGCTAGCAGAATGGCCCATGTAGCCAGCCGAAAATTGAGTGTGCTAGGCTTCTTCATCAGTACCCGAAGAGGATTAACTCGGGATATGACATGAATAGTTTGGCCAATGATGTAATGTCGAGTCTTTTGAACAGCAAATATAAGAGCTAAGCATTCTTTTTCGACCGGACTATAACTGTGTTCGGCACCAATCATAGTACGACTGAGGTAGTAGATGGCTTGTTCATGGCCTTCTTTGTTCTTTTGGACAAGTAAAGCACCCAATGAATGATCCATAGTATGGACATACATTAAGAATGGTATGCCCGAGATCGGTGGCACCAAGACTGGTGGGTTCATGAGATATCGCTTTATGTCATCGAATGCTTGTTGACATTCTTCGGTCCAAATAAAAGATACACCTTTCTTCATTAGCTGAGTAAATGGTCTGCAGCGTCCTGATAAATTCGAAATGACTCTCCTGATATACGCAAGTCGACCTTGGAATCCTCGTAGCTCTTTTAGGTTGCGTGGAGGACGCATCTCTTTAATGGCTTTGATCTTCTCGTGATCCACGTGTATACCCTTAGAAGAAATGACGAAGCCGAGAAATTTGCCACTAGAGACACCCAAGATTGACTTGGTGGGATTCATTTTGAGTTGATGTTGGCGCATTAGATTGAAGATAGTTCTCAAGTCTTGGATGTGATCTTCCTTTAGACGACTTTTAACAGCAATATCATCGACGTAGCATTCGACAGTCTTGCGAAGATGATCTCGAAAGATGGTACTCATGGCTCGTTGGTAAGTTGTACCAGCGTTATTGAGACCAAATGGCATTACGGTATAGCAGTAGATTCCGCGAGGAGTGCGAAAAGAAGTATGTTTTTCATCTTCAGGATTCATCCGAATCTGATTGTATCCGGAGAATCCATCCATGAAAGATATTCTTTCGAACCCATAGGTGTTGTCAATCATGACATCCGTGATAGGGAGAGAAAATTCATCTTTTGGACAGGCTTCATTAAGATCCCAAAAGTCGATGCAAACTCGAACTTTTTCGGTTTTCTTCAAAACTGGGACGACATTAGCTACCCAATCTGGGTGTTATTCTTCTCGGATAAAGCCACAAGCGATTAGCTTCTTGACTTCATTGTCGATTGCGTCCATCATTTCTGGCTTGAAGTGCCGTTGTTGCTGTTTGACTGGTTTTGCATTAGGCAGGATATTCAATTTGTGAGTAGCAACTTTGGGATCTAGACCTGGCATGTCTTCATAGCTCCAGGCAAAGACATCAATGTATTCTTGAATAAGAAGAATTAATTCTTGCTTATCTGCCTCTGAAAGGTTCTTGCTGATGAATATTGGACGAGGGGACCCGCTCTCTCCTACATCAATTTGAACTAATTGATCTTCGGTAGGAGGTTCTCGTTGTTCGAATCGGTGTTTCCATTGGGTATCTATTCGTTGATCCCAAGGATCTGTTTCGGGATTTTCTTCAATATCCTCGTCAAAGCCTTCTGGAAGTTCAACGGAGACCATGTTGGAAGATACGATCAGCCGATAAACTTGACCGATGCTGGTGTCAGAATCCCATGATCTGGAATCAGAAGAGTTAGAGCGCTCCTCACTATCAGACTTGGAGACTGCTGGGGATAATACCGGAGGTGAAGTATATCCGAGACCTCTTTTGGTCCTGCTATAGTACATCTCTGATTTTCCTTTCGAAACAGTCGTACGGATAGGAGTTCTTCTACCCTTGCCGTAGTTGAGGCCATTCTTGAAGTCATAACCCATCTTCCGAATGATATCTTTTGATTGTTGACTGTAACGACGAAGTTGAAGATGTCCGTATCGTTACTTTTGCTATCATCCGTATAACTGAATTTTTGTTCCGGTCCTTTACTAAAAAGTATCGGACTCTCGCCTCTCTTTCGAGAAGGGACAATAAAGTATGAATCATCTGGGTGTTCGAGTAAGACTTCTGTTTGAAGAGACTGTACAACTCCCATTGTAAATGACTGAAAGCTATCTAACATATCCAAATATCACTTAGCATGATAAATGACATCAGTATACCGGAAAGGAGATGCTTTTTCATTGATTTGTACATCTGTATTTACAACAGGACCTTTAGCCTTAGCAGGCTTGGTCAGATTGATTACAAGAGGGGGAGAAGAAGAACGTGGAGAAGGATTGGACTTGTTATGACGGAGGTCGATAACAAGCGGCTCAGAAGAGGTGAGCTCCCTTTTATCCTTGTTATGAGATAAATCACTAACAAGTGGCTCAGAAGAGGTGAGCTGCCTTTTTTCCTTGTTACGACGTAAGTCGATAACAAGTGGCTCAGAAGAGGTGAGCTCCCTTTGATCTTGACCACTATCAGTTGGTTGCTTCTGGACTGGCAAGTGAATAGCCAGTGGTTTGGAGGACTGAGGACGAGAAACACGCCCTTTGACATATATGATGAGAGTGTCATTAGGCACTGCTTCTTGTTCTTCTTCAGTGTCCAGAGACAGTACTACTTTCATAAACTCATCCTTGTACATACGAGTATCGTTGCTGTATGCTTTGACACCTTTGAAAGGATAGAGATCGGCAACCTCCTTTTGAATCTCCCCATTGTCATCGACATATTTGAAACATTGATGGAGAGTCGAAGGAACAATGTTTTGTTCATGCAGGAATGGTCTCCCTAACAGAGCATTGTAAGAACAACCATGGTTGTCAATGATGTAGAAGGTCACCTTTGTGCGGAGATTGCCTATTTGGAGTTTTAGGCGAATCTTGCCCAAAGGTTTACTTCTTCCCTGATTGAACCCAAGGATGGTGGTGATTGTACTGGAAAGACTATGCACTGGGATCTTCAACGCATCTAACATTGTCTTCGGCATGATGCTGAGGGCAGACCCTGGATCTATCAGAATACGATCGACTTTCATCGAGTCGACATATCCTGTATAGTATAGAGGACGGTCATGCCTATTGTCTTCCATCAGCATGTCATCCTGTGTGAAGGTTATGTTTGGAATTAACTCCAACACACTATGACAATGGAGACAAGAGACTGGCTCTGCTTTCGGCTTCTTTAGAAGGGCTAGACAGGTTTCTGCCTGCTTAGAGCTTCACTCAGAGTTACTCGAGTCTCTTTAGAGAGGCACAAGAGCTCAAAAATTGACAGTCGGGCCGGTGTATTGGCTAGTTGAGCCAAAATATCAAAGTTATAAGGCTTTTCAAGTCCAGAAGGAGATGACTTCTTCAAAGGCTTGTCGAAGCAGACTTGTTGTTTGCCTTTGTCGGCTACCATCGGCTTGGGAGGAGTAGGTTCTACAACCGGTGAGGATGCAGAAGGGATGTCCTCAGTGGAGACAGGTTACACTGGAACAGACTCAGAAGAAGAAGCAAGGTTTTCTTGAGTTTCAGGAACTTCCCGTAAGTAGGCTTTCCCTGATCTGGTGCCCAGCAGGATTTTCTCTTCAACTATGGGGTCAAAAGACACCATATTGCATATCTTTGTTTTGCCCTTTGAGCGTCCTTTCTTCTTGGAGGAAGAGGGAACTTCGAATTCCAAAGAAAGATCAGGGTGAATCCACATAATCTTGCCATTGTCAAGAGACAAGGGGACGAGACCTTCACTTCGTGGAGGAGGGAGATTCTCGATCTCAAGAGTAGCTTTGGGGATAGGGATGACACCGTGTTGTACCATCTGCGGAGGGAAGTGACCGAACTGAACTGAGACCATGTTCGTGGTAACGGTCTTCTCGTCTTGCTGCAAAGTGACAACACCAGCGTTGACTAGCTCCTGAATTTTGCCTTTGAGCACATAACATGCTCGAGTGGGATGCCCAATGAACCTGTGATAGACACAATATTTGGGATGATCAGTCTTACCGACCTCATCAAGCTTCTTCGGGTCTGGGAGTTGGAGCTTATTGCTTTTGATCAAACAATCAAAGATGCTCACGGTGTCATTCTCGTCAAATGAGTACTCTACTTTCGGACGAGGTTCCCTTGGTGGAGGTGCAGAAGGAGTAGAAGTAGACGTAGGTGGAGCTATATTGACCGTCAGAGATTCTTTGTTCTTCAAGTTGATGTTCAAAATTTCTTTTCCCTTGTGGTTGTTTTGGCGATTACCACCACCCGATGTCTGATGTTCATCCCGGCCGGGGTTAGACATGTGTACCCCTAGCTGCTTGAATTTGCCAGCACTAACTTCAGCTGCTTTAGCGTTGACAATGAAGGATGGCCATTCTTGGAACTGAGTTGACCCCGTCCATATGCTGATGATAGGCAAAAGATTTGCCTTGCACGTGTCTATGGTGACAGCGGCCAGAGTTCCAGGAGGCATTTTTATAGCTTCTCGGCGAAACCTTTCAATGAAACTCTCAGCAGTTTCATTATGCCTTTGTTTGATTTTATTAAGGGCTGACATGGTCATGTCATTGATCCCCTCATAGAATCATTCCAAGAAGATTTTTTTAGACCTGAGAAAGAGGTGATACAGCCATCGGACAAACTTCTGTACCAATCGTATGCTATACCGGCTAAACAGCCGACGAACACCCTGGTAAGAAGAGCGTCATTTGGCTGAAGTTGGACAGTCATTACCTCAAAGTGGTTAATGAACTGACTAGGAGAAGTGTTGCCATCAAACAGAAAGATTGTTGGAATCTTGTACTTAGGAGAAAATGGGACTTTCTTCCATTCAACTGGGTAGGGTTGTTTGATCCCCAACCTCTGTAAATTGTCCTTCTCTTTGAAGGCCTCGAATTGAGTGCGCAGGAGTTTGACAGCTTCATTAGCATCCTCCAATAATGTAGAAGGAGCAGGCTGAATCAGAGTGTTAGGGGGAGGAACAGCGTGGTATGCATTACCCCCAGCACCTGACTGACTGGGTGTAGGTTGAATCTGTACAGGAGGTACTTGAGGAGATGCTACTCCTAGCCCTGCATTGACAGGCACCGACGATGCTATGATCTCAGGATTTGCATCAGGTACAGTCGGTGGTACTGTATGTTGGGCCACGATGATAGAATACATACTTGTAACCATTTCAGCCATGGTCTTCAACTTGTCTTCTAACGCAGCAATTCGTTGTTCTTGACTAGCCGAACTAGAAGCATCTGGGTCTTCGGTAACAACATAAGCTGTCACTTCTCTGGGTACAGTGGAAGACACTGTCGGTTCAGAACTTTAGCTGTATGCATCATAGTCGAAGAAAGAATCGTCTCCTGAATGAGAAAGAGGGAGATGACCGGAAGGATCTTGGAGAAGATTCCTTTGACCGATTGTATCTCGGCTTCGAGATCTGGTATGTCGAAATACTCCTTCAGAAGATTCTTGGAGTAGATCTAAATACCGCCGGCTGGGCTTACGAGGCTTGCCATGCTTGGAGCACTTCCTACCCCAGTGTCACGAGAAGTCATGTTGACAGAAGCGTACAAAACTTCGTCTTCATCTTCTAACATAGGTTCAGAGTTTGTAAAGTTTAGACGATCGAAGACAGATCGTTTTGTTGTCTGACAGCAACACTTGATGACAACCTTGTGATTACAATGGTGTCCAAGTGGTTGCACTGGAGGTGTTGAGATGTTGTCCTATTTTTGTTTGAGGTGTTCTCGAAGATCAGGAACAATGACAGGACGAGAAGAAGTCTGAGGGATATGTTCTTTGACAACATTCGGAACATGATTCCGATTCTTCAAATATTTTGTCCCATGAGTGTACAGGGAAGTACTCATTTCATTAGCATAGGTGTCAAGATTTTTGATCCTGGAAGTTTGCCTCTTATGCTGGTTGGTCTTCGGCATTGGCTGTTTGCGTTTCGCCGAAGTTGGTCTATTGAGATAAGTTCCTAGATCAGCAAATTCACCCCCAGGGGTTTCTGTCTGAGACACCAGTAATTTTCTCTGTTTTGAGCGGGATATCCTGAGAGTTGGGAGATCTTGGAATTCTGCTACCGGAGTAGGCAGAATACCTCTTTGATCAGTACACTTCCCTTTGGCAAGGAGGGAAGAAGAACTCTTGTTTGAGAGAGTTCTTGTACTGATTGGTGCCGAGGCACGTTCAGATTGATCTTCTACGGTAAAAACCGAAGAAGACTGAGAAAAGACCAAAGGGCCTTTTCCTTTATTTTGTAAGGAAGGGTTAGCTAAAGAGCGTTTCCCTCTGTTGTCTTCTAAGTCGTGGGACGAGGAAGTTTGAGAAAAGACCAACGGGCCTTTTCCTTTGTTCTGAGGAGGAGGAATAGTCAATAGACTACCCCCATTGGATTGCGCTGGAGCAACAGGGTGCTTGGAAAGAAGAGTAGAGTTTTTCCTCTTGCTGTGAGAAGAAGAGAGATTAGCCAAAGGGCTGTCCCTCTTAGACTGCACTGGCACAGTTTGTGCAGGGGTTGAAGTAGCAGTAGGTGCATTGGCTGGTTGCGCATGAGGAACTCTGACAGATGGTCTTCTGGCCACAGTCACAGCAGATTGCGCAGTAGGAGTCTTGACTTCAGAGTGCTTGAGTTGTATTCTGGTTGCTGGAGTGGTGGACTGTGCAGGCAGAGTTGCAGCCAATTACGCCAGGGGAAGAGGAGTCTTGCACTTCGCCAGAGCAGCATAGGAAGTGGTTTGTGCACTGGCAAGGGGATCAGCATACTGCGTATGGGCAGTAGCAGCAGACTGCGCAACAGTCTTGGGAGCAGAGACAGCAGACTGCGCAGCAGAGACAGCAGGCTGCGCAGAGGGTTGTGCAGAGGACTTTGGAGTCCACACTGAACAGACTTTGCTCTTGGCAGAAGTCGCAGTACGACGAGTAGTCCCGGAGTTGATCATCGCCTCGTAGGCCGTCTGGTTGACCTTTACAACCAGCGTCTTCTGCGTCTTTCCGATAGACGCAACGCACATTGAGTTGTCACTTCCTCGTCGGAGGAGAAAGTCGTCCCCAACAGAGTCGCCATTTTGTTTGCAAAAACAAAAGTTGTTCTTTATTTCACAAACTTTGTAAGAAGATTACAATAGAATTTTGGGAAAGTACAACTATAGGAATCCGATCTGAAGACGATCGCTTTATCCCTTGGACGATGTGAACTTTGAAGACCGTAGCCTCTGAAGAATGCAACAGCACTTTGGCAAGAACTCCTGATCTCTGGTGATGATCTTGAATGATCTGGGCCTGATAATGAAGACTTGAAACTCTATTTATAGAGTTCTGGAAATAACTAATTTTTAGTTATTCTGATTTGCGCAGGATGGATTGTGCAAACATTGGACTGCGCAAGCAGCAAATTGCGCTGGCAGTTACTCGATCGTGGACCAACTGTATGAGACGCGTGGTATTGTTTGATTGAAATGTGCTTGGTCGTGTACAGACGGTTGCCACGTGGTGAGCAATTGATGGCATGTAAGCCACGTGTAAATTGTCAGTTGTCTTGATGGAGTGCGCCACATGAACTGCGCTGGCTTCAGACTGCGCTGAGATTGAATTGCGCTGCAGGGAATTTGGCAGACTGCGCTTCGATTGGGCTGGTAGCTTGCACTGCATGTACAGCTGTCCTCGAGCGCTATGCTGTACGAGAAACGAACAGTTTCCTCATTCTTTTGGCTGTCAGCTGTCATAAGATCTGATTTTCTGTCATATCATGTTACTTGTCTGGAGTGCACCACGATGGGTCACTATCATGTTAAGAGTACTTGTTAGGGGTGCTCCATGACGGGCCACAATCATGTTAAGCAAAGAAGTGACATGTGACTTGAGTGCACCGCAACGGTTCACTATCGTGTTAAGCAAAGAAGAAAGACATACATTATGAGTGCACCGCAAAGGGTAACTATCGTGTTAAGCAAAAGAAGGAAGACATAGATCATGAGTGCCCCACCACGGGTCACTATCATGTTAAGCAATCATAGATGTAAGAAAGCTTGTAGATAGATCTTGATAAAAGGTGCATCATAACATATGAGAAGGAATAAATGAGGTAACTACTTGGCCTAAAACACCAATTAAATTTGTGCTAGTATTAAGAGTATGAGAGGGGCACAATCATTCTCTAACTGTACAATATTATTAAATCATGTTAAGAACTTCATTTATTAAAGAAGTATCAAGCTATTAAGTAGGGTCGTCGCAATTTAGGCCAAGATAGAAAACATGCAATACAATCAGAAGCTCCATATCAAAAATGAAAGAAACTTGCATGAAATAGTTGGTAACATATTCTTAAAGCCAAGAAAAAGATCTACAACTTTCATGTTGGAAGTTAGGAGAGATTCTGGCCACAAATCAGCCAAATAGGACATAAAACAGCCAAAATAGGCACTATGCGGCATTCTACGGCACTATTCATCCATACGGCACTATGCAAGCCTGCGGCACTATTCATCTATGCGGCACTATTCATCCATGCAGTACTATGCAATCCTGCGGTACTATTCATGTCTGCCTCACTATTCATCTATGCGGCACTATGCAAGCCATGCGGCACTATGCATCCATGCGGCACTATTCATTCCTGCGGTACTATTCATTCCTGCAGCACTATGCAAGCCATGCGGCACTATTCATTCCTACGTCACTATTCATGCAGCACTATTCATCGTCCATGCCAAATTCAGCACAAATGAACTAAAAAATGCTCAAATCTTATTTTGGCCATAACTTTCTCAAAATAAGTTGAAATCTAACATTTCAAAGGTCCATTTTGGGTAAAATCGAATTCTCTACAACATGGAACAATCAAAACTTAAAAATAATGAAGTTTAGTAGATCAAAACCTAATAAAACCGAAAAGATTGTAAACATAGATCTACAAGAATCCATCCATGAAAATAAAAAACTCCAAGTTCTAAAGATTCTTAGAATTATGTAAGAAAGAGTTTAGAATAAACAAAATAACATTTGTCCAACATTTGGCAAGGTGTACTTGCCTTAGGTTGGAGGAGAAAATGAAGAGAAAGAAGATGAAGAGAATGAAAATAATGGAGGAGAGAGAGAGAGGAGTTGGGTTTTATACAAACCTTCTCATCTCAAACCCACCTAAACCAAACCAAGCCCAATACCAAGTTGAATCGAACCAAATTAAACCAAGTCTAGTTTAACCTATACTTTGGAAATATTTTTTAAAATATTCAAAAACCAAGAAATACGAAATATGGCTCAAAATACGTACTCGTACATAAATACCGATACAGTGAGACGAGACTCACAACTCTCCCATCGTTAGAAAAATTCCGTCCTCGGAATTTCCTAAAGCCAGTCGAGTAAGATAACTAAAACAAAAGCTCAAGAAAACACAATTATCTCTATAAAATGTAGCATGGCATATAAGTAAATAGAGGCAATGTAATATAAACAAATGCGTAAGCAATAACACAATCACAATCAAGAAGGGCTGGAGGCATATGAATAAATATGTCTCCTGAGATAGTAGAGTAGGGACGAACGTCCTCGCTGGCCTACGCTGACTCCAAAATGGATAAGGTCAAGTCTCAAAGTAAGTCGGTACCAATGACTTAGTCTAAGACAGGACTCTACCCAGGACGTATCGTTGTAGTCGATACCAATAAAGTTATCACATACCTCGACTACGAAGACAGATGAGTTGGGGACGAGAAACTCGCCTTCACTCACCGAATAAATCAAGCCGGCTATTGTACTCCATACGTAGATAGAATACATGGTCGCCTGCAAGAACCCAAGATATATCGCCACTATCGGGCCTGCCAATGAAACACTAATCCCAAGAGAAGAACTGATGGAAGACCATGAAGATGGTACCTGAGACTCCCAAGGTATTACCCTCGTGCTGATACTAGAGCTGCTCCTGGTACTGTGCAAGCAACTGTGCTCTGAGCTGCTCGGACTGCTGATTATACGGGCTGAGCTGGCTGATCGGGATGGACTGGCACCTCTGCCCTCGAGTCAACTCTCAACTCTTCGTCTGAATGTTGAGGCTGATCCTCCATAACTGGCCTGACAGAAGATTGCTGACCTACCATCGGCAGAACCTAAACATGTTAATCGAAAGGATTAGGAACAGTATCCCTGAAAGTTAAAGGGCACAAAGATCAAATCGAGAGAACAAGAAGGATCAACGATCAAGGCAGATATCAGGTCAAAGGATCAGAGATAGAGAATAATACGAAGGATATCAATAAAGGATAATTGTGACTGAGATAACTAAACATTAGTAACCCCCACATATCTGATAAATCAGACCTGCATGGGCCACCACTAAAACCTATGTCACGCCCCAAGACCAGAATACTAGCAAGTGGAGACGGACAAGGCCAGCTACGCAATCCCAAAGTACACTAGTACTCTAAAATTACGTATAAGTTGTCAAGACGTGGGGGTTACTTCTACAAGCCAACAGTCGATCCTAGGTTAAACAATCCTAGGTATCTTAATCACAGTCAATTATACAAGGAGCAAGAGGTATGATCATCAGACATACAATAGTAAAGCGTCCCAAACCATTTATACATGGATGATCATGAAGCTAGTCATACCAAAATATAGAACTAGCAAGAGTAATAGTCATACATGATAAGTTCTAGCTATAGTTTAGAATACGCACATCATGTTTGGGCCGTAGGCTAAATATCAAGGACCAAAACACGAGCTAAACACATGCTCGGAGGCTAAATGCCATAAAAGAATAATGTACATATCCAGTGGGAGAATGAAACAAGAAATCCACTCAGGTACTCTGGTGCTCCGGATGGTCACCGTCAAGTAGATGGTACGAAAGATCCTCTAGGCTTCTCTATCAGATCTGGCCAAACAAAACCAGTGGGGTCAGACCCCCAATAGCAAGTACCACAAAAGAGGCCAAACTATGAACTAAAACCAGCAATTACTAACATCAACAATTAGAGATACAATTGAGTAAGAGCAGATTGAGACTCGTGCACTTCCAATGCACTTATCCCGAACATAGGAAGACAATAAGTAAGCATCTTAGAGCATAAAGTAATTAATATGTGACATAATGTAAGTGTAGACATGTTAAGTAAACAGAAGCTTGAGAACATGTAAAATCAACTGGTCATGTAAGCATATGAGATAGCGGGTCATACGAACATGGTGACCCAGCATAGGGATCATATATAGCTTGTAAGAGAACTGAACATGTGAGCATGTGAGATAACTGAACATATGAGCATGTTAGAACAAAAAAATAGAATGACAATGATAGGATGACTTGGGAACTATTCCGGAAGTCAAGTTACAATCCTTAAACCAAACAAGGACCGGGGTTGTAACCCTTCTCCAGAACAGAACTTAGCCTCCGATCATTCATTGATAAAATTAAAGCATAAACCATAGTGTACGAAAATAAACATACGGACACTGCCTAGACAAAACTAGACTGGACAAAACTGACTCCATCCATCAATCACGGCCAAGCAATGAGTACGGCTTGGTACTTTATCTAACTAGGATTATCACAAGCCTGGTTACTAGCAAGATGCAATGAGATGTTCCGACAGTCACAAGCCCTGCAGCTATCCAGTTATCCTTCCGCAGGTTGAGAGTTGTATTAGGTGGATACATCGTCCAGGAGACAAATGTATCCCATGGTGACTTGGGGGTGCAACACATGACAGTGTGCTGGAAATGCATCCTACTCGACGGCAGGCTACAAGTCCAATTAAAGCGCCCAGATAACGGGATTGCCTGTGACTGGAAAATCTCTTTATGAACTACTTGATCAATCTAGTCATTAACTTAGTCAAATTCAGTATGAATCCCTGACCGTAGGAAATCAGGAATTCATGTCCTAGACATGAGGCAATACAGAACATGTAGCTTGTACAAACACATTCAAGAGAAATACCCACGGTGTCTAAATTATTTATTACTTGTAAGCCAATAAAGTCGTCATAACAACATTCATGGTTCATGTCATATCATGTTACTTGTTTGGAGTGCACCACGATGGGTCACTATCATGTTAGGAGTACTTGTTAGGGGTGCGCCACGATGGGCCACAATTATGTTAAGCAAAGAAGTGACATGTGACTTGAGTGCACCGCAACGGGTCACTATCGTGTTAAGCAAAGAAGAAAGACATACATTATGAGTGCACCGTAACGGGTCACTATCGTGTTAAGCAAAAGAAGGAAAACATAGATCATGAGTGCCCCACCACGGGTCACTATCATGTTAAGCAATCATAGATGTTAGAAAGCTTGTAGATAGATCTTGATAAAAGGTGCATCATAACATATGAGAAGGAATAAATGAGGTAACTACTTGGCCTAAAACACCAATTGAATATGTGCTAGTATTAAGGGTATGAGAGGGGAACAATCATTCTCTAACTATACAATATTATCAAATCATGTTAAGAACTTCATTTATTAAAGAAGTATCAAGCTATTAAGTAGGGTCGTCGCAATTTAGGCCAAGATAGAAAACATGCAATGCAATCATAAGCTCCATATCAAAAATAAAAGAAACTTGCATGAAATAGTTGGTAATATATTCTTGAAGCCAAGAAAAAGAACTACAACTTTCATGTTGGAAGTTGGGAGAGATTCTGGCCACAAATCAGCCAAATAGGACATAAAATAGCCAAAATAGGCACTATGCGGCATTCTGCGGCACTATTCATCCGTACGGTACTATGCAAGCCTGCGGCACTATTCATCTATGCGGCACTATTCATCCATGCGGCACTATGCATGCCTGCGGCACTATTCATCTATACGGCACTATGCAAGCCATACGGTACTATGCATCCATGCGGCACTATTTATTCCTGCGACACTATTCATTCCTGCGGCACTATACAAGCCATGCGGCACTATACATCCATGCGTCACTATTCATTCATGTGGCACTATTCATCGTCCCTGCCAAATTCAGCACAGATGAACTAGAAAATGCTCAAATCTTATTTTGGTCATAACTTCCTCAAAATAAGTCGAAATCTAACTTTTCAAAGGTCCATTTTGGGTAAAATCGAATTCTCTACAACATAGAACAATCAAAACTTGAAAATAATGAAGTTTAGTAGATCAAAATCCAAGAAAACCGAAAAGACTATAAACATAGATCTACAAGAATCCATCCATAAAAATCAAAAACTTCAAGTTCTAAAGATGCTTAGAATCATGTAAGGAAGAGTTTAGAACAAACAAAATAATATTTGTCCAACATTTGGCAAGGTGTACTTATCTTAGGTTGGAGGAGAAAATGAAGAGGAAGAAGATGAAGAGAATAAAAATAATGGAGAAGAGATAGAGGAGTTGGGTTTTATACAAACCTTCTCATCTCAAACCCACCTAAACCAAACCAAGCCCAATACCAAGTTGAACCGAACCAAATTAAACCAAGTTAAGTTTAACCTATACTTTGGAAATATTTTTTAAAATATTCGAAAACCAAGAAATACGAAATACGCCTCAAAACCCGTACATAAATACCGATACAGTGAGACGAGTCTCACAGAATATGCGCCCAGGAGGGTATACACTGGGAGTGGCATGCGCCCAAGCAGTGGCATGCGACCAAGACTATGCGTCTAAGGCCATGCGCCCAAGGCTATGCGTGTCATGGAGAGCATGTACTAAGGAAGTCATGCGCCCAGGGCTGTATGCGCCCAAGCGTGCATGCGCCCACATGATGGAAACATGGTGTACTTGGAAGAAGGCCAGGAGACTATCTTCCTAGGCAAGTGGGCGCATAATCAGGACTATGCGCCGAAGCGAAGGGGGAACAGGGTGTACTTGGGTGCATATAAAGGCTATGCTCCCAGGGCTATGTGCAAAGGGCCATGCGCTTAAGCACAGGAAGCTGGGGGCCTTGGGCGCATAAAAATGGCTATGCGCCCAAGGAAGACTGTTGTGGACGCCTGGAAATGCTATACGCCCAGCACTGTTCTTCTTCCCCAATCCGAAAATATGTGTTCATGGAACCCATGAACTTCCCAAGTTCACAAATTACTCAAAATAAATCGAAATCCGGGTTTTCAAATGTCTATTTTGAGTAAAATCAAATTCTCTACAACATGGAACAATCAAAACTTGAAAATAATGAAGTTTGATAGAACAAAACCCAAGAAAATCAAGATTTGAATAAACTTAGATCTAGAAGATTTTATCCTCCAAAACTAAAAATGCTAAGTACTAAAGAGTCTTAGAAGCTTGTAGGGAAGACAATAGAACAATTAAAATGGAGTTCCTCCATGAAGCAAGATGACACTTGCCTAAGGGTTTGGGAGAGAATTAATGGAGAAGAGAAATAAATGAAAGAGTAATGAGGAGAGAGATAGAGTGGAGTTGGGTTATAAAGGGGGGTTTATCATGATGAACCACTTGGCCCAAACCAAGCCAAAATAAACCAAGCCGAGCTAAACCAAGACCAAACCAAGCCAAGCCATGCTAGACAAGTCAAGATACGGGTCGAGAATCCGTACACGTATACTGAAAATACGTATAATGGAAAATGGAAGTGACACCGAGTAAACGATTTTATTATTCGATTCGGTTCGGTTCAGTTTTGGTTAATTCGGTTCGATTTCGATTTTGAATTTTTAGAATTTCGGTTTATTCGATTTTGGCTAATTCGGTTCGATTGAAACTGAATAAACCGAATGCTCACCCATAGTCCAGGTTTTTCGAACAAGGTCACATCCATACAGATACTTCGGGTTGCGTGAGGTTCTGTTCATTGCACCGCAAAAACGTTGGGTTTGTAATTGGTCGGATTTGAATATTGTACTATAATCTATGTAAAATATACTAACATTCTATAATTTCGTACAATCTTTATCTATTATCCAAATACCATAGGTATTTCTAATTTTTTGGTACATTATTTTTTTTACTAAAAATATCATTATTTATGAATAAGAAAATTATTTACTTACTCACTCACCGAGACTTTCATATTAATCCAAAATTGTGCTACCCACATCTCTTTCTCTATATGGGATATTGTTATAAATATTTTTGCAGATCCTAACAATATTATTGAGCACTTAAAAGGAGTAGAAAATTCTAAAAGTGTAGGGTTTGGATCTACATGCCAAAGGTTTAAGGGGCCTCAAGACTTATCCGGAATTAAAAAAACAGAAAAGTTTGAAAATGATAACAAAAGAGTATTAAATTAGAGAGAAGGTAATATGTTTAGTGAAATGCATGAGAAGTAATAGGTTGCCAACAGTGTTGGTGACATGATTGCATGTACTCGGCGACATCGCTACAATTTTTTTTCCTTCCTTCGGATTTTAGTGACGAAAAGCTATGTATTTACTGAGAGCAGTTATAGCTCCAAATCTGTTGGCGACTTAAACACACTGCACTTATATCTGCAATTGTTTTTTCTCTGGATTTTAGTGGTGAATTGAAAGCAATCATAGCTTTTGTGTTGGCGACATGAGCACAAAGATGAGTAAATACACAGTCTTTTCGTCACTAAAATTCAGAGAAAAAAATACAATGTCGCCAACAGTTGGCGACATAAGTGCGTGCAGCCATGTCAACACTATTGGCGACCTATTACTTCTCCTGTATTTCACTAAACATATTAGATTCTCTATAATTTAATACTCTTTTGTTACCTTTTTTTTAATTTTCTGTTTTTTTAAATCCGGATGAACCTTGAGGCCCCTTAAACCTTGGCATGTAGATCCATACACCCTAAAAATATGGAGGCACGTGGAATCCAAAGTTTAAGTTCCTTACTAACGGGTTTAAACATTCCATGGGTTTAAAACCCGACCCATCGTACTTTAAACCACCCATCCAACCTTGTTTTACCAAATCCTCGGCGGAGCTCTACATCTCCGGCGAACTCGGAACTCCGACGAACTCTCACAACATATCCAGCCAGTAAAAGAAATTCAGCATGTACTGTCACGACCCGCACCCGCTGTAAGGGTACGTGTGCGTAACAACGCCCAGCCCACACCGTAAAAACGGCATGGAACATTGTAGGTTTACTACTCTAACAACAATTTATATAATATCAAAAACCTGTCGAGAATATGGTCAACTCCGAACGGAGGACAAGCAATGATAATATATGAGTGCTCAATCACAACTCTAAGATGATAAAGTAAAATACTGAAAGATCAAGACAACATGACAATAAAATATAACCAGTCAAGTCCAAACACAAAGAATATACAAGTCCAAGTCCAAGTCTCTAATACAAGCCAAAATATAACAGTCTCAAGAGTAACTGGAGACAAGGTCCAGTACAAAAACCTACTCTATCTACAGGATAGGCGGTATCTCGCCCTGCGGTGCTGCACCCTGCGGATCTAGGGTATCTGTCTCTAAACCTACTACGTCCGGTGGGCCGTAGTAAGTGCAATAATAGTCCTCATATGCATCTGTAATATTTTTAACATATCCGGTCAGGATGGAACGAGTACAATCAACTAACAGTAGTTCACAAGATATGACAAAAGCTATAAGACTGTCAATAGAGAGTATACACAAGAAATCATGGAATGTACATGTGAGTATCATGGCATGGTAAGCTGTAAATCTTAGAGCTAGAACAAGGCAAATAAAGCTGATCATGGCATGTACAAGAATCAAGAATCATCTATCTAAGTGTGTGAGTACTAGCTACAATATATGGCCGGCTTGGGAACTTGCACAATAGTAACAGGCCTGGCTAATCATACGTGGGGTGTATGATCAACACTCACAATCAATAGGTGCACAATGGGTGCACAATAGGCTTTGACCACATATCTACACTAATACTTCCCGTCCCCGACTGGTAGAGTGGACCCAAGCAAGACACGTTACGACACGAGATTCTACGAGAAGGGAGCAAGTCTCCTCGAGAATCGGTGTCCATATACTGTACAAGAACTACAAGGGGGCTTGCACAATATATACCAAGATAACGAGGAATAACATCTCATATCGGGATCCATGAATACCAATCAGTGTGACCAATGTGTCGAGAACAAGCATATCTACACTAATTACATGAATTATAACAATCATCATAAATTAGAAAAAGTGTCAGAGAATGTACTCGCCTGTGATATGATATAATATGTCAACTGGATCCAATGCAGCGCCTCGAGGACCTATTGATAACAAGACGTATCAATACTATGTTTAGGAAGTAAATTCAAATCAAATTAAATCCTATTAAGTCATTCTAGGTCAAGACAAGTCTAGTTAGGTCAATCTTGGTCATAGGAGAACATTGGAAGTCAACCCGTATCAAACTAGGTCAAAAGTTGACTTACAATTGACTTTTGGTCAACGGATCAACTCTGGTCAACTCTAGGTCAACCCTAGGTCAATCCTAGGTCAATGGTGACTAACAGTTGACTTTTGGTCAACCGTTCAAGTCTAATGGAATTTGGGACTAAATTGGGTTAAGTGTTGACCCATAGTTGACTTTTGGTCTAAAAAGTCAACTGTGGTCAACCAAGGTCAAGACTAGGTCTAGGCGACTATTTCTAACCATTACCAATCCTTACAACCCATATCCGAGTCCATCTTGGACTCCGAAACCCGTATCTTGGCCGTAGGCCAATATCTTAATTTACCCTTTACAAAGGTAAATTTCTAACCTAGACAAATACCAAGTTAGCCTACCTACGCTTGGTATTTCGACCCGTGCTTCCTAGGGTAGTAGGATACTAGCCTATACGTTCATTACCTACCAAGCTTCCTAGGTAGAGTGGATATCAAGTCCATCTTACGGCCTATTGCCGATTATCTTGAATATCTCAAGATACGCATGGTACGGTGCAATACCATCGTTCTAAAATCCCGTTTTCAACTCGGAAGCCTACCCACAAAGTCTAATTCACCTAATCTAGGTCTCCTCCAAGTTTCAACACGTTCCGACACTCGGAGCTAAATTTCACCCTCTAACTCAATCTCCTCTAAATTGATTTCCTATTTTTCCCTTCCCCGTACCCTACACTACTACTACACCACTCCTCTTTCCCTTCTAATTCTTTTTCCTTCCCTTCTCCTTATTCTATTTCTTATCCTTACTCTCATTCTTCTACTTCTCCTTATCCTTTTCCTTCTTCTCATTCTTTTCCTTATTCTTATTCTAATTCTTCTTCTTAATCTTCTTCTCATTCTTCTTATTCTAATTCTTCTTCTTAATCTTCTTCTCATTCTTCTTATTCTTTTTCCTTCTCCTATTCCTAAATACATCTATCTAACTATCTATCTATATATACACACACACACACACACACACACACACACACACACATATATATATATAGGGGGTTATATAGGGGCTTGGAGCTACTGCTACTGCTGCTAATGCCTACTGCTGCTGCTAGGCTTCCTGCTGCTACTGCAGCTGCCCTGCATTTGCTGCTGCTGTGTTGTTTGGGGGGGGGGGGGGGCAGCAGCCCACATCCCCCCCCCCCAACAGCAGCTGCTGTTGCTTCTTATTCTCTTCATCTTCTTCTACTTCTTCTTCCTCTATATATATATATCTATCTATATATATATATATATATAATCCTCTAACCATCTATCTATATATATATATATATATATATATATATATACATATATATATATAAACACACAAACACACTCATATCTATATATATAAATACATACACACACACATATCTATATATATAAATACATACCCACACACACACACACACACACACATATATATATATATATATATATATATATATATATAGACACACACACTCTCACCACCACTCTCATGATTCTCACACAAACACACACACACTCTCACACACTCTCTCCCACTCTCACACAAACACACACACTCTCCTCTACACACACACACACACACACAAATACATAAATATATATATACATATATATAAATATATATATATATATATTTTATATATATATATATATATATATATATATATATATATATATATATATATATATATATATATATATATACACATATATAAAGGAAAACCCCTAATCAAATCCCTAAACTAGTTTTAGGAAAACCTACAAAATCTATGGTCAAAGTGTAGAGGGTGGTCTCCTCTACATTTATTGTGAAAGAAATAATGCAAAAGAGAAATTAATGGAGAATTAAGAGCATACCTAATTTGTAGCTTTCTTGAAAAAGAAGAACTCAAAGAAGAGAATGAAATGGAGAGAGAGAGAGAGGTTGCTTTGAGATGAAGCAAAGGGGAGGGGGAGGTGGCTATACATGGCCAGCCAAGGGGGGGCCCTATTGGGTTTGGGTGGAGACCCATTAAGCCCCCAACCCATTAGACTTAGTTTGGTTCGGTTCGGGTTTGGTTTGGTTCGGTTGTTTCGGTTTAACTCCAAATTGACTAATTAAGTCTCTAAATGACTAGTTAAGCCATGGGAGTGTGGTTTATTGGTTTCTAGCCTAGTTTGGATGGCATGTGGACCAAGCCCAGCTAGTATGTGGGTCCCACTAGGGTCCAGGCTACCCGGATCTCCAACTTAAGTCCAAATTGGATAAAATTCAAACCAAATCAAACAAATCCCTAAAAATCATATAAAATCAAATAAAATTCCCAAAAATTATAAAACTTGAAAAATGACAAAAATATCCCTAATTCAAAAACTGGGGGTGACAAATCTACCATCCTTCAAAAAAATTTTGTCCTCGAAATTGAATGAGAACTAACACAGCAACATGAATAGAACAAGGAAGGAAAAGAAAGAATTTTACCTCAAGGCTCGAAGAGATATGGGAATCGCTCCCGCATGTCATCCTCTCTCTCCCAGGTAGACTCACCTGGAGAGTGGTGCCTCCATGCAACACGAACCAAGGGAATGACCTGGTTCCGGAGCACCTTCTCTCTTTGGTCCAAGATCTCAACCGGCTTCTCTGGATAGCTGAGTGTCGGTCCCACTTCGATCTCGGAGTGGTCCAAGACGTGACTGGGATCTGCCACGTACCATCTCAGCTGTGACACGTGGAACACGTTGTGCACTCCCTCTAGTGCGGGCGGTAACTCCAGTCGGTAAGCCACTGCACCGACCCTGCCCAAGATACGGAAAGGTCCGATGTATCGTGGACTAAGCTTCCCGCCGCCACCAAAACGAATCGTGCCACGCGTCGGAGAAATCCGCAGGAACACAAGATCACCAACCTAGAACAAAAATACAAGGCTTAAAGCTTGATCTAAAACAATCACAATCAGACTCAAATACTAGAAAAATCTAAACTATACCTCAAACTCCAACGGCCTCCGGTAGCTATCGGCCCAATGTCGCTGCCTATCCTGCGCCATCCGAAGTCTATCTCTGATAACCCTGACCTTCTCTGCAGCATCCACTACCATCTCAGGGCCAAGCAAAATCCTCTCGCCGACATCATCCCAAGACAAGGGAGTACGGCACCTCCGTCCGTATAGAGCCTCAAAAGGTGACATCTCTATACTGGCTTGGTAGCTGTTGTTGTAAGCAAACTCTACCAAGTGAAGGTGGTCCTCCCAAGATCCCCCGAAGTCCAAGACACAGGTACGCAGCATATCCTCGAGGGTCTGAATCGTCCTCTCCGACTGCCCGTCTGTCTGGGGGTGGTATGCGGTGCTGAACTTGAGCGATGTGCCCAAGCTAAGCTACAAACTCCTCCAGAAGTGGGAAGTGAATTGGCTGTCCCGATCCGAGACTATACTCACTGTAACCCCGTGCAATCGGACTATCTGCCGCACGTACATCTCGGCCAACCTCTCCGTAGACAAACCCACCTTGAAAGGTAAAAAGTGGGCCGATTTGGTCAATCGATCAACAATGACCCAAATCGCATCCTTCCCTCCTGGAGAGCACGGAAGCCCAGATACAAAGTCCATAGTGATATGCTCCCACTTCCACTCAGGAATGGGTAGTGGCTGGAGCAATCCACCGGGTCTCTGCCTTCCGGCTTTCACCTGCTGGCACACCAAGCATCTAGAAACGAACTGAGCCACCTCGCGTTTCATGCCATACCACCAAACATGCTGTCTCAAGTCTCTATACATCTTGTTGGCTCCTGGATGCATAGAGTACTGAGAACGATGTGCCTCCTGAAGAACCTTCTCCCAAAGTCCTCCGCTCGGCACGCACAATCTGGTACCATGCCTCAACGATCCATCTTCCGCTATAGAGAACTCATCCAACAGTCCTGCCCGGACCTGCTCCCTGATGACTCTCAGAGCCTCATCCTCAAACTGAGCTGTCCTGACTCTGTCCATCAGCTCTGACTGCACCTGGAGACCCCACATCTGCGCCTCGAACCCAGGAACTATCACCTCTATGCCCAAACTCTCCAGATCTGCCAGAAGGTGACTATCCATCGTCAAACACATGGCCATGGGATACCTGCTCAAAGCATCCGCGACCACGTTGGCCTTCCCCGGATGGTACTGTAAGGATATATCAAAATCCTTCATCAGCTCTAACCATCGCCTCTGCCTCATATTCAGCTCCTTCTGGGTAAACACGTACTTCAATCTCTTGTGATCTGTATAGATCTCAACTCGCTCTCCGTACAGATAGTGTTTCCACAGCTTCAAAGCAAAGATGACCGCTGCCAGCTCCAGATCGTGGGTAGGGTAGTTCCTCTCATGAGGACGTAACTGCCTAGATGCAAAGGCAATCACCTTCCCGTGCTGCTGAAGTACACAACCCAAACCCCGTCCTGAAGCGTCACTGTAGATCGTATAACCACCAGATCCAGATGGCAGCGTCAAGATAGGAGCTGTAGTCAACCTCGCCTTCAGCTCCTCAAAGGCGACCTGGCACTCCTCGGACCAAACAAACTCCTCGTCATTCCTGGTAAGTCGGGTCATCGGCTGGACAATCCTGGAAAAGTCCTGCACGAACCTCCGGTAATAACCTGCCAGACCCCGAAAACTCCGAACCTCTGCTATTGAGCTCGGCGCAGACCAGGACTCTACTGCAGAAATCTTCTTCGGATCCACTGAAATCCCCTCGTCAGAGACAATATGGCCTAGGAACTCCACGCGATCCAAGAAGAACTCACACTTGGACAGTTTCCCATACAGCTGCTCCCTCCTGAGAGTGTCCAGCACAATTCTCAGGTGCTCCTCGTGCTCCTCTGGTGTCTTCGAATAGATAAGAATGTCATCAATGAAGACCACCACGAACTTGTCAAGGTACTGATGAAATACCTTGTTCATCAAGTTTATGAATATCGCCGGGGCATTGGTCAACCCAAACGGCATGACGGTATACTCATACTGGCCATAGCGAGTCCGAAATACAGTCTTCGAAATGTCATCCCGCTTCATCCTTCAACTGATGGTACCCGGTACGCAAGTCGATCTTCGAGAACACCCTCGCCCCGCTCAACTGGTCGAACAAGTCATCAATCCTTGGCAAAGAATACTTGTTCTTGATGGTAAGGTTGTTGAGCGCCCTGTAATCAATGCACATACGTACCGTACCATCCTTCTTCGGATGAAAAGAACTGGCGCGCCCCAAGGTGAAGAACTAGATCGAATAAAGCCCTTGTCCTCCAGCTCATCGACCTGATTCTTCAGCTCCGCTAACTCACTGTTGTTGATTCTATAGACGTGTTGAGAGATAGGCTCGGCGCTCGGCACTAGGTCTATAGAAAATTCAACATCACGATCTGGCGACATCCCGGACAACTCCTCGGGAAAGACATCCAAGAACTCAGCAATAAGTGGATGTGGCAACGCCGGCCCCGCCAACAACGCTCCGCAGAATCCATCTCCTGGCTCCGTTGCACCCCTGGTAAACTCAAACTTCGGCTCTCCCGATGGCCTGAACAGAATCCTGTCTCCCTACAATCTATGCTAGCATGGTGCATGCTCAACCAGTCCATACCGAGTACCACATCGTAACTCGGAAGTGGCATTACGAGCAAACACGCACTCAGCTTCCGGCCTCTCAAAGAAACTCTTCGTCCCTTTTAAACATTATTAACCAGGATGATGCCATTTCCAGTCATAATCTTGCAAGTCCTACCAAGATACTCAGCAATGATATTGTGTCTAAGAGCAAAAGAAACAGACATAAAACTGTGCGTGGCACCAGAATTAAATAAGGCTAAGGCAGGAAAAGAATCGAGCAGAATAGAACCTGCGACAACATCTGTAATAGGCTCCATCTCCTCGGCTGCAAGAGCAAAGGCTCTATCCTGAACACCCCTCTGCTGGCGGTGCTGGACAAACTGTTGCTGCTGGGTCGAAAGTGGATCCCTCAGCTGTACTGCAGGTACTCTCGCTGGCGCCCTCTGAGCTGCTCCAGCGACACGGGGGTTCACTGGACACTCCCTCAACTGATGGCCTGCGCCGCCGCAAAAGAGACACACTCCTAGCCTCTTTCGGCAAACCTCCCAGACGTGACCAGGCTTCTTGCAGAAGTGGCAAGGAGCCCCATGCTGTGCCTGCCTCGGCTGAGTGTGCTGTACCTGCTGCTGATGATGCTGGAATGGCTGATGCTGAAGCTGAGGGCGCTTAGCAGCCCCCGCGCTGCTACTGGCCCCCGAAAACAACTCACGATCCCTCTTCGGCTTCAAGCCCCACTCTCTCTCCACCTTTCGAGCCTCCGTATAGACCTCTGCATATGTCGCATAGAAGGAAGGGATCAGTATCTTGATATCCCATGTCAATCCCTCCCGGAAGCGCTCTGCTCGGATCACTGGGTCGCTCACCATGTACTCGGCGTATCGGCTCAGCCGGCCGAACTCCGCCGCATACTCCACCACAGTCATACTGCCCTGCTGCAGGTTCTGAAACTGCCGTACTAGGCTGATCTTATCTGTGGGGGAAAAGAACTTCTCTCTGAACAGGGCCCGAAACTCAGCCCAAGTGTGGCCCTCTCCTGTAAGAGCCGGCTCGTTCCGGAACCATGTCCGGGCAACATCTAATAACTGCAAGCCAACCGCCTCGACCTTCAGGTTGTCTGCCAGGCGGGAGGCCCTCATCTGACGCTCGATATCCTCGAGCCAGTCATCAGCATACACAATGCCCTCGGTCCCTTTGAAATCCCTCAGACCCATCTTCTTGAAAGCCTGGATGTCTCCGAGCTTCTGCTGCTGCACCTCCCTCTGTGGAGCCCCACGCTCCACCGTAGCCAGCGCCAACCTATGAGCATCCTCTATGCCCTGGCGCATGGCCTCAGTCTGTCTTATCTGTGCCTCGTGCTGGGCCCGCTGGGACTCCAGCACCTGCTAAAAGAATGCGAGCATCTGCCCCATGTCTGTGGGGAGAGGAGGCAACGGAAGAATAGCTCCCACCACCGGCGGAGGAGTCCCCTGCTGAGGAGGAGAAGGAATGCCCCCGACAGCTCCCGTCGTAGCCCCCGGTACTGCAGGAAGAGCACCCGCAGTGACCCCAGGGACAGTCATCGAGAGTGCTGGAGGAGTACCCCCGAGAGCCCCTACTGAAGTCCCAACTGTAGGGGAAGTGACTGGAGCCTGTCCGCCAGAGGTCGCAGACCTCTCCGTCTCCCCGTGCTCCTCACCGGGAGAATAAGTCATAACCATCCTGGAGACAGATTGAAAAGAAGATATCAATATGGCACAAGAAGGATTATATCAAAGGAGGACAACTAGAATACATTAAATCAATATCAAAGACGGTAAGCAAGATAAGCAAGGAAAGATCCTACTGTGATTGAGTACTCATAGCCTACTACCACCTATATGTAACACAGGCTCGTAGTCAACACTCTAAGACGAGTGCTGCTACGACATCGCACTAATTGCGACTTCAGGACCTGCATGGGCCACCACTAAAAACGTGTCACGACCCGCACCCGCTGTAAGGGCACGTGTGCGTAACAACGCCCAGCCCACACCGTAAAAACGGCGTGGAACGCTGTAGGTTTACTACTCTAACAACAGTTTATATAATATCAAAAACCTGTCGAGATTATGGTCAACTCCGAACGGAGGACAAGCAATAATAATATATGAGTGCTCAATCACAACTCTAAGATGATAAAGTAAAATACTGAAAGATAAAGACAACATGACAATAAAATATAACCTGTCAAGTCCAAACACAAAGAATATACAAGTCCAAGTCCAAGTCTCTAATACAAGCCAAAATATAACAGTCTCAAGAGTAACTGGAGACAAGGTCCAGTACAAAAACCTACTCTATCTACAGGATAGGCGGTATCTCGCCCTGCGGTGCTGCACCCTGCGGATCTAGGGTATCTGTCTCTAAACCCACTACGTCCGGTGGGCCGTAGTAAGTGCAATAATAGTCCTCATCTGCATCTGTAATATTTTCAACATATCCGGTCAGGATGGAACGAGTACAATCAACTAACAGCAGTTCACAAGATATGACAAAAGCTATAAGACTGTAAATAGAGAGTATACACAAGAAATCATGGAATGTACATGTGAGTATCATGGCATGGTAAGCTGTAAATCTTAGAGCTAGAATAAGGCAAGTAAAGCTGATCATGGCATGTACAAGAATCAAGAATCATCTATCTAGGTGTGTGAGTACTAGCTACAATATGTGGCCGGCTTGGGAACTTGCACAATAGTAACAGGCCTGGCTAATCATACGTGGGGTGTATGATCAACACTCACAATCAATATGAGCACAATGGGTGCACAATAGGCTTTGACCACATATCTACACTAATACTCTCCGCCCCCGACTGGTAGAGTGGACCCAAGCAAGACACGTTACGACACGGGATTCTACGAGAAAGGAGCAAGTCTCCTCGAGAATCGGTGTCCATATACTGTACAAGAACTACAAGGGGGCTTGCACAATATATACCAAGATAACGAGGAATAACATCTCATGTCGGGATCCATAAATACCAATCCGTGTGACCAATGTGTCGAGAACAAGCATATCTACACTAATTACATGAATTATAACAATCATCATAAATTGGAAAAAGTGTCAGAGAATGTACTCGCATGTGATATGATATAATATGTCAACTGGATCCAATGCAGCGCCTCGAGGACCTATAGATAACAAGACATATCAATACTATGTTTAGGAAGTAAAGTCAAATCAAATTAAATCCTATTAAGTCATTCTTGGTCAAGACAAGTCTAGTTAGGTCAACCTTGGTCATAGGAGAACATTGGAAGTTAACCCGTATCAAACTAGGTCAAAAGTTGACTTATAGTTGACTTTTGGTCAACGGGTCAACTATGGTCAACTCTAGGTCAACCCTAGGTCAATCCTAGGTCAATGGTGACTAACAGTTGACTTTTGGTCAACCGTTCAAGTCTAATGGAATTTGGGACTAAATTGGGTAAAGTGTTGACTCATAGTTGACTTTTGGTCTAAAAAGTCAACCGTGGTCAACCAAGGTCAAGACTAGGTCTAGGCGACTATTTCTAACCATTACCAACCCTTACAACCCATATCCGAGTCCATCTTGGACTCCGAAACCCGTATATTGGCCGTAGGCCAATATCTTAATTTACCCTTTACAAAGGTAAATTTCTAACCTAGGCAAATACCAAGTTAGCCTACCTACGCTTGGTATTTCGACCCGTGCTTCCTAGGGTAGTAGGATACTAGCCTATACGTTCATTACCTACCAAGCTTCCTAGGTAGAGTGGACATCCAGTACGGCCTATTGCCGATTATCTTGAATATCTCAAGATACGCAATGGTACGGTGCGATACCATCGTTCTAAAACCCCGATTTCAACTCGGGAGCCTACCCACAAAGTCTAATTCACCTAATCTAGGTCTCCTCCAAGTTTCAACGCGTTCCGACACTCGGAGCTAAATTTTACCCTCTAACTCAATCTCCTCTAAATTGATTTCCTATTTTTCCCTTCCCCGTATCCTACACTACTACTACACCACTCATCTTTCCCTTCTACTTCTTTTTCCTTCCCTTCTCCTTATTCTATTTCTTATCCTTACTCTCATTCTTCTACTTCTCCTTATCCTTTTCCTTCTTCTCATTCTTTTCCTTATTCTTCTTATTCTAATTCTTCTTCTTAATCTTCTTCTCATTCTTCTTATTCTAATTCTTCTTCTTAATCTTCTTCTCATTCTTCTTATTCTTTTTCCTTCTCCTATTCCTAAATACATCTATCTAACTACCTAACTATATATATATATATATATATATATATATATATATATATATATATATATATATATATATATATATATATATAGGGGGGTTGTATAGGGGCTTGGAGCTACTGCTACTGCTGCTAATGCCTACTGCTGCTGCTGCTAGGCTTCCTGCTGCTGCTGCAGCTGCCTACTGCTGCTGCTGCCCTGCATTTGCTGCTGCTGCTGTGCTGTTTGGGGGGGGGGGGGGGGGCAGCAGCCCACATCCCCCCCCCCAACAGCAGTTGTTGTTGCTTCTTATTCTCTTCATCTTCTTCTACTTCTTCTTCCTCTATATATATATATATATATATATATATATATATATATATATATATATATATATATATATATATATATATATATATAATCCTCTAACCATCTATATATATACACTCTCACACACTCTCCTCTACACACACACACAAATACATAAATATATATATACACATATATAACGGAAAACCCCTAATCAAATCCCTAAACTAGTTTTAGGAAAACCTACAAAATCTATGGTCAAAGTGTAGAGGGTGGTCTCATCTACATTTATTGTGAAAGAAATAATGCAAAAGAGAAATTAATGGGGAATTAAGAGCATACCTAATTTGTAGCTTTCTTGAAAAAGAAGAACTCAATGAAGAGAATGAAATGGAGAGAGAGAGAGAGAGAGAGAGAGAGAGAGAGAGAGAGAGGTTGCTTTGAGATGAAGCGAAGGGGAGGGGGAGGTGGCTATACATGGCCGGCCAAGGGGGGGGCCCTATTGGGTTTGGGTGGAGACCCATTAAGCCCCCAACCCATTAGACTTAGTTTGGTTCGGTTCGGGTTTGGTTTGGTTCGGTTTGTTTCGGTTTAACTCCAAATTGACTAATTAAGTCTCTAAATGACTAGTTAAGCCATGGGAGTGTGGTTTATTGGTTTCTAGCCTAGTTAGGATGGCATGTGGGCCAAGCCCAGCTAGTATGTGGGTCCCACTAGGGTCCAGGCTACCCGGGTCTCCAACTTAAGTCCAAATTGGATAAAATTCAAACCAAATCAAACAAATCCCTAAAAATCATATAAAATCAAATAAAATTTCCAAAAATTATAAAACTTGAAAAATGACGAAATACTCCTAATTCGAAAACTGGGGGTGACATGTACCAATTTTTCTCTCTTGTTTTTTTTTGTACCGACTAAATATGTATTGATCATTAATGTTGATTTGATGATTACTCATTTCTGGGCGATGATGAACCTGGCATGTGCGATGCGCGATGCGCGACATCGACAATATCGAAAGACTGACGAAAAATAGCCACGATCTGAGCTGGCGTAGGACAGAATACGACGTCCGTGTATGAAAACTCAACTGCTAGGACGTCGTGCGGACGGTCGAGGACCGACACCATTCTACCACGAGTATAAACGCGGTCGAACATGCGGCACATCGTACGGCGTCGTAAGGGCGTCGAGGAAAACGTCGTAAGGACGTCGTACGCATAGAACGGGTGGCTGGATGGCATCGGCTGTCGTACGCATTGTGAAGACGTCGGGGGCGCCTTCGGCGTCGTGGGCGAAACGAGACCTTGAGTTGCGGGCGTTGAAAAACGTGATCGCCGTCTCGTGGAGCTCTGGAGCATGCGGAGTACGCGGGGTGCATGTGAGACGTTGATGACAAAGCTAGTGCGGACAAAATCTGCACGAAGAGTCCGAAATGATATGACGACCGACTAAAAATCGTGTGCGGAGGGGGGGGGGGGGGGGGGGGGGGGGGCACACGATTTAACTGTGTCCGCACGTGTTGAAAAAAAAGAAGAAGAAAAATGATCTATTTCTGTATTCATAATTTATCACTTATTAGGTGTTTGATTGTGTCATTATTTCCCACGTGAAATTGTTATTTTTTAGAAAAAAATAATATTTTTCTATTGGCTGTGTCACTTTCATTTTCTACTAATTTAGGAGAAATTATGAAAATAATATTTTTTAGGGAAAAAAATTCATGAAAAATATACGTTATCAAACACTGCAGTTGGTAAAAAATTTGTAATAAACATATTTTTCATGAAAAAAAAATTAAACACAGCCTTTAGTTTCTTCTTTTTTTTTTCCCCTAGATTATAATGTTGCTTTGCATAGTTTCTCTGTAAAATGGTGATGATAATGCAATTGAAATTTTTTCTTTGCTACCATTAGCTTTCACTAAATATTATCGTACTACTAGAAGGTCTTGAAACTACATAATCGGAGAGTTCACTGACAAAGAAGAATAACAAGCATAAGTATGGAATACAACAGTGCAATGACAAGGAAGATAGAAATTCAATTTTAGAAATTTTTATTAGGGATGACCTCATAGAAACTCTTTATCCTATATCATCACCACATATGATAGAAATTGGAACAGAAATCATGGTTGTGAGAAAATTTTTCAAAAATAAATTTCTACCATAGAAAGAGGGGAGATAGAAACTCTCATTGAAGATGGCTTCAATGAGGTTTCTATACTACTTGGCATTGTACTTTAAGAAAATTTATATCATAGAGTTTCTACATAAAAATTGTACACATAAAAAAAATCTCCAATAGTTCTCCATTTTTATCCTACTTGGCAATAAAATGAAAAGATCAATTTCATGACGTAGCGCCCAATATTAATTGGTATGGGAGACATAAAATTTCTATGGAATTTTTTACATGTGGAAATACTCATAGAAACTCTATATCCTACATCACCGCCACATAGATAGAAATTGGAATTGAAATTACGAAATTGATTTATGGCTAGCTTAGTACTAGCTCACTACTAGCAAATGCTGATGTAACAGAGAGAGGTAACCAAGTTTACAGGTTTAGCTGGCTAACATTAACATTAAAATTAACATTAATATTAATATTAGAACTAACATTAATATTAACTTTAACATTAATATTAAATTTAATATTAACATTAAATTAAAATTAGCCTTATCATTAAAATTAATATTAACTTCAAATTAACATGAATATTAATATTAACATGAATATTAATATTAACATTAATTAGCATTAATATTAATTTTAATATTAACATTAACATTAAAATTAATATTAAAATTAAATTAAAATTAGCATTAGAATTAACATTAACAATAAATTTTTTGGATAATTAATCTTTTGGGTTAAAACATGACATGTCAACTGCCATGTCACTTTCCATGCCAGATGCCACATAATAGGAGATGTCATCACCCAAAATTTTTGGGAGCCAATTAACATAAGAAAAATGTTTAAATAATATTTTCCAAAAGCTGTTGACCAGCTAAACCTGTAAACTTGGTTACCTCTTTCCGCCACATCAGCATTTACTAGTAGTGAGTTAGTACTAAACTAGCCATACAGCAAGATTGTTGAAATTATGGTTGATAAGTATTTTCTAGAATGCGTTACTATTGACACTCCTAAAATATCATCATGCACTACTCTTTACTATCATTCAAATTCTAAACCTACACCTACATTAAATATGACATTATTTTGTGCATGCATAGAAGGAGAAGTGCATGATAATATTTTATAAGTGCCAATAATGTTAAAACATGAACATATTTGAAATTTTGATGATAGAAAATTAAAAAAAATGCATGATGATATTTAGGAAATTGAAAATGATATTTTTTTCTCGGTTTGTAATCGCGGACGTGACCGTCGGCCGACATGACGACCGGCCATTAGTTCCCTCCTGCTACCTCCTGATCTTATCCGGACCAGGAGGTCAATGACCGACCGCCACGTTGACTCATCCGGACCAAGAGATCAATGGCCGATCGCGACCAGCTGTGACGTCCGCAGTTACCAATCGAGGACAACGGAACAGCTCCGTTTAGGAATACCAATAACGTAATCCAACTTGTAAATGTTGTGCCAGTAGATCTGATTTAAGACACTACTTAACACTAATCAAGAAAAAGCCCCGCCCAGCTTGTGAAAGTTCGCTTCTCCTAGATATTTTTAGTAAGCCAACTGTCCAGAAGCTTGTCGTAGGTGTACAACAGTAATTTCCATCCCTGGATATTTTTTTTTTCAAGATATTTTCCAGTCACTCTCATCAGCCTAGGTCACGTGCAGAGTGCCACCAAGAAATAATGTCTCAGAACGTTGGGCCGGATCCAAATATTAAGATATCCACACCAGAAAATAGAGACAGCAAAATATGCATCTTCATCCCTATGAAATTGCTTATTAGTTTTGGCTTATTAGAGAAAATAAATAAATCTTTTTCCATGCCCTTAAATACTTATACCAAAATATTTAAGTCAGAAAATTTGTTCTAATGATACAAATTTTAACGAAATTGTATAAAAGATAAAAAGTTTTAAAAATTTTTGGAACAACAATACATTCCGTCAGACTGTCTAACGAAAATTGGATACCTATAATTTCCGACAGTACCTTTGGTGGAAACAGAACATTTGGATTTTTTTTGAATTGGTTTGCTTTGGTTTAATTTGTTTTGGTTTGATTTGTTTCATCTTTTAGTTTGATTTTCTATTTTAGTTTGGTTTAATCTATTAGTTAATATGTTATTATTTATATTATAGAAAATAACAAAATATATTTGTTAATATTTTAATATAATAATTATATATTTAATAATAAATTTTATTATTATCTAATAAATTTTATTATTATCTATATTAGTTAATAGACAAATTAATATATAATTTAAATATAATTTAATATTTTTTTTTATCTATATTAGTTAATAGACAAATTAAGAAGTTAATATATAATTATTATATAAAAAATATTAACTAATATATTTTGTTATTATCTATAGTATAAATAATAACAGATTAACTATTAGATTAAACTATACTAAAAAATTAAACCAAATCAAACTAAAAGATAAACCAAATCAAACAAAAACAGATTAAACAAAATCAAACCAATCCAAAAAAATCTAAATGTTCTACCAATGGCGGAAATTCTACGTATCCAATTTCCGCCGGACGATCTGGCAGAAAAATGTGGTTCTAAATTTTTCAAAACTTTTTATTTTTTATGCAATTTCGTTAAACTTTGTATCGTTAGAACAAATTTTCTCTATTTAAATCCTCCACTAACTTTTGCTGGAGTTAATTTTCTATTTTTAGTGTCCTACCGTTCTACCAACAATTACATCATAATTTTTAATTCTACCAAGGAATATAAGAATTAGTCAAAATCAGAAAATAAACTTGGCAAGCTATACTAGGATGTACCAAAATAGTATTTGACCAGAACAATTGGACCCTATTTCTTTTATACCCATTTTAGTATCCAAAATAATACCTACATTTTAAAAAAAAAATATTTATAAAAAATATTACGTAATCAATTAATTTTATTCTAAAGATAGACTAAGGACAAGTTTGGTTCTCATTTGTAATTGTAGATGATCTATTAGATAACACATGTCAAATATTATTTTTGTCGTTGTTTAATTTTCCTTCTTTTGATTATTTTGTGTAGTAAAGACGACAAACACTGAATAAATTAAATATTTTTCCGTTATTTGGACAAAAATGTCAACATAAATGATAAATACTCAATTTTAGGTTGAACTCAAAATAGTCTAAACTGTATGAAACATAGGGGGGGTTGGTGTATTTATTTCAAGATTTTATCATACTCTAGAGATCCACATGCAATAATGAAAGTAAGTAGGTACTAAACTGCATAAAAGTCGTTACCATGGGCTCGTCGTCCTCGCCCGGCCCACCAACGCATAGAGAGGATAAGAAGGACGCGTGAGAAGCGGTGACCGCACGCTTTCCGGTAAGCTCACCGCCCTCTCTCTCCAGCTATAAATTAGGGTTTGGGATCCCTAGGGCTTCCTCGTGCTCTCATAGAGGTGGGTTATCTTCCCCCTCTTGTTACTTTTTCCTCTTCTTATTTTTCGCGCCAATTCTCTCTCTCCAATGGCGGCTCCGGACTGCGAGTACCGCTGCTTCGTCGGCGGACTGGCCTGGGCCACCGACAGCTACTCGCTCGAGAAGGCCTTCAGCTCCTTCGGCGAGATCGTCGACGCCAAGGTCCGGATCGCAAACCCTCGAAACCCTAATTTTTACTCTAGCTATATAGATCTGTCGATTTCTGACTTGGACTCTTAAAACCCTAATTTTAGGACTAGATCTATGGATATGACGTAATTTTGGCTCGATCTCTGTTGATCAATTGATTTGATCTATTAAAACCCTAGCTATAATAGTAGATCTATAGATCTGATGGATTTCGATCCGAAAGTCCAGACTTTATTTTGCCGAAAGCTATATTGATATGTTGAATTTTGCTCGTAGACTCTTAAAGCCCTAATTTCTGGGGCTGGATCTATGGACCTGATGTTTTTTTTTGGGTAAAATGGACAGATCATCAATGATCGGGAGACTGGTAGGTCGAGGGGGTTCGGATTCGTCACCTTCTCGAACGAGCAGTCGATGAGGGACGCAATCGAGGGGATGAACGGCCAGGACCTTGACGGGAGGAACATCACCGTCAACGAGGCCCAGTCGCGCGGATCCGGCGGCGGCGGAGGAGGCGGAGGCTTCCGCAGCGGCGGAGGAGGTGGAGGAGGCTACGAAGGAGGTGGCGGCGGCGGCTACGGCCAGCGCCGTGAGGGAGGCGGAGGCTACGGCGGCGGCGGATACAGCCGAGGAGGCGGCGGCGGAGGTCGCTACGGCGGCGGAGGCGGAGGCTACGGCGGCAGTGGCGGCGGCGGAGGCTACGGTGGCGGATCGGAGGGTGGGTACGGAGGAGGCGGCGGCGGTGGTCGGTACTCGAGAGGTGGTGGGGCTTCGGATGGCAACTGGAGGAATTAGGGTTAGGGTTTCTGCGTGTGAGTTGGTCTATGTTTCTGTGTTTGTTTTTTGATCGTTAGGGTTGGTACTGTCATGGTTCTGTGGTTGATTTCGTTTTTGATCGGGCTACTGTTCTGGTTCTCTGGTCGATGCTGCTGCTGCTGCTTTATGTTTCGTTACTGCTGCTGGGTCTGAGGTCGAGTGTTATGATGTGGGGGAAATGAAGAAATGGAAACTATGGTGCTCTCTGTTCTATTGTTAATAGAAATCAATATACTCTTCCTAATAATAATATCTTTAATTGTCCCTTTATTTTGCTGTTAAATGTTTTATTTTATTTTATTTTATATATATATTTTTTTTTGAGGTCCAGCAGAATTTTGTTCCTGATGAGGTGGTAATTTCAAGTCACTCGAGTTCTACCGTAATTTTAAGTGGTCGACCACCAAATCACATCGTGGATCATTTGTAATTGGTTTTGTGGTAAACGACAAAAAGCGAATTTCTAATCGGGTGATCAGGTCGAAGGGGTTGATTGTTGGTTATTGATCATTTAAATGTGAACGTTTTTAATTTGGAGAATATTTTGGTCGTAAATTAATGCGTTTTTCAGGGTACTTTGGTCATAAATTGACCGTCAAATAATTTTTTTGATGACATGCACTCGTAAAGTGCATGTTGTATTGTATGTTTGTAAGTCCAATTTTTTTTTTTTTCTAATTTTATTAAATAAATAGAAAAATAATGTTTTTGTGTTAGATTCATTGATCTTTTATTATCCAGTCGGGGTTTTACGGTAAAGTCAAATGAGTTGATTGTTCATTGATGATTTCGTTAAAAGGAGAGATTTTATTTAGAAATTTTTTGACTTGCATTTCTACTATATTTATCCAAATTTAATGTGTATCTTACACAATTTTTATAATGTAATATACCCCTATTAACGGTCAACTGCTTTGAGCCAAAATATTTGACGAAAATATTCTTCTTCCTTGTCTTCTTCCCTACTCTTGCTGTCCCCTCTCCGTCCCAGCTCGTCTCGCGGCGGCAGCAACAGCCGGGGGGTGGGGGGGAGGGGTGTGCCGAGCTGCAGGGGGGTGAAGGACGGGGGTCGTGGAAAAGATAGAGATATTTTTGTCAAAAAAATTGGTCAAAGCAGTTGACCGTCAGACCGTTTCCGTTAAAAGTGGGAGGTGTCTTGCATTATGGTAACTCGGTGGGGTGTAACTTAAATTTGGATAAAACAAGTGAAGTGTAACTCAAATTTTTTTATTTATTTTTTATTACAATAAATTTAGTGTAGTGTACATTTAATTATTCAAAAATAAACAGAAAATAAGTCAAAAAAATTCAAAAAATTGATCTGTTAGTCGACTTCATCCTCGTATCACTTCGCTCGGGGTTCGGTGACGCGGATTCACCTGATGGTCATATCACTTCACTCGTGGTGCCTTCTTTAACGGCAAACGGACACTTGGATGGGGATGGAAATCACTGAGTGGGAGGCCATGGGACAATTGATAAATGTATAATGTTGATATGCTCTTAGAAATGTAATCAATCGTGCTTAATATCATGTTTTTAATTCTTAAACAATAAGCACAAATTCAAAATCGAATTCTACATATAATTTCATATCAATTCAAGATGATTAACAAATGCGGAAGCGTACCTGAAGAATCCATGAGAACTTGAGAGAAGGGATAATCTTCTTGTAGAGTAGTGATCTTTCAATTGTAGAATTCTTTTGGTCCTTAGTTCCTCCTCTGATGGGATAAAGGGAAAGAATGTGTCTTGTTCTACAATTGGGGACCATAACCCCTTATATTTATAAGAAGTGCATGTTCTTTCATGAAGAGTAATGTCCCTTTGAGTCATACTCTTTCATGATAAGTCGTGACTCTTGTACTTGCCTTATTTCTATTTAGGCCCATAATAAAAATAGAAATTAGACTTTTGATATCTACACAACAATTTTTCATGACAATATAACCTTAGCCATAGCACTTTAATCCAAATAGACCACTTTGATTTTGGCTAATTAAATAATGGCTTAACACATTTAATTATTACATGTGTGTGTGTATATATATATATATATATATATATATATATATATATATATATATATATATATATATTAACAATCTTCCACTCGGCCACATATATCTTTATAAATGTGTTATACTTTATGAGCTCAAAACTTTGCCATCATAAACATAAGGCATTTCTGAACAATCTCGTCCAATAGTTATATCAATATAGGACCAAAGCGGCTTTTGTTATATCAATCATAACTAAACCCATCAATGATCACTAATATCAACACAACCAAATGACATAGACCAATCATGAAATGTGTAGCATGAAAATCACATGAATGTGATTTGTACATGTCGATTTTCAACTGGTCCTACTTCACTTTAGTGAGATCTTTTAAACACATTATCGTCCAAAATGTAATAAACTGAACAACAATCTTTATTTCTGATCAGAAAAATATCCAAATACAAATATATACAAATATAACACCAAAAATAGAATACAAATTACATCAATGACTAACTCCCACTAAATTAAAGAATCCTCAAACTGTAAGACACCCATGTGAGCAGTGTGCTCATGAAAGACCTTGGATGGAAGGCCCTTTGTAAGAGGGTCTGCTATCATGGAGTATGTCCCTAAGTGTTCTATGGAAATCTTTCTACTTTTTACCCTCTCCTTGACAACTAGGAACTTGATGTCGATGTGTTTTGACTTGGTCGAGCTCCTATTGTTATTGGAGTATAAGACGGCTAATTTATTGTCACAAAATAATTTAAGCGGTCTTTCAATTCCTTCCACAATTCGCAGCCCGGTGACAAAGTTCTTCAGCCAAATACCATGATTTGATGCCTCATAATATGCTACAAATTCTGCAGCCATGGTGGACGAAGTAATAAGAGTTTGCTTGGCACTGCGCCAAGAAACTGCACCACCAGCTAACAGATAAATATAACCCGAAGTGGATCTTCTACTATCTTGGCATCCGGCAAAATCAGAGTCAAAATACCCAATGATCTTCAAATGGTCTGACCTCCATACGTGAGTATATAATCCCTTGTTCTCTTCAAATACGTCAAAACTCTTTTGGCTGCATTCCAGTGATCCATTCCTGGATTGCTTAAGTATCTTCCTAACACTCCAACAATGTACGCTATATCCGGACGCGTACAAACTTGAGTATACATTAGACTCCCTACCACTGATGCATAGGGAATCTTCTGCATCTCCTGAATCTCAAGATTTCCTTTTGGGCACTGACCGAGACTAAATTTGTCTCCTTTAGCGACTGGGGTACCTCCTGGTTTGCAATCCTGCATGCCAAACCTTTTGAGCACCTTATCGATATAGCTCCTCTGTGATAATCCTAGAGTACCCCGAGATCGGTTCCGATGGATCTGGATACCTAACACAAAGGAGGCGTCACCAAGATCTTTCATCTCGAATTTTTTTGATAGAAATCTCTTGGTTTCGTGCAATATGCCTATATTATTAGTGGCAAGCAATATGTCATCAACATACAATACCAAGAAAATGTACTTGCTCCCACTGAATTTATGATACACACAATCGTCAACAACATTCATCTCAAAACCAAATGAGAGAATTACTTGATGGAATTTGTGGTACCACTGACGAGACGCTTGTTTTAGCCCATAGATGGATTTTGTTAGTTTACAAACCATCTTCTTTGGGTCTCCTGACAAATAATTTTCTGGTTGCACCATATAGATCGTTTCTTCAATGTTGCCATTGAGAAATGCCGTTTTGACATCCATCTGATGAAGATCCAAATCATTATGTGCAACAAGAGCCATGATTGTTCTAAAAGAGTCCTTCGATGAAACTGGAGAGAAAGTCTATTTAAAGTCAATTCCTTCCTTTTGAGTATAGCCCTTAGCTACAAGACGAGCTTTATACCTTTCCACATTACCTTTGAAATCTCGTTTGGTCTTAAATATCCATTTACAACCAATGGGTTCGCACTTTCTGGTAATGGGACAAGTTCCCAAACCTTATTGTCTTGCATGGACTTGTACTCCTCATTCATTACTTCAATCCATTTTTTCGAGTTGAAATCTTGCATGGCTTGACGGAAGTTAATTGGATCATTTTCCATCATACCATTATTTTCTTCATGTTCGTGGAGAAACACTATATAATCATCCGGAATAGCACTTCTCCTTTCTCTAGTGGATCGTCGCAATGGTATTGGCTCTTGAAACATTGGTCCTTGAGGATCTTGAGTTTGCTCTTCAGGAATAACTAATTCATCTTGAATGAGAGTTTGAACAACAATGACTTGTAAAGGTTTTGAACTTGCTTCATCAGAAGCAACTGTATGAATCGGTTCCGGAATTAAAACTGATTCTTCCTCAAAGACAAAGTCTCTAACCTTATTTCTCCCCCAAAACTCAATATCCTCAAAGAACGTGGCAGTTCCCATCTCAAAAATTGTTTTTAATTTGGGATCATAAAATTTATAGCCCCTAGATCGCTCAGAATAGCCAATAAAGTAGCTCCTCACTATTCGGGAGTCCAATTTCCTTTATTTGGCCTATAAGGCCTTGCCTCAGCTAGACATCCCTATACATGAAAGTGATTTAGACTAGGCTTTCTACCCGTCCAAAGCTCATAAGGTGTTTTGGCAACTGCTTTAGTTGGTACTCTGTTTAGAATGTAAGCTGCAGTCTTTATTGCCTCTCCCCAGAGTGACTCTGGTAAGTTAGAATAACATATCATACTTCTTACCAAATCCTTAAGAGTTTTATTTCGTCTTTAAGCTACACCATTCATGCTAGGTGACCCTGGCATAGTGTACTATGGGATGATCCTACATTCCTCTAGGTATTTGGCAAATAGTCCCGGACGTTGTTGTAACGCCCCAGTCCCAAAATACGTGGGACTAGATACGTACCATTCCAGCTGTATACATACGAGTAAATGAAAGGCTCGTATGTATACATAAGCTGTAAAATATAGAAATCCATGCTCAAACTAAATCTCATCCACAAATATGAAGTTTTAATGATATAATCAAATAGTCACTTGTACAAACGTTGGGCGGAGAATATCCACTACCAACAAGTTTAAATAAGAAAGAAATATACAAATAAATGATTTGGTCGAGCGAAGCAAATGACGAGTCCAAGAGCAATCATCACGATGGAATATAGCGCAAGTCATGGCCTTAGCTAGAGCACCTGCAAGAAATCACGAAACACACACCTGGAGAGATCACCAGGTCCTCAGAGGGCCGTAACAAGATACATGAAGAACATGCCATTATAACTACAAATGTAAATACTATAAGACTAAAATACAACTGGGTTCCTAACCGTCTAAGTGTTATGCACTTTGAGGACAACGTTCTACGCAGGGGCTGTAGGATCAGCAGAGTAAATAAAGAATGGCCGTCAAGTAGCGCTCATACGAGACACTATCGGCCCGGGGCAGTAAGTAGCGCTCATTCGAGTCACTATCGGCCCAAAATGTGTGTAAAATAAATGTAGCCCCTACGCTAATAGTTGTCCTCTCCCCCCAATAATACTATACATGCATCGTAACCACGACACACCAACACGTGTCACTTCCACAATAATGTTTTATACCTAATAACTGTCAAGTCTTCTAACATGCATCTATTGACAGTTATTTCTAAGCATGCGCACGGGGGATCAGCCAACACGCAAGTGACCTCTACATGTTACTCACCACTCACACACAACTCATGATACAATCGTGACAAAGTTAATGACATGCACTCTATTGAGGGAAGTCTCTTAACACTAGGTCCACAAGCAAGAAGAAAATAAATAACTGAAAATAAAAGTGCGGAAAATAATAACAGAATAATAAGATGCAACTAAATGTAAGTAGTAATTATGGCAAGGTATCTTGCCTGAGGGTGCCTGATGTGGTGCGACGATCATGATAATGTCCATATAGCTTGACTAACCGGGTCGATATGAAGAAGTCCAGTTCCGACAATGTAGGAAATGATTTAGTTAGTCATAATCACGAACAACCAAGCGGAGAGAGTATTTGATTTAGAAAAAGTTATTTCTTTAGTCAAAAATATACCTTCGGAATTATTAGAAAATATTTATATTATTTGAAACTAGATTTTGTTGGTAAATACTTGAAAACAATCTATATATATAATAGTTTGGAAACTACCTTTTATTTAACAAAATACTTTTAGGTAAAAATTTGGAATATATATAATATAATTTAAAACTAACTCTAGTTTTTGCTCAAACTGTAAACACTATTTAGAAAACTTTTGTTTTTATGAAAACCACTTTAAAATTTATACTAGTAAAATATTTATTGCATAAAATTCTTTTACTTATATATATATTTATAACTAACAATAGAAATTTACTATAGCTAATGATACTAGTAACCATCATAATAAGAATAAAAATAATAATCATAATCATAATAATAACAGTAATAATAATACTAATAATAAATATAATAATAATAATAATAATAATAATAATAATAATAACTTTTTATTAATTATATAACTCTTCCCCCCAAATGCTTCCCCCCAAATGATACAGAGAAAGAGAGAGAGAGAGAGGAAAGAATTAGAGAGAGGGGAAGAGGGATGAGGGTTTACCGGCGTCGGCGGTGCGGCTGGCGGTCGGCGCCGCCACTTGGGAAGAAGGCGGCGCAAGGGAGCAGTCGGCACGACGTCGGCGACGCGGCTGGCGGTCGTTCGGACTCCGGTCGGCGGGGACGAGATGGATGTTCGCGCGCTCGCGCCGCTGGGGAGGAGGCCCGGAGCTCGGCGAAGAGGCGGCGGCGGTGGCGCAGCTGCTCCGGACGAAGGCCCCGCTGGGGAAGTCGACGGATCTGGGGCTCGCGTGCGGCGGCAGAGGCGCGGCGGAGGAAGCCGCACGGCTCCGGAGCGCGCGGAGGGGCGGTCGGCTCACAGCTCCGGGGAGGCACGGGCGCTGGGCGCCGGAGGTAGCGGCCAGCGGAGGGAGCGGCGTCGACGGACGTCCCGGCGGAGTGCACGCGCGGGTGGCGCTCGGGCGCAGCGCTTGGGGTCGCCGGGGAACGGCAAGGCGGCGCTCAGGTTAGGTTTTACTTTTTTTTCTTCTTCTTCTTCTCCTGGTGATGGGATGAAGATCGTGGTGGTGCCGGCGATGATGATGACGGGGTTGGGATGATGATGGTAACGGTTTTGGGATGATGATGGTAACTGTTCAAAACAGGACATTAAGTAGTCGATGTACCCCTGTTTACGAATGAATCCTCGTTAAACCATTAACCTTTTTGAAAATCCATTTAAACAGACCTGTAGACAATCTATACAAGATCGAACTCCTTTTTATAAAATTGTTTTTAAGGTATTATACTGGAAGTTAATCATGGATAAAAATTAAGAAAAATATGTTCTGAAAATCACAAAAACCTTCGATACGACGTGCGTCCCGCCAATCCGGGCGACGTGGTCGCAAACCGAAAGTATCGAAAGGTGCGTACCGGCTTCATGGACATGTAGACTTTGACAGAATTTAAATTGGTTGCGTGTGCACGACGAATTTGATGCGTATCCGTCGAAATTTACCGTATCGGCCCCTTTGTAAATTTTTTAATTACTTTGTGCACGTTTGTCAGATCGAGACGAAACTTGCGCCAAAAGGACCGTATCATGTTTTTGGTCCTGTATGCTAAGTTTGGTCCGATTCTGAGACAGTTGATCGGATTGCCGTTTCGTGGGCCCTACGATCCGATTAAACAGATGATTTTATGCACGACCTGCCTGGATCCAACTTTGGACATACGGTTGGGTTCGTATCATCAAAAAAATTTATAGACATGTAGTTTGACGACTTTAGAGACCATTGACTCTGGCACGCTTTTCGGTGCAAAGCGGGTCCAACGGCGGACACCATTTTGGCCCAAAATTATCGTTTTGCCCCTGTATCCAGAATTAGACTTAAGGATAGGCAATTCTAGCTAATTTGACTATTCTAAAAATATTGGTAATGTCTGTTTCAACTTTCGGAGACAGTTGTGATAATTTGGACTTTATGTCTTAGTAGTTGACTATATTTTGTTGGATCTGCGTGCAACCTCCAGGCAAGATACCTTGCCTCCCTCTACAGTTCATTACTCATGCTTATAGTTCTTTTACTTTATATATGTTATCAGTTAGTTATTTTAGTTCTCTTGATTTGCAAGCTTTACCTTAGACAGTGTTTACTGGTTTATTAGTCGTATTCTCCTATCGTTATCGTGCTTGACTGGATGTCGTGGTTCTACCGGATTGGTTCTCTCTCGTATCGTATCATAGGAGGAGTAAGTCATAACGGAACTGCTGTACCTTGTATTCGTGAAGCTAACCTGCAAGTCCACACTAGGGGCGAGGGTTAGTAGTTATTTGTACCTTAATTTCGTGAAGCTAACCTGCGAGTCCACGCTAGGGGCGAGGGTTAATAGTTATCTGTTCCACACCTGCGAGTCCACACTAGGGGTGAGGGTGATTCTTGATGCTAGCCTGTGAGTCCACACTAGGGGCAAGGGTTAGTAGTTGTTTCAAACCTGCGAGTCCACACTAGGGACGAGGGTTTGAGTATCCATTGATCTCGTGACATGTTTTTGCTTGTTCTCATCCAGCAGTTCATTTATGCGTAGTGGTTCTTGTACCCGTGTTCATGATCATTCTGTCAGTAGTCACTTGTCTATAGCCACTGGTTAGTAGTCATCATGTCAGTTGTCATGATTCTGTCTCTTTCCCTGTTTATACCCTGTTTATATTTTATTGTATGATTAAACTGCTAGATAGAAATATTTTTATGTATCTTTCTATGTCCCCTAAGGACCTGATGATCTCTTCAGGTTTAGTGATTGCATGGAGTTAGCTAGTAGTTCTGGATGGCGGATGTGATGATACGCTTGCGGGATTCAGGTATCGTAATTACGTTTATTATCCGCTCGTGCTTTCATACCTTATCATGAGATATCATGTTTCTTGATTCAGTTTTTAGACTCTTGTTACTTTCTTTAGAGTCTTATCAGACATATATGCTACTGGGTTGCAGACCACGACCCATAGTGTTCATTCATGCTTTATAATCTTATTGTGGATTGAGATATAGATTTGTTTGTCATGATTTGGCAGTTTACCATGCTCTTGATAGCGTTTACGTATTCGAGTCGGGCTGGAGTCTGCTTGATACATAGCTGGCTTGCTCACGCTTTCGCGTCCGAAAAGCGGATGCGGGTCGTGACAAGATGTGACCTAGGCGTCTGTGCCGTAATGCTCCTGAATTCACATTTTCAACTTTACGCTTAGTACCACGTGATTCAACATTTAAGGTTTCATTATAAGAAGCAACAGTATCAAGCAAATATAGATTGTCATACACCATAAGAGGACCAGTTCCAACAACATTTGTATTAATAGATAAACTAAATTTATTAATTGTTTCCAAATGAACAACAATAACCAAATTTGTCCAAACAAGAAATAGAAACCAAATTCCGCCTAAATGACGGTACAACAAAAGTATCCATTAAATCCAAATAATAACAAGTATTCAACAACAACCTAAAATGCCCTATTGCCTCTACTTCTACCGACTTACCATCTCCTACATAAATGTAATCCCACTTCCCGATTTTTATTTTATTTTATTTTGATTATGATTAACTTTTATGGTCATTAGGATTTGTACCTGAGCTCATAAGAGACCTATGATCATATTATGGTCATTTGGCCCTTATATGGTTTATATAAGCATTGTTTAATTATTTTACGGCTTATTATAATTTTTAGAGATTTTTAGATATTTATTTATTAAGGTTTAATATTTTTAATGACTTTCAAGATTTTACAATAGGTTTATTTGAGACTATTTTGAGACCCAGTATTTTATGTAGGCTCTAGTAGGTTATAAATATTTTCTATAATTTTATAGAATTTTTCTACAATTTTTAGATATTTATTTTATTAAGTTTTATATATTTTAAAGGTTTCCAATATTTATTATGAGGCCATTTGAGACTAATATGAGGTAAATTATTTTTATTTATATTCTAGGAGATTAGATATATTTTCTGTAATTATCTACAATTTTTTGGAATTTTTAGGATTTTATTTGAGTTTATTTGGCCTTAGAATGATTTTTAAATCATTTTTTGTAATTAATTATCCAGTCATACCTAGTCAGCGCTGGCCAGGCCCACCCGTCAGCCATTGCAGCACCCAGTCAGCGGGTGCTAACTATACCCGCCCTATATATATTTTTTTTTTCGTTGAACAATAAACCCTAATTTAATTCTGGCCGATTTTGAGGAAAATTGTTCCAAGGAGACCCCCGACTTCCCGAGGTGATTGCGGACAACTCAGACCTCCTTTTTGCATGCCATTTTTTTGTTGGATTCGTATTGAGGTATAATTTTTGAATATCTAATTTATTTTTATTATCTCAGAACCTTAATTTCTGTAAAATTCGTAGAGTGTCGGTTATCCGAAACTTGACACGTTTCGGTGTTTTCGAGATTTCGGGAGGACCGGAAATCGAAATCATGAACCGTTTGAAGTTTCGGAAAGCTAACACAGAGCTCTACGACATATATTTTTCCTAAAAATTAATTCGTTCATCTAGTATTTTAGTTATTCTGTTGAACTCAGAATTGATCGGTGAATCACCGTTTTGGTCATGATTAGCCATAACGGCGATATCTTTTGACCAAAAGTGAATTTGTGGCACGGTTGATTCCAGCGCACTCGTGGCGCTGAAATCTACCAAGGTATATTTTTAAAATCTAGAGTTCACGATGTTTGACTAGATAGTCAACGATATGCCTCGATTTGCGTGTCATGGTTTCCAAAATTGGAAACATGACTTTTTTATGGCCAAACTTGCATGTTTAGATTATATTCAGACTATTATTAAGTTAAATTAGGTTTTAAGTAATATATTTTAGAATTAACTATTATTAGATTAGTAACCCATTAGCCACTTATTCCATGAATTTAGAACTAGAACCTTAGAATTGACTTGTGATTTTCGTGCATGGTTCGTGGTACAATGTATGTTATAGGTTGACGACTTCTAGATTGACAATCTCCTCATCCTCGACTTGTGACTACGGTTTGTGCAAGGATTCAGGCAAGTGCACTTTCTAATTGCTTTCGATTCATAGTAATCTTTCCATTTCATGTTTATGCATATGCTCTCTTGCATGTTGACACATTATTACACGGATTAGTATCATGGATTGTTTATACTTCTTGACTTTGATTTACATGGTTACCATGCTTACGACTTGATTCCATGAGTACTAATTGGGCGGGGAAATATCTTAGTAAACGTGTGAACTACCCATTCCATCCCCAAAAGGTCTATTCTTGACTGATAGCAGCTGCACACGACACGTGCAGGGTGCTAGATTTACCCCCTAGCCATTCACACGTCGAAATTGATATTTCAACACACATAGATAGTTCTTATTCCAGTTATTTCATCTTGATTTTCACCACTTGCCATGGCATCCTAGTTACATGTTTTTCTTCAGTTGATACATCTTGTTGTAGAGTTACCTTCTTGCTTTCTAGACATGCCATGATATCAATTACTAGCTAGTTTATTTCACATATGTTATTTTCATGTCTTGTAAATTCTATTGTGTTTTTTATTTGTCGTCGATTTGTGTGCTTGTTCCATTCCTGACTGGAAACCAACATTTTTTAGGTTAGCTGTGGCTTCACTTAGCATTGGGAGATACGGGTGTACTTGCAGGCAGAAACCTAGAAATTAGATAGATGTGGTATCATTTTCATTAATTGTAGAACCTTATACTTTTTTTAAATGTAAATGTTGTAATCGATTTAGAAATGTGAATGAGCAATAAATGTTATACTTTTATGATTTTGAGCATCTTGGTCGTGACAGCGTTCTACTGCCGACTCTGCGACGTAGGCTGGCTTGGACACGTACTCGTATCCTGAAAAGCGGGTATGGGTCGTGACAATAAATGCGTCTTTCAGCATCATTTGGCCTTCGGTAACTCAGTCAACCTTGCATTGAAACACTGATGTTAGTAGTAGCACCAGAATCTAACCACCAAGTGTTTCTAGGTATTGAAGCTAAATTTACCTCAGAAAAGACCAAAGTAAGAAATATACCTTTTTTTGCACGCCAAGCATGATACTTGGTACATTCCTTCTTGACATGTCCAGTCTTGCCACAGAAGAAACAACTGTTGGTATCCTTATTTTGCTTCTTTTGTGCTGGATCCTCATCTGCTTCATTCTTAATTGCCTTATTTTTTCTCTTTTTGCCCTTATCCTTAGAGGCACTTACCAAGTGAGCACTTTCTGTCCTTTCTTGCTTCATCCTTTCTTCTTCTTGCACACAATATGAAATGAGCTCGTTAAGAGACCATTTCTCCTTTTGACAGTTGTAACTGATCTTAAATTGACTGAATTGTGCAGGAAGAGATATTAACACCAAGTGCACGAGTAAGTCATCTGACAACTCGAGCTTTAGAGCCTTAAGTTTGGAAGCAATATTAGACATTTCCATAATGTACTCCCTTACGTTTCCTTTGCCTTTATACTTCATAGAAATCAAGCTTTGAAGGAGTGTGCTTGTTTATGCCTTATCGCTTTTAGCAAAGCGCTTCTCAATTTCGGTAAGGAATTATTTGGCACTTGTTATCCCTTCAGATATGGTACCCCTAAATGCCTCTGGAATGTTGTGTTTGATGATCATGAGACTCATGCGATTGGAGCGGTCCCACTTCTCATAATTTTTACTCTTTTCAGATGTACTGGAGTCCATAGGAGAAGGGGGTTGCTCCATCCTTAGTGCAAGGTCAAGATCCATGCAGCCAAGAACAATCAAAATGTTCTCTTTCCAGTCCTTAAAGTTGGTACCATTAAGGACCGGAACCAAATTTAGGTTAGCAGATACAGTGGCAATAGTAGCTGAAAAGAGAACAAAATAAATAATATAAATATACGCACATTATAATCAAAATTCAATTATCAAAAAATTCAAATAATGGCATAACCCATCTCAAGATACCTAGTGCAACATTAATATCAAGTCTTTGGACAATAACATTAATTGCTAGCGGTACTCTTGTAGTAATGATCAAACATTGATAATAATGCATGTCAAATAATAAACCCATCTTTGCATTGATTTATCATTCACATGTACAACCTAATAATTATCATATGTTTACCATCACATGTATGTATGTAATCCAGCAAATATTAACCTTCCTTTGGGTAGATTAATACCCACATATATACATATATACACTAACATTTAACATTTCTCATGAGCAATCTACACAAGAGAGGTCACTTTGGTGACTTCTTATTTTAATTGGTTCAAAAAAAATATTAAACAATTGTATAGTCTAAAAATATAGCCAATTATTTAAATTTATTCTGTTGACTTAAATAAAAAATTGAATATTAATTAACATAGTGATATGGTAGCCTGGTGGTTGGCACTCTTGTTTTAAAAACTCTAGGTCACTAGTTCGATCCCTACTGGAAGCACATGTCACATTTTTTTAAATTGTTTTCTAAAAGAAAGATTAAGAATATTACATCTCTCAGAATTGAACCTACAACCATTCGGAAACAAGACATCCCCTCAAACCACCAGACCAGAACATAACTGCTTGTTATAACTAACTAATTATAACAATTTATATTTAAAATAAGACGTTTCTGAATGAATTCAAGTCCAAATTAAAAAAATGAAAAATCAAGAACGAAAATTTCAAAAAAAAAAATATTTAAAAGTTTTTCATTTCTGAAATTCTAAACCTTAAATTTCTTTAAATTAAACATGAATTGATCATGGGTGGCTCTGATACCACTTGTTAGAAATGTAATCAATCGTGCTTAATATCAGGTTTCTAATTCTCAAACAATAAGCACAAATCCAAAATCGAATTCTACATATAATCTCATGTCAATTAAAGATGATTAACAAATACGGAAGCATACCTGAAGAATCCATGAGAACTTGAGAGAATGGATAATCTTCTTGTAGAGTAGTGATCTTCCAATTGTAGAATTCTTTAGGTCCTTAGTTCCTCCTCTGATGGGATGAAGAGAAAGAATGTGTCTTGTTCTACAATTGGGGACCATAACCCCTTATATTTATAAGAAGTGCATGTCCTTTCATGAAGAGCAATGTCCCTTTGAGTCATACTCTTTCATGATAAGTCATGAATCTTGTACTTGCCTTATTTCTATTTAGGCCCATCATAAAAATAGAAATTAGACTTTTGGTATCTACACAATAATTTTTTATGACAATATAACCTTAGCCATAGCACTTTAATCCAAATAGACCACTTTAATTTTGGCTAATTAAATAATGGCTTAACACATTTAATTATTACATGTGTGGCCCCTAATTTTATATATATATATATATATATATATATATATATATATATATATATATATATATATATTGTGTGGCCCCTAATTTTATATATATATATATATAAATATATATATATATATATATATATATATATATATATATATATTGGTATCCTTATGTGGCCAACCCGCGCTTCCTAAGTTGGAAGCACCACTGCGCGGGGGGGGGGGGGGGGGGGGGGGGGGGGGGGGGGGGGAGAGGATTCGACCTGCGCCCTCTCGGGCCGGGGCCTCAGTGAGTAACCAGTTGAGCTACCCACTCCTGGATATATATATATTTTTTTTGAAGCAATGGGTACTTGTGGCGAACTCGCCTCCACTGAGGCTCGAACTCCCGACCACTTGGACCGCATGCATCTCTCTTAACCACTAGGCTAGAGGTCATTTGCCCCACTCATGGATATATATATATATATATATATATATATATATATATATATATATATATATATATATATATATATATATATTGTTAGGAATTACAATTATGTGCCCATCCATAATATATATATATATTTGTAATTCCTAACAATATATATATATATATATATATATATATATATATATATATATATATATATATATATATTGTGGATGGGCACATAATTGTAATTCCTAACAATATATATATTATTGTAAAGCAAAGAGATGTAGATAGAAAATAGAGGGAATTATTTCTTCATTCACATTGTATTACAATCAACTTGAGAAGTGCCCTTTATATAGGTTTATAATGAATGTTTAACATCATCATGACAATTAAATGAGAAATGCCAAAAGACATAGGTTATGGATAACCAAAAGATATAGGTTATATAGGCCAAATAATTATGGTGAATTATCCATACTTACAACACTCCCCCTTGGATATTCACCATTAATTAGTTGGTGGTGTATGTGCATTTGTTGTCTCGTTAAAACCTTACTAAGAAAAATCCAGTGGAAAAAAAAATCTTAGTAAAAAAAAAAGAGTACAATGCGCAGAACTCAAAATTATTTTTCATGAGTCATACTCCCCCTCGATATAATGGATTTGCTTGACTTCGATCACTTTCGTCCTTTGGAGCTCATGTGCGTAAAATAATTTTGGTAGAAAGGTGCTTATTCAATCTCCTTTGATGAATCCCTCTCAGACTTGCGTAATCCAAGCCGTATTTTCTTGAATATTATTGTAGGCTCTTATGTAACTGTAGGTAGTTGACAATTTACTCGTATATGATAAATGATCGATCGTAACCACACACTTTCTCTTGTTGCTTCTTGTAATGCAATTAATTCGGTATTGTTAGAGGGAGTTGCTACTGAACCTTGCTTTATTGATCGCCAAGATATAGCTGCATGGTTATTAATAAATACGTAACATGTTTGGGAGCAACCCTTATGAGGCTCAGAGAAATATTTGAGTCTGCACAACCAACTAGACAAGAATTGTTAGTGGAATCACAGGAGTAAAATAATACCATGTCAGTTGTCCCAAGAGATATCTCAATACATGTTTAACTCCATTCCAATGTCTAAGTGTAGGTGCAAAACTATAGCTAGATAATAAATTAACAGAAAATGCAATACTTAGTCTTGTGTTTTGGCTAGATATAGTAGTGCTCTAATAGCACTTAATACGGTATTTAAGGACCAAGAACTTTTTCATCTTCTCCCTTTGGTCAGAATGGATCTTTATCCAAATTCAAATTGCTTACAACCATAGGCGTATGCAAATCGAGACTAACCTTTGTCTTTCCCAAGTCTTTTATTTCAAATTCATTCTTCAAATAGTTTGCAGTTTTCTCCAATTCTATAGGAGACTTGATCAGGTTTTATATTATCTATATATACTGCTACTATCGAGAATCTATTTTCGAATTTCTTAATGAAGACACATGGATAAATTTGACTATTTTTGTATCATTTCTTAGTCAAATATATAATAAGACGATTATACCACATTCTTTCGGATTATTTTAATCCATATAATGCTCGTCTAATTTGAACACATGCCCTTAGACTTAGTCTTTGACATTGTAAATCCTTCTAGAATTTTTATATAGATGTCAGTATCTAAGTCTCCGTATAAATATGTAGTTACAACATCCATAAATCTTATATCAAGATTTTTAGAAACTACGAGACCAATTAGATATCTAAAATGACATCCGTAACTGGAGAGCATGTCTCAACGTAGTCAATTCCAGGTCTTTAAGAGAAACCTTATGCTACAAGTCGGGATTTGCATCTTTCAACTTCGTTTCTCTTATTTCGTTTTTTCACAAACATCCATTTAAATCTAACATGGTTTATGCTCTTTGGTGTTTCCACTATAGGTCCAAACACACCACATTTTTCTAAATTTTTTAATTCTATTTGAATAGCATCTTTTTATATTGACCAATCTTTTCTTTGTCGACATTCATTTATACTACGTGGTTCATTTTTACAATCATTATTGTCCTTTGATATTTCAGTAGCTACTGCATAGCTATATATGTCATCGATGACAAGTGTTTTTCTATTCCATAATTCACCTGAACATGCATGGAATATCAAGATCTCTTTATTTTTAGGTACCTATGCCTCTCTAGAGGCATCCATAGACATTTCAGTGAATTTGGAACCTATAGACCTGCCACGACCCCGGGCGTGATGTCGTGTGAACCTAAGTTGCGATTGTACAAGACATAGTCATAAGGTTATCCGAAACACAATAACAAGAGAATGTGTATAGTAAATTGAACACATTTTATAAAAAGAAAACTTAAGCTTTATTGATAAAGAACATCATATTACAAACTCGATATAAGGTGCCGCACGGGTTACAAACTGACTCCATTACAAAATAAACATCGATGAGATAGCCGTTCCATACATCGCACCCCTTATATAACCAAAGTATGCAGACACCTTGGATAGGAGAGAGTCGAGACATCTCAGCTTGGTGAGTTGCGGAGTCTTCAAAAGAGATTGAGTCAAGGCTTTACACGTACGGACGAAGCTTCAAAACACATGAGCGTTGCCTTCAGTCACATAGCACACTCCTGATTTATAGCACCTGTGGAGAGCGAGGATCAGTACAATCAACGTGTACTGGTGAGTGGCTAATTATTTTCCATGCTCTCATTTGGTTCGAGAATTTAGATAAAACATACAACTTGTTCTAGTGATTTTTCTAACCATCCTAGTCAGTTTCATGCAAGCAGTTTGATGGAACATAAATAATGAAAATTTACACTAAAACTTACCCACGGCATAGCGTGCCGTACAACATAAAGCTTACCATGTTCTTCCTTGTCATATTGCATAACATAAGTTTAACTAGTACATAATTGCGGAGGTCATTGGCATGAAAACCATTCTGGACATAGCCTGGTTTAGACGGTGCACGTTCAACGCGGGTAGAGCACCGAATACCCGCAGTACAATCTAGCGTAGCTATCGTGTTTCTTCCTAGGCCGGATCGGTCCTGTGGCCCCGAAATACCGTCCGAAGAAACAATCGCCCTTGTATACAAGTTGTCCATGACCATGCTACGTTAATGAGTGATTTAAGGCAGGTTTTATGGTGTCATTGCGAACTTTATAATTGATTCATTTCTTGGTTTTGAGATAGAGGGTTGAGGTGAAGGAGGTCAGCTACTCACCTTGATTTATGTTCGAGGTGAGAGACTTATTGATCGTGCTAGACGTCGCCTACGCGATTACCTGAAATCGCACAAGCAACTGATTAGAATACTGTATTATTCAAAGAGTTCGATATGTAAATGCGAGTTTGAAACGCAAGCCATGAAAACATTCACGAAAACGCATTCAGAAAACCAAAGCCAAAACCAAAGCAAGTACGGCGTAAAAAATAGAGCAACGAGAGGTCTCTTCCGACTCAGCCGCAGAGTCTATCCTCGAGGCACAATCGCTGAATATGGGACTTGATTCCGAAGATGCCTTTCCATAACAAGAAAAGGATCTTAATTCAATCTTTCTCGTTCGATCGATTCGATCGATCCCGACCTATCGGTCCTGATCGAATCGATAGCGACATTGTTCCTTTCTCGTGCACCCGTGGACAGAGAACGGGGCATGATGTAGGGACGGAGCACTACACCATAACCAACTAAGAAAAAATTTTATCCTCAAAACTTAAGAAAAGAACCTACCTAAGAAAACTTTTCCCTCATCACCGACTCCAGTTCCCAGGTCAATTCTTCGACCGTATGGTTCTTCCAGAGTATGCGAACGAGAGGGATGGCACAATTTCGGAGCAGTTTATCCTTGCACTCCACGATTTGCACATGCTCTTCAATATACAATAAGTCTGCCTGCAGATTCAGCTGACCAAAGTGTACCACATGGCTCAGATCATACACGTACTTCTGCAACTGAGAGACGTGAAAGATATTGTGCACATCCGACAGTGCTGGCGGCAAAGCAATTTGGTAAGCTACTGGGGCGACTCGCTTCAATATCTCGAAAGGACCGACAAAACTTAGACTCAACTTTCCCTTAGCTCCAAATCTTATGACTCCACGCATAGGTGTGACTTTCAGAAACACGTGATCGCCCTCCAGGAATTCAAGGGGTCGTCGGTGGGTGTCGGCGTAGCTCTTCTGCCGACTCTGTGCTATCTTCAACTTCTTCTGTATCAGTTTAACTTTTTGTACGGTCTGCTCCACCAGCACTGGGCCAAATATCTGCCGTTCCTCGACTTCATCCCAGCAAATGGGCGATCTGCACTTCCGGCCGAACAAAGCTTCATACGGCGCCATTTGGATGCTGGACTAGTAGCTGTTGTTATATGTAAATTCGGCCAGCGATAGACGAACGTCCCAGCTTGACTTCTAGTCGATCGCACATAGTCATAACATGTCTTCGAGAATCTGGTTCATCCGCTCTGTTTGGCCGTCGGTCTGAGGATGATAAGCTGAGCTAAACTTCAACTTGGTTTCTAACACTGAGTGAAGGCTACACCAGAAGCGTGACACGAACCGTCCATCCCGATTCGAGATGATAGATACTGGAATCCCGTACAGCCGAACTATTTCATGAAGATATATCTGAGCAAGGTGGTCGACGCTCCAAGTGACTTTAATGGCAATAAAGTACACTGACTTGGTTAATCGATCGACGATGACCCAGACGGCATCGTTCCCCTGTGGCATCTTCGGCAGGCCAATAATAAAGTCCATAGTGACATGATCCTACTTCCATTCTGGAATGGCAATGTTCTGCATCTTCATGCCCGGTCGCTGGTGCTCAGCTTTAACTTGTTGACAGGACATACACTGTGACACAAAGAGCGCCACATCCATCTTCATACCGTGCCACCAAAAGACAACGCGGAGGTCCTTATACATCTTGGTGCTACCATGATACAAGTACTATTTTGCATAATGCGCCTCCGATATTATCTCATTTATAAGTTTTGCGTCATCCGGAACACATAGCCGACCTTTCACTCCCAACACTTCCGACTCGTCCTCTGCAAAGTCAGATGCCTTTCCCGTGGATATCAGCTTCCACATCTTCTCCAAGTAGGGATCGTCCTTCTGAGCAGACTTAATTTTCTCCAATAGGCTCGGTTCTAGCCGTAGTTGTGCCAGCTGTGCACCCACAAATTGAGCTCGGAGTTCTATACCCATTCCTTCCAAGTCACACAGCAGTCGACTGTTGATGGATAGTAAAGCTATGTACTTTTGACTCAATATATCTGCCACAACATTCTCCTTACCCGGCATATAGTCGATTGACAAGTCGTAGTCTTTAATCAGTTCCAGCCATCGCCTCTGCCGCAAATTTAGTTCTTTCTGGGTGAAGAGATACTTGAGGCTCGTGTGGTCCGTATAAATCCTGCACGCCACGCCATAAAGATAGTGACGCCACAGCTTCAACGTAAATATAATTACCTCTAATTCTAGGTCATGAGTGGGATAGTTTTTCTCATGCGGCTTGAGATGTCTGGAAGCAAAAGATATCACCTTGTCCTGCTACATGGGCACACACCCCAAACCCTGGCCATAAGCATAGCTGAAGATTTGAAGTCCCTCAGTCCCTTCCGAAAGAGTGAGTATCGGAGCCGAAACGAGCCGCTGTTTTAGCTTCTGGAATGAAGCTCCTAGAATGAAGCTTCACAGTCGTCTGACCACACGAACGTGACTCCCTTTTAGGTGAGGCGAGTCAAGGGCGACGCGATCTTCCCGAAGTCTTTCACGAAGCATCTATATTATCCCGCAAAACCTAGGAAGCTTCGAATTTCAATGACAGACGTGGGCCGTTTCCAATCAACAACTGCCTCAACTTTCTTCGGATCAATTGAAATGCCTTTAGAAGAGATGATGTACCCAAAAAAAGATACGATGTTCAGCCAGAACTCACATTTGCTCCTCTTCACAAACAACTGATTATCTCGGAGGGTCTGGAGTATGGTCCGCAAATGTTCTGCGTGTTGCGCTCGATCCTTTGAGTAGACGAGAATATCGTCTATGAAGACTACTACGAATTTATCGAGGAACGGACGGAACACCTGATTCATTAGATCCATGATGGCGGCATGAGCATTTGTCCGGCCAAATGGCATCACCAGAAACTCGTAGTGGCCGTAACGAGTACGAAAAGTAGACTTCGGCACGTCCTCTGGCTTGACTTTGTGCTGGTGATAACCCGATCGAAGATCAATCTTCGAAAACACCGTGGCACCTTGGAGCTGATCAAACAAATCGTCGATGCGGGGCAGAAGGTATTTGTTCCGGACGGAGGCTTTATTCAATTCCCGGTAGTCGATGCAGAGTCTCATCGACCCGTCTTTCTTCTTGACAAATAGCACAGGCGCACCCCATGGCGAGACGCTAGAACGAATGAACCCTTTGTCGAGTAACTCCTGTAATTGTACCTTAAGTTCTCTTAATTCTGCAAGGGCATTCTGTACGGGGCCCTGGAAATCGGCCGAGTGTTAGGGAAGGTGTCAATGGTGAACTCAATTTCTTGATCGAATGGTATACCGGGTAGCTCGTCCGGGAACACGTTTGGGAATTCTGCCACAACGTAGGTTTGATCCGCGTTTGCACCATCCTGTCATTTGTCTCGAACGGACGCCAAGTAGCCTTCGCATCCGGAATGTAGCATCTGCCGAGCAGAGGTTACCGATAGCACCATGCAGGTTATCGACACTTCGCCACACAAATAGCAGAAAGGCTCCTCCAATAGACGGAAGGTGACCTTCTTTCCTGCTCAATCAATAGTGGCCGAGCAAGTGTCGAGCCAATCCATCCCCAGAATGATGTCGTAGTCCTTAAGGTCCAAAACTATCGCATCTAGAGTCAATTTCCTTCTACCTATACATATACAGTCGTCTCTACAGATAGTGTTTACAGGGATTTGTGTGCCCGACGGGGAGCTAACGCTAAGGTTAAGGCCTAATGGTGCCATAGGAAACTTGTGTTCATCAATAAAATCTATCGCTATAAAACTATGGGTAGCACCCGAATTAAATAGTACACGAGCACGTTTATTATTGAAGAGTAGTGTACTTGTCACGACTGTATCAAAGGCAAACACCTCATCTCGAGTCATGGCATAGACGCGGCCTTGGACATTGGGGCGATGATCCTGACCATGTTGTGGCGCGGGTTATTGGGCTCGAGGCACTGGTCCATGGTTCCCTGGACGATGTTGCTGCTACTGAGGCACCGTTGGGTTCGGTCTCTTGGTTGGACAATTTGAACTGAAGTGTCCCCTTTTACCACAATTCCAGTATCCTCCTTCAAGAACTTCATAATCGAGGGCTAGGTGTTCAAATCGACGACATCTGTTACAGCGAGGTCTCATGTTCTGTCCTTGGTAACCGTCTTATTGCCCATTGTTCGGACGCTTGGTCACATTGTTCCCTCGTGTATGGCTAGGGCACTTGTGATTGTATGTATGCATAATGCCGACAACTAGGATATTGGCGCTCAAGGCGGAGAGCGTGATCCAGGGACTCGCCCATTGTCTTGTATTCCGGAACTGACACATGAGCAGAGATAGAGGGCCGCAGACCCACTTCAAACCGTCGAGCATGACTCTCCATTGTAGGCAAGAACGATCTAGCAAATTTAGCTAATTTATTGAACTCTACTGCGTAATGTCGTACCGTCATATTCTCTTGCTTTAACTGCATAAATTCATTCTCCTTTTCTTGTCGAACGGCTGCAGGGAGGTACTCGATTTCGAACGCCAGTCGCAAGGTGGCCCAAGAGATTGCCGATGTCTCGTCGTCACGCTGGATTGCTCGCTTTTGTACGGCCCACCAATCATGTGCGTTCAATCGGAGTAGAAGCTGAGCACACACAACTTTCTTGGACTCATCAACGCCTAGAAGCTCGAATCGGTCTTCCAACTCCTCCAACCAATCAATCGCCAAGGAAGGGTCTTCAGTACCACAGAAGGACGTGCGACAATTTTTCGTGAATTTTGACACCTTAAAGTTGGAACTCCTTGGTGTTGCAGGTAGTCGCTCGGGTACGTCCGGCTTGATATCGATTGGTCGGACCGCAGCCTCGGTTAAGGCATGAGTCGTTGCAGAGTTGCAGTTGGCCACAACTGTCTGGATGATTTGCTGGAGAGTATCAAGCTGCTTCTGCTGTAACTTGAATTGCACATCGAATCGGGCCTCAAACTGAGTCTGTCGTGCCTCAGCTTGTCTCCGCTGGTCTTTAACGTGCTGTCGATGCTGTTCGTTCAGGCGCTAATTTGCCTCGGCCTGATTTTGTTGTGCTTCCAGCATGTGCATCATCCGTTCCATAGATTCTATGGGGGCGTTTGAGGGTCCCTCTCTCGAGCTGTTCGAGCCGCTCGAAGCACTTACTTCGTTTCCGCCCACAGCTTCTCGGACTTCTGGGATAGGGGACAACTCATATTAGTCTCAAAAAATATTACGGACTCACTGTATGAAACAACTCATCTCATTGACACGAGGTCAAAGGTTCGAGACTCAAACAGAAGGCCAAAGGACGTAAAGCCGTACTCTGATACCATTATGTCACGTCCCAATTTCGTAGAATCGATAGTCGACCTCCGGGCGTGATACTGTGCGAACCTAAGTTGCGATCACACAAGGCATAATCATGAGGTTATCTGAAACACAACAATAAGAGAATGCACAGAGTAAATTGAACACATTTTATAGAAGAAAACTTAAGCTTTATTGATAGTGAACATCATATTACAGACTCGATACAAAGTATCGCACGGGCTACAAACTGACTCCATTACAAAATGAACATCGATGAGATAGTCGTTCCATACATCGCACCCCTTATACAACCAAAGTATGCAGACACCTAAGATAGGGGAGAGTCGAGACATCTCAGCTTGGATAGTTGCGAAGTCTTCAAAAGAGATTGAGTCAAGGTTTTGCACACACGGACAAAGCTTTAAAATACAGGAGCGCTGCCTTCAGTCACGCGATACACTCCTCCTGATTTATAGCACCTGTGGAGAGCGAGGATCAGTACAATCAATGTGTACTGGCGAGTGGCTAATTATTTTCCATGATCTTATTTGGTTCGAGAATTTAGATAAAATATACAACTTGTTCTAGTAATTTTTCTAACCATCCTAGTCAGTTTCATGCAAGCAGTTTGATGGAACATAAACAAGGAAAATTTATGCTAGAACTTACCCACGACATAGCGTGCCATGCAACATAAAGCTTACCTTGTTCTTTTCTGTTATATTGTATAACATAAGTTTAACTAGTACATAATTGTGGAGGTCATTGGCATGAAAACCATTCTGGAAATAGCTTGGTTTAGACGGTATGCGTTCAACGCGGGTAGCGTGCCCCGTTGAAGGAGCATCAAATACCCGCGGTATAATCCAGCATAGCTATCGTGTTTCTTCCTAGGCCGGATCGGTCCCGTGGCCCCGGAATACCATCCGAAGAAATAATCGCCCTTGTATACAAGTTGTCCATGACCGTACTACGTTAACGAGTGATTTAAGGCAGGTTTTATGGTATCATTGCGACAACTTTATAATTGATTCATTTCTTGATTTTGATATAGATGTTCGAGGTGAAGGAGGTCAGCCACTCACCTTGATTTCTGTTCGAGGTAAGAAACTTGTTGATCTTGCTAAACATCGCCTACGCGATTACCTAAAATCGTACAAGCAACTGATTAGAACACTGTATTATTCAAGGAGTTCGATATGTAAATGCGAGTTCGAAATTCAAGCCATGAAAATATTCACGAAACACATTCAGAAAACCAAAGCCAAAACCAAAACAAGTGCGGCGTGAAAAACAGAGCAATAGGAAGTCTCTTCCGACTCAGCCGCAGAGTCTATCCTCGAGGCGCAACCAGCTGAATATGGAACTTGATTCCGAAGAAGCCTTTCCATAACGAGAAAATGATCTTAATTCAATCATTCTTGTTCGACCGATTTGATTGATCCTGACCTATCGGTCCCGACCGAATCGATAGCGACAATGTTCCTTTCTCGTGCACCCCGTGGACGAAGAACGGGGCACGATGTAGGGACGGAGCACTACAATTTTAATGTGTAGTAGTAGATTCATTTGCCGCCTTGTTTAGATTTTGTCCAACTGGAACAATAATTTTGGCTGGCACATTCATAGCTGGCACACGTGAACTAGTTACCTTTGCGGCATTTATATGCATCAGGTAATTGATTTGTAATTTCTTGCAAATGTATCATTCTTCTTGTCTCATAATCACATTTGGAGTTCTTGGATCTTGATGAGATAGAGTAGACATTATTCCATGTCAATTCATGACGTTCATTAGCAATGGTTTGTTCTATGTGAACAATTTGTTGCTTACCTCCCCCTAATGGTGGGAAGGCTCTCTAATCAAATTGGCAATCATCAAATCTTTTAGTAAAGACATCACCAGTCATTGGTTTTGGTACCTTATTATGGAAGAAGACTCAAAACTAATGTATATTCCCAAACATTATTGGAGACCTATCTTAGTTCTTTTGAGAGATAGAATTGGGACATATATTGTACATCCAAACTTTCTCAAATATAAAATATTTGATTGTTTACCACTAACAAGTTATATAAAGATATGGTAGGCAATGGGTCTAAATTTAACTAGAGATGCAACATGTAAAATATCATGTCCCAATCCTCAATTTTCAAACTAGATTGCACTAGTAAAGGTCTAGCTATAATTTGAAGATGTTTGATAAATGATTCAGCTACCCATTTTGTGTGTGCACTGGAGAACATGATGCTCTATCTCAGTGACTAATGATGTACAATAATTATGAAAAACTTGTGAGATAAATTATGCGGCATTATCAAGACTAATTAATATAATCGTATTATTAGGAAACTGAGAACTAAGTTTAATAATTTGGGCCAAAAGACGAGAAAATACAAGATTTCTAGTAGACAATACACAAACATGTGACCACCTAGTAGATGCATCTATGAGTACCATAAAATATCTAAAAGGATCACTAGCAGGATGAATAGGACCACAAATATCTTCTTGCATTCTTTGTAAGAAAGTAGGAGACTCATTCTTAACTTTTAGAAAAGATGGTCTAGTTATAATCTTTCCTTGTAAACAAGGAACACATATGTGATTCTTTGATAAGCCAATATCGTGATTTTCCAATAAATATCCTGTCACGATCCGCACCCACCGTGAGGGTACGAGTATGTAACAGCGCCCAGCCTACGCCGCAGTGTCGGCGGTAGAACGCTGTTCTAGGTCATGGACTATAACTAACTAACATGAAAATACTCTCCAAAAGGAGGCCAACACAGAGGTACAACTCAATCACAATCTAGAGATAGAATATGGCACGATAAATAGATAAGAAAATCCTCAACTGAGGTACAACAGAAATGAAATAACAAGTCTCAACATCTACCAGTCTCAACATCTCTAAAATATACAACTCTGAAAATAAGACATCAGCTAAACATGAAAAAGAAGAACAGTCTAAGCTATCTATACTATGCAAGGGGTATCATCCTCGGCAGCTGCCTGAACCTCCCCAGGGGTCCAGGTCACGAGTGTCATCTAGGCAAGCTCCAAAGTAAGGGGTACAGGGTTCCTCATCATCCTCTGTAAAAATTTTAACAGGTCCAGTCAGGACGGGAGCGAGCACAATACATCTCACGCAGATCATAACAGGTTAGAAAAATATAGACATGCAAGAGAGTACGATACATAAAACTGAAAGAAGTACATGATATAAACAGGAAGAGAACTGTAATAGAAATATCTACTATAAGTAGAGAGCTACCAGTGACTAGTGATTTAGAGTACAAAGTCGACATGTGAACGGCTGGATTTGCACATAACTATACTAAAGAGGCGCACATGGCTATACTACTTTGGAATTGTTCACATGACTATTTATACTCCCCCATACCCCAATCAATATACAAGGATCCAAACAAGTTATGTTACGTACATGGTTTTCACATGAAACCCATAAATGGGTGCACATGAAATATACATGAAAGCTCATACATGAGTGCACATGAAGTTCACATGGGGGGCCCATGAGCGGGTGCACATAAAATTCATATAAAAGCTCATAAATGAGTGAACATGCAATATAGGTTATACATGAGATACATGGGAAACACGATCGATTCATGAGAGCACATGAGAGTACACGAGCGAGCATGAACGAGCATGATGCACATGAGAAAATGAATAATATGAGAGCGAGGAATACACGATGTACATGAAACACATGACACGATGTATCCGATGCTCCCGAGGGGGATAACATCTCAATGTAGGGATCCATATAGTACCAATCCGTGATAATATCATGACAGCATCAAATTAGGTAAACTAGAGCAGGAATATAATTTTAAGCAAGTTATGAAATGATCAGAGAATGTACTCTCCTCGTATCTGAATGTCTGAAGTAAATGTACTGTCTGAGATGAGGTACCTGACTCCTAGTTAGAGCAACACAAGTCAAGATGTATACAGGGGATGATAATAGTAATCTACAATGCATCTGCATGCTGTCTAGGTCAAACTAAACTAAAGTCAACACTTGGTCAACTCCAGTCAACTACACTAGTCAAACTAGGTCAACTAGGTCAAGACTGACCCGAACAAGTCTAATAAGTCTCACTAGGCCTAACCAAGCCTATTCTAGCAATCACACACCATTCACAACTCATACTAGACTACCAACACACAATCATTGGTGTATTCATACCATACACATAGGCCTTAAGCCATAAATATAGCCTATAGGCCTTATGGACTGTATCACACATTTCACACATATTGTATATTATACTAAATTAATATAGTTATCATACACATATATAGGCTAATTATATTACATTGCATTTCACACTAGGTTATATATATTATATATATACATATATATAAACATAGAGAGGGATGGGGGGAAACATTACACATATGTGTGTGAAGATAGTGGCATGTGTGCTATGGCAGTGTGTGGTATGTGTGTGACTGATAGATGAGAGTGTGTGGTGTACAGAAAAGTGTGTGATAGGCTTAGACATGTGAGTGTGTGTGGTAGAACCTATGTACTTGAGTGTGTGTGTGTGATGAGTATGGGAATAAGGGTGAGAGGGTGAACTGTCAAGAGACAGTGGCATGCATACTATGTGAAATCTGGAATTAGCAAATACATTACAATGTGAAGCAGAAAAGGGAATTCAGTCCCTAAGGGGACTGGAACAAATTCCAGTTTTCAGGGCTATTCCTGAAAACAGAAACCCTAACCATGCACTAACAGTGAACAAGGCAACCAGTGAGTTAAAATTTGAATTCAGTGAACTGGCAATGGGATAACAAAAAGGGGAAATGGACTTACAATCAATTGAAAGGAATATAAGGAATCAGTTAACAGTGCAATGTGTGTCTGTGTTTTAGTTAGCAGGGGGAATTTGTGTCATGTGTGTGCCTACAGGTGTGTGTGAACTATTCAGAAATCAATAGAGAAAGTGTGTGTGTATATGTGTGTGTGCATTGCAAGAATAGATAACAGTGTGCAGGAAGGTGTAGGGTTAATCCCAGGTAAATCAAGTGACAGTGATTTACAAATATACAAGCGTAGGGTGTAATAGGGGTGAGCATCGGGTCGGTTCGGTTCGAACCGAACCGAAAATAGCAAAACCGCAAAAACCGAGAACCGGTTTTTGATAGACCGATGACCGAACCGAATGTGAAAGAACCGACCAAAACCGAACTGAACAAATATTTTGGTTTTCGGTTCGGTTCGGTTTCATGGGCCCAAATGGGCCGACCCATTAAGAAATAAAATCCTTGACTAATTTAAGCCACCATCAAATACGAAATAAATATAATATATAATTTTAAAAAACAGCATGATGTACAATTAAATGATTAATTCATAGTTGAACACTTGAACAAATACAAATACAATAGTTCATATATTACAATCGTGGAACACTTGAACAAGTGCTGCATAGCAAGCTTCCATCTGATTACAATAGTTCACAATCACATATTATAATAGGGAAATACTTGAACAAGAGAAGGAAGACAGCATGCTTCCATCATCATCATCATCATTAAACAGCAATACAGATTACAGATTACAGTGTGCTTCCAGGATGCCATCAACAACAAATACAATAGTCCACATGCTTCAAAGTTCCATCATCTTCATCATCAAACAGTTTAACGCCAAATAAGCCAGGTATCAAAGGACAAACAGTATACTCATCATCGCAGCCAAGGACCAAGTATCACACTATCACAGCCTGAAAATTGGGGACAAAGACGGCTCAGAATACATGCTTCGCCAATTGGCTGCAAATAAATGCCTCGCCAATGGCTGCAGTCAAATCATCATCGCCAAAGCTTAACAAATATATTAGTAAAATTCATAATACTTAAACGACTGCAGCCAAATCATCATCTGCAAGACTGCAAATAAATGCCTCGCCCATGGCTGCAGCCAAAACATCATCTGCAAATAAATGCCTCGCCCATGTATCCACTCCAGAATCCAGATTACCAGTCTAGGACTCTAGAGTCTCTATACTGTATGGACCATACAGCACAACATCAACAACAAATACAAATTACAATAGTCCACATGTTACATTAGGGGAACACATGAACAAGAGAAGGGTCAAGGAACAACAGCATGCTTCCAAAGTCCAAACACCAGTTAAATGGCTGCAGTGCCTCGCCAATAAAGCCAAATAGCAGTTAATGGCTGCAGTGCCTCGCCACGCCAACAAATACAATATCCATCATCACCATCAGCAGTTAAATGGCTGCAGTAAATGAGTAAAATCCAGCACAATCCAGCAGTAAATGAGGAGAACTGTAAAATCCAGACATGAGTAAAATCCAGCATTAAATGATTAACCCAGACATGAGTAAAATCCAGCAATGAGTAACCAAAAAGTAAAATCCAGCAATGAGTAAAAGCATTAAATGAGTAACCAAAACACACAACAGAACAGAGGGGTCAACGAGTAACCAAATCCAGCATTAAATGAGTAACTTACAACCACACACAATGAGTAACCAAAGCATTAAATGAGTAACCAAAAGCCAAAATCCAAAACACAGAAACGAAGGGAAAGCTCCCCAAAGCATTAAATGGTCAACCAAGCCATGATTCATGAGTAAAGCTCCCAAGTCCCAAAAGCCAAAACATAGGGGTCAATGTAATAGCTGTATAGCACATGACAGATATTTTGTGCTACAAAAATATTACAAAATTATCTCCAACATAGAGTTTGTGTTCCTATTTTCCAAATATTACTCCAATGTTCAAGACTCAAGAGCATAAGTAATCAAACCTCGCTTGTTGACGTTGATTCCATTGTCAACTTACCCAAATCTAAATGAAAAAAATGAATCAACAAGTTAAAACACACACAAAAATATATAAAATAATACAAGCAATAAGCAAATTAAAAATTACCCATCTCAACTTTATACACGTCTTCAAACTCCTCTTCAATAATGGATACTATAGGTCGATCGGAAGGCCCCCGGAACCAATCTTGACAACAAATAAGAGCTTGAACAATTTTGGAAGTCAAAGAGCTCCTATATGAATCAAGCACACGACCACCCGTACTAAAAGCGGACTCGGATGCCACGGTAGATATGGGAACGGCCAACACATCCCTAGCCATCTTCGATAGGATCAGAAAACGAGGAGAAGTGAGCTTCCACCATCCCAAAATATTAAAATCATCACTCTCATCATCATCATCATCTACGGTGCTCTCATCTAGATATCGATCAAACTCGGATTTAGCATCACCACCACCCAATTCCATCTTATGTTTCTTGAATTGGACTTTCATGAACTTCTTCAATTGCAACGGTTGATTTGTACTAGAATGTTCAACTCTTTCACTAATAGTAGTACCACTACCACCACTTTGTGAAGAGGTCATATTTTTGTACTCATTGAACATAGAGTACGCAACACTTTTTACTTTCTTCTTCATGGAATCGCTCTTCTCCGGACCATATAGATGATCAAGAGCATATTCTACATATTCCAACTTATGTCGTAGATCAAGAATTAGAGCAATAAAAATTACCATATTCATTTTTTCAATGTCATCCCAATATTTTTGATACTTCTTCCTTATTTTGTCGGCCATGAGAGACAAGTCATAGTCATCACTCTCCTTTGATGTGCGCAAGAGAATATCAATGGATGTGATTTCGTCAAAAAAATTATTGCAAGTGACATATAAGGACCCCGAGATACGCAAAGTAAGTTCGTAGAAGTGTTCTAAGAAAGTACACAACCTCCTTGCATTGGCCCAATCTTCTTCAATAGGATATCCGCCATTCTCCGTTAGTTCTACTTTGAACCATGGATCTTGGCCGGCGAATCTCTCAAAGGCACTTTTAAACTTTTGGGCCGTGTCCAACATCAAAAATGTCGAGTTCCAACGAGTGCTCACATCAAGACACAACATTTTTTTGCTTTGTATCTTTTCGGCTTCAACACACTCCTTGAACTTTTGAAAGCGACTTGGAGAATGTCTCACATACCTTACCGTATTTCAAACACGAGCAACCGATGGAGACATCAATTTCAAGCCGTCAACAACAACAAGATTAATGATGTGTGCAATGCATCGCATGTGTAAATACTTGCATTGTAGAATGCTATTTCCCCAATTCTAAATTTTCTTGCTTAAATAAGAAATAGCAACATCATTGGAGCTCGCATTGTCAACCGTTATAGTGAATATTCGATCAATACCCCACTCTAGCAAGCACTTCTCTACCGCTTTCCCGATGGCTTTCCCTTTATGACTTGTAATTGGACAAAAGTTTATAATCTTCTTCTTCAACTCCCAATCTTCATTGATGTAATGTGCCGTAAGACACATATAGTTGATTTTTTGCAACGATGTCCAAGTATCCGTCGTGAGACAAACCATTTGCTTGGATTGTTTAAAGTATATTTTTAGCTTACTCTTCTCAATAGAGTACATTTCATAACAATCCCGAGCCACGGTCCATCTTGACGGAATACGAAAACTAGGACACGCCACATTCATGAAGTGTCTAAAGCCCTCACACTCCACAAATCGAAACGCAAGCTCATCAACGATAATCATATTTGTCAAGGCCTTTCTCACCTCGTCTTGGTTAAATTTCTAGCTAGTTAGTATTTTGTCCTTACCCTTCGCCATTGATTGCAAGTTGAGAATGGTTTGACTAGAATCATTATTCTTTGGATTTAGAGGACATGCATTCCAGTGATTTCTCACATTACTAGTCCCATTTAGTTTACTATGGCAATGATACTCTTTCCCGCAATGATTGCAACTTGCTTTTGGACGACCTTCCGCATCAAAAAATTTCTTAAAATCTTTCCAATGCGGACCTCTTTCCTTTGTAGGCTTTCTTGAAACTCGAAGCCTTGAATTTTGATTGGATATAGGATCATTTGTGGCTTGAGAGCTAGTTGGCGGTTGATTATCACCTTCTTGCGCCATCTAAAACAATAATTTGTACTTCGAATATATAAAATATACATAACAAATTTCAATAAAACAAAATTAAGAAATACACACATTGCATGAATATGATGTGCTTGCCATTGATTGGATTCGTGGTGCTACCTATTCAACATACACAATTCAATGAGTAACCCATTGATTGGGTTGGTGCTGAATTCTAGTGAGTTTTCTAAAGAATCTAAAATGCACAAACATAGTGCACTGAAATTATCAACTCTAATATCAATCTAACAATCTAACAATCTTTAACAAATTATGAGAAAAACTGAGAATTATCAACTCTAATATCAATCTAACAATCCTGAGAAAAACTGTAATTATCAACTCTAATATGAATCTAACAATCTTTAACAAATTATGAGAAAAACTGAGAATTATCAACTCTAATATCAATCTAACAATCCTGAAAAAACTGTCATTATCAACTCTAATATGAATCTAACAATCTTTAGCAAATTATGAAATATCAACTGAAATTTTCAACTGAAATTAACAAATTATGAATTATCAACTGAAATTTTCAACTGAAATCTAAAAATTATAAATTATCAACTGAAATAACAAATTACAAATCATGAGTTATGAATTATCAACTGAATTAACAAATTACAAATTACAAACTGAAATATGAATTATCAACTGAAATTACAAACTGAATTATCAACTGAATTATGAAATATCAACTGAAATAACAAATTACAAACTACAAATTATGAATTATCAACTGAATTACAAATTGAATTATCAACTGAATTATGAATTATCAACTAACCCTAACAAATTACAAGCTACAAATTATGAATTATCAACAGAATTAACAAATTACAAATCATGAGAAATTAACAAATTATCATGACTACATAACAAACTTAAATAACAATCTGTAATTATCATGAGAAATCAAAAAATGAAATAACAAATTGGAAATAACAAACTGATAATAATGACTAAATAACAAACCTGAAAATAACAAACTGTAATTTAACAAGATTTAACAGATTATCATGACTAAATAACAAACTGTAATTTAACAAAATATAAACTATAATTTAACAAGATTTAACAAGATTTAACAGATTACTAATATTAACAAATTATGAATTATCAATTGAAATTAACGAGAACCGATTACTAAATAAGAATCTACTCACACTCACAGCCACAGTCACACAGTTGCTCTGGAGTCTGGTTAGTAGTCTCTGACTCTCTGACTAGAAAGAATCAACAATGTCAACTGAAATTATCAAGAACCGATTACCGAATGTAGAAAAACCCACCAAAACCAGATCACAGTTGGCCCAGATCTAGGTTAGATCTCCATAGTTCAATACTTCAGTGAATCATGTAAGAAAAATAACCAAATAATTAGAAAAAAGGAAATAAAACTAACAAACATCTGTAAAAAAAAAATTAAGAGACTACAATTTTTCCTTACCAATACTCGGTAGTCGGCTAGATCTGTGAGTCGAGAGAGCCAGAGGCCCAGATCTAGGGTTAGGAACTCGAAAAACCCTAGAGAGAGAGCACGAAAAACCCTAGAGAGCACGAGAGACTCAGAGAGAGATTTTAGGGCACAACTGAACTGAAGAAGAGAGATCTCAGAGCAGGAGAGACTCGACTCGAGTCCTCTTCTCTCCAGGAGAGGAGAGCTCAGAGCAGCGGCGGCGGACCAACCCAGAGTCCAGAGACGAGAGACGGAGAGAGAGAGAGAGATTTTAGGGCACAAGTGAAAGTGAGCCCTTATATAATTCAGGGGGATATTTTAGTAATTTCACTCTAAATAAAAAATAAGTTTCGGTTTTCGGTTCGGTCGGGTAACCGAACCCAATAACCGTTACCCGACCCGAAACCTGAATACTCATAATCCTGGACCCGAAACCCGACCCAAAATTTAAAAAACTGAACCGAATGACAATATCGGTTCGGTCCAATTTTCGGTTAAAAAACCGAATTATGCTCTCCCCTAGAGTGTAGTGAATGAGTTAGTTGGAAAACAGTCTCTTGTTAATAAACAGTGTATACAATACATGCTAATTTCTCAGGTTCAGTTAAATGGCTGTTAGGAACAGTGTAGGGGATTAGCACATTGGTGAAAATAGGTATTCATTCTCAGGTTCTTGTGTGTGTATAACATGTGCAAGAGTGTGTCAGTGTTGATAGAATAGGGTGTGTGTTCAAGGAAGCATAGGTGACAGGAATGTAGGTTGTGTGTAGGAGTTAACATTGGAGTGTAATGCAATAAACCATTCTCAGGAAAACCCATTTTCAGTGTGTGTGTGTGTGTGAGTGGTGAATGAGTGTAGGGGTTAGCATTCGAGTGATCCCAGGTTTCAAGTAGTGAATGCAAGTAATCTCAGGTTTGTACAAATGTAAAGTGTCTCAGTTATTTGGAATTAAAGCAGTGTGCAATAGGAAAACATTCCCAGGTTTCAACTTAAATTCAGTTTTGAATAGGGAATGTAAAAAAAACAGAAATGGAGATTACACTAAGTATCAGTCACACATTTATCAGTCCAACAATATCAAAATCCCATTCCTTGACAAAAACCTAATCTAACTTGTGAAATCGAACTAATCAGAGATTAATACATATGTTACAATCAAATGATAATTGATCATCATTAAAAAAACAGATTTAGGTAATAGGAAAACATTGACAGTTTATACCATCCCATCCATCCAAATCCCCAACAATCAATTCACAGGTTTATCTAACATTCGAATTATACTCTAACCACAGACCAAACTTAACATGTCAACCAATCTAGCTGGTGCTAATATATGTGTCCAGGATCCAATATGACAAATTAAATCATTAATCAACAGTTTGAAATGGAATTTAAACACAGGAATTTAGAAATTGAATGCATGTATCAGTTAAAATGGGAATTTCGAAATTGAACAAACAAAACACATTAATGTTATAAACTAAGAGTTGGTAATTAATAAAGCATGTGTACACGTGTCTTGGGGTGTCTTTGTGTCCAGGAAACTGGACACAAATCGTGTCCAATCAACAAAACATCCTAATATACAGAACCAGGCACAGCCGTGTCGTGCAGTGAGGACGAAACCTCGTGCTCGCGACACAGAGCTACTCGTGTCCCGTGCTTGTGCATAAGGGTTCGCCAGGGATAGGTCTAGGGTGTCATCACCCTGAATCGGGTGGGGGACGTGTCGTGTCCATGTAACAAGGGCGTATCAGAAGCGATTTCCCGACTGATACTGCACAGTGAAATCCCAATGCGCGTGTCCGTGCTCCCTCGATACGACACGATCTCGTGTCAAACTCGGGGGGTGCACTGGCAGTCACTGCCCCCATCCTCACGCCAAATTGCAGCTGTCCACGCGGCGTGTACAGCGAACACGAGGGGTGCGTGAGCAGGGGACTGTGCACGTGCATCGTGCAGTGAGTTCGTGTCCGATTCGGACACGGACATGACTCGAATCCGTGCTCAGTCTTCACGAAACATGATGTACACATATAGATCTGTCATTCCATGCAATTGGATCCACAAAAATCAGAAATAAATTCCTCACAGACATTTCATCAAACACATACACACTATACATGATACGTGTCCGATACGGACATGTATTGGACACGAATCCTAACAATGCCTATATCAACGTAGAGAGGGAACCTAGGGCTTCCTAATCATGCAAAGAAAATGAAATTCTATGGAAGGAATAGGAAGTTACCTATATGTGCAATTTGCATAAAAAAGCTTCAAAAGGGGGGTGGTTCTTCTTGCTAGCTAGCTCCTCCAAATTGTCCCAAGGCTGGGATTATCCTCCATAAATAGCAAGAGGGAGACAATTAGAATCTAATGCAAGTGGTTTGAGCCAAAAAGGAGTTAAAATGGGAAAGTTATGGATTGGGGAAGATGACTATACCTCTTTCTTCAAAGCTTGAGAGAAAAATAATAAAAGAGGCAAGAACAAATGGAAGAGGCATTAAATAGGGTGGGAAACCCTAGGTTGGCTGCCATGGGCTGATTAGGGTGAGGTTTTGGGTACATGGTGTGGGCCTATGGGCTTTAAGGCTAGTTATTGATTTAAGGTTTAATCACAAGTCATGGCTTATGACTTAAATCTAACTTAAGTCAAATAACCATACCATGGGTCAACTCTAGTCTAACTAGGGTTACATGACCTAACCAAGTCCAAACACAACTAGGGTTAGCTTCTAGGTTAGCCTACCAAGGTCATTGCTAGTCAAAGTCAACCTAGTCAACCCTCATTCAAACAATTCCAAAATAAATTCTAAAAATTCTCATAAATTCAAATAAATTATAATAAATCCAAATAACCCTAAAAATGTCAAAAATACCCTAATCTCATGGCTAGGCTCTAGGGTAGGCAGTCTCTGCTGTTCACTAGCACAACACCAAAATCACAAGTCATGAATTTAAATAGTTTAAAATTAATTAAAAAACACTAAAAATTATAATATGAAATAAATATCATTAAATAATAATTATAATTATAAAATTTCAAAATTACCCTCTTCTGGAAAACTGGGTGTTACATATCCACAATGATTATTAATGATCCGATTGAACATATTTTGTCCCGGATGACCCAAAGGGTCATGCTAAATGCTATATAAGACGTGATCATTGGCTTTATATTTTGCCACATTCATATTAGATTCAATTATGACAATGGTGGTGAAATACAAATCCATCGAAAGACAAGATAATTCTTCTAATGTGAGCCTTTTGCTCCCAACATTAGATGTGCTACATAATGGCTCTTTGTTGTTATCATTTCGAGTTTCAATATGGTACCCATTTTGTGTATATCCTTGAAACTTAACAAAAAAAAAACTGGAACTACTTGAATATAACACATTCTGTAAATATGTTTGAGTACCATTAGGTAACATGATGTGTTCTCTTCCAAAGCCCTCAATTATATGGGCTGGTCCAGCTATTGTTGGCACTTTATGCATGTCAAATACTAACTTTGGCAAAAACTTTTGATTCTTCAAAATCATATGTGTTGTAGCACTATCTACCAAACACATATCTAAGTCTTTTTTTTTGGATTCTTTGAATCTCTTAATCTCTTATTGAGTAGCTCGACATTGCTTAAATCAATGTCTATTTGTGTCATATTTATGACAAGCATTACTACTCCATGAAGCAAAAATAAAAATATTATGAACTTATATATTCTAGCTAGCATAAGTATAATAAGAAAAATTAAGCATTTCAAATAATAATATCATATTATAGAAATGTAACTCCAAATTTATAATAATTTTTTCAATAAAACAAAAATCTCATGGCCTAGACATTCCATGATGGAAACCAAAAATAGAACATTACTTCAAATTTAAATAGTTTATAAGTAGTTGAAAAAAATATAAATTGACCTAATGCTCATTCAATGGAAGTTGGATTTTCAAGCATCTCCACAAACTGTTCATTTATAATTTTCCATTTTGATCCTAAAAAAATATGATCAAAACAATCCTTATTTGTTTATTTTGAGGATTTGAATTTCCTTTAGAGCGTGTTGTCCACTTGTTCCATTTATTGTTTTGTGAAACACCACTTCCACCTTTGTAAGGTTGATAACCATGACCATATCTTCCTTAAAAAAATTTCATTCCCTCTCCCACGTCCTCCACCACGACCTCTGCTAATTCCAAAATTGTTGGCATTTGTTCCAAGAATTTTCATTCACCCAATTGGTCTAGAGTTGTGGTTTTTCATGAGAACGTTGCTATCTGCCTCTGCTACAAGGAGACAGTCATTGGTTCAAAGTATTTTATGAAATCTCTTTCACGATATTATTACTGCAAAGCACATTACTTGCATGAAAAATGGAGAGGATTTTCTCAATCATTTGAGTCTCTGTTACTTTTTCTCCGCACAATCTAAGGTGAGAAACAATATTAAACATAGTACAATTATATTATTTAACATTTTTATGGTCATGGTATCTTAGATTCAACCATTCACTTTGAGCAGTCAGAAGGATTATTATCCTTTGGTGGTCAAATCTACCATTTAGAGATGTCCACAAATTCAATGGATCATCCTCACATAGATATTCTGTCTTTAGATCATCATGGATATGATGTCGTAGAAAAATCAAATCAAAGCCTTGACCTTGGCTTCAGAACTTTATTTATTTTTCTTCTTAATAGTACCATCAAGCTTGTTAGACTGCAATTGCAACTTTACATCCATTGCCATGATAAATAATTATCTATGCTCACATCAAGAGCTTTGAATTCAAGCTTTGCAAGATTCGACATCTACATGACAGAAAATAATTATATTAGATGTAAATTAATAATAAAATTGATAAGCGGTTTCAAGATTACAAAACTTTACATATGCCACAATGTGATGAAACGTTATGAAAGAATATTATATCTCATGTGTATCACATATACAACAATGTGAAAAAACACTATAAAAGAATATTATGTCTCATGTGTATCACATATACAACAATGTAATTAAACGCTATCAAATAATATTATGTCTTATATGTATCACATATACAACAATGTGATCATTATATAATAATATATTTTAGGTACTTTTTTTTATAGTTCGATTCATATATACAACAATGTGAAGTAATACCTTGTTGAATTCAAATACATAAAATAATAAAAATAACAATTTCACAAAAACTAATTTAATAAAATTAACTAATTTCAAATAAGTGAAGAAAATTTAAAATACTCTAGAAAATTCAAGATATTCTAGATTAATTTCATACTTGGGTAAAGTTCATAAGAAAAAAAATATAAAAATGAGATTTATACATAATCTTAAATAGATTATCATAAATTTTCTATTTTGAATGAAATTGCGAACATCTTCAATGCAAATTTTGATTTAAAACTAAAAGAGAAAGTAGATCTAGAAAACTTATGTTCTAATCGATGTATAAACACATAAATCAAACCTGTATTTAATTTTACTAAAACATGCATGTATCTAAGTGTACAATATTAGACTTACCTCTTCAATACCTTTCTTTTCTTAAGAGAGCTATTTCTCCCTTATGTACAATATTTATCCCTTCTTCTATTTCATAGAGCATGGTGCTGATAACGTATTGTAAAGCAAAGAGATGTAGATAGAAAATAGAGAAAATTATTTCTTCATTCACATTGTATTACAATTAACTTGAGAAGAGACCTTTATATAGGCTTACAATAAAGATTTAACATCATCATGACAATTAAAGGAGAAATGCCAAAAGACATAGGTTATATAAGCTAAATAATTATGGTGAATTATCCATAATTACAATATATATTTTTTTTTTTACCATAATTACAATATATATATATATATATATATATATATATATATATATATATATATATATATATATATATATATATATATATATATATATATATTGTGGATGGGCACGTAATTATAATTCCTAACAAACCGGATTTAAAACTCTAAAAATAAGAAAAGTGAGGCAGGTTCAAAAGAAAGCATAAAGTGAAGAAGATGTCCTTCACATTCCAACCTCCGACTGTGTCCCGAGTAGAAAGGAAGGCGCGAGCGGACTAGCGCGTGCACCTGTTCTTTTAGCGCATGCCTGACATAAGCACGACATAGAACACACTCGCGCGTGAAGAACCGACCCTAAATATATGTTGCGGGGTCTAATAGGGGTCTTCCTTTCTCTTCCCATCCAGTATGGTACGGTAAAGGCTTGTTTGGTAAACCGGAAGTGAGCCCGGATTTTGTTTTCCATCAGATTTATACCAAAATCCATATAATCCATTGTTTGGTTAGCATATGAAAAGGTGGGTTTAGATTTTTTTTACTGTTCTTGCAGTTTCCATCCCCCTCTTGTTCCCTTCCACTTCCAACAATCCACATCCATGACCCGCCACTGGATGTGGGTGGATTTGAAGGATTAAAATTCAACTAACAAATTAAACTAATTAAACGTTTGACAAATTATTTTTGAAGCAACAGCCAGCCTCACCGTCGGAGACGAGGGAGCAGGGACCCCCGACACAACAATGCCGCTCTCCGGTTTCGATCGTTGTTCCCCGCTTGCCCCGCACTGCCGCTCTCCACTCGCCGTCGCTCCCTCGAAATGCATCTGGTCTTCGTCGCGCACCACCAGGACGCAGCGGACGTGGAGGAGATGTCGTGGGAGGGGATCAAGCTCATGTAACGCCCCAGTCCCAAAATACGTAGGACCGAGTACGTAGACATGCCAGCTGTATACATACGAAGTATAAGGCCTTGTATGTATACATAAGCTGTAAAATACAGTAATCCAAGACAAACTAAATCTCATCCACAATGAAAGGAATAATAATATAAAAATTAACTTGAATATTTATGATACAATCGTTGGGCGGAGACAAAGTCCACTACCAACTATCTCAATGAAAGAAATGTACAAGAAATCGATCCATAAAATGGTAAGACGAACCAAGCGCAATCGTCTTCGAAGGAATGGAGAAGACCACGGCCTTGGCTAGGATACCTGCGGAAGACATGAACACACACCTGGAGAAAAACTAGGTCCTCAGAGGGACATAACAAGACACATAATATCATGCCATAAACTGAATAGTAAGAGCTCAATAGAAAATATACATGCGTAAAGGTTCCTAACCATTCTATGTGATATACACTTTGAGAAGACAACGTTCTACGCAGGAGCTTAGGTGTTCAGCATAGATGGAGAGAGAGTGGTAGTAGGTAGCGCTCATAAGAGACACTATCGACCATGGACAGAAAGTAGCTCTCATGCGAGAACTACCGGCCCCGGGGCAGTAAGTAGCGCTCATACGAGACACTATCGGCCCAAATCTATGTGTGTACTGAACATGTAGCCCCTACGCTAATAACTGTCTCCTCCTCCCCATGATACTATGCATGTGTCGACTCCACGACACTGTTTAATCCTTAATAACTGCCAAGTCTTCTACATAATCTATTGGCAGTTATATCCTAACGCACGGCCTGTACGCACCGATGTACGGTCGTTACGCAAGTCTGTATCTATATGCGACTCACAACTCACATACAACCCGTGGCACATCGTGACAGTTTATGAGATGCACTTAAACATATGGTGGTCCCTTAACTCTAAGTCAATTGCATAAAATATAGTAATTTATATCTACATATAATTTAGAAAGAACAACTTGAAAATAAACACAACAAGCATGTTATTGAGCAGGAAATTTAAACAGTAGTGGCAAGGTGTCTTGCCTGGTGTTACGCCTGGTGTGGTGCAATGATCCAATAAGTCTTGTTTGACCAATAGCCATGGTCGATGCAATACGGTCCGAATTTGCGAGAAAATATGAATGGATGATTAGTCATTGACATGAAAAGAGAAATTTGTGGAATACGTATAATATGCTTTTAGAAAATATTTATAATATTAAAGCTAAAATTTTATTTGTCAAAATCCTTGGTAAATATTCGTAGACACTAGAAAAATCATTATATGAATTTTGGTAACTACTTTTAGTAAAATATTTCTAAGTTGAATACTTGAAATAATTTATGTATATAATTTAAAAATACATTTTGTTTTTGTATGATATATGTCTAGATAAATAATTTGAAGGATAAAATTATTTTTAGGCTAGGTTCTAAGTTCGTAAAATATACAAATATTATGGAAAACTAGCTTTTCATTAGTCAAAATATTTTAATAAAATCTAGGAGAATATTTTGAGGCTATTAGGTTTTGTAAAAAGTAATTTTAGAAATTATTATTTATCTATTTATTTAATAAAATCAGAATAATAATACTTCTCACAATAAACTCTTATAATACAATAATTTACTCTTATATGTTATACTGTATATAAAAATAATAGATAATAATAATCATAATAATCATAATAATAATAATAAACAGTAATGATAATAATAATAAAACTAATAATAATAATAATAATATTGAATATAATAAAAATAATAACGAACACTACTGTTCGTTTTAAAGAAAATAAGTCAGAAGGAGAGAGAGAGAGCTATAGAAAAGGGAAAGGGAGAAGAGAGGAAGGGGTGGAGAGAAGAAGGAGTTGGGGATGAGGAGTCACCTGAGTGGAAGCGGCGCTGGCGGGAGAAGCGCGGTGGCGCGCCGGCCGGGTTCGGTGCTGCGATGGTGGCGCCGGCGGCCATCCGTTGGGCGTGGCCACACGGCGGTGCGGCACCGAGGAGTTGGCGATGCTAGGGTTTCTGGCCGGGAGGCGGAACGCCGGAGGGAGGCAGCGGCGAAGGGTGGCCGCGCTGGGTGCGACGAGGGGAACGTCTTGGGGCGGAGATCGGCGCGGAGATTTGGGCGGCGCTGCCGAAGGGGAGGCCAGGGTTCGACGGGCGCGGCGGACATGCTCGCGGTCCCGAGGAGATCCGAAGGCGGTCGGCTCGGCTCCGTGCGGTTGGCGGTCGGCTCGGCTCCGTGCGGTTGGCGGTCGCAAGGTCGGGCGGCTAGAGCGCCACCCGCGGTGGTGGTCTGAGCCTGCGGCGGGATCGGGTGGCTAGGGGCGCGGCCGACCGGAAATGGGTGGAAGAGTGGAGGAGGCGAGGCGGCTCTGGGTTCGGTCCGACGACCGATCGGGTTCTCGGGCGTGGAGGAGATGAGATGGCGGTGGCGCATGCCGAGCTGGAGCGGCGGTCGTAGGAGCGGCGGTCGCCGGTCCGGGCCAGAGTCAGGTGATTGTTTGTTTTTCCCTCCTCCTATCCTTTGTGACGGTGGTGATGGTTGTCGGTGGGGTGAACTGACGGGATTTTGGCGATGGTCGGGTGCCGAAGGTGCGGGCGGGCGGCCAAGATGTTGGCTGTGGTGATGGTGTTCTACAGTGATCGACGGGGAGTGGTAGAGCAGCAGGTTTAGGATTCTGCTTGGTATTGTCGGTTGGGTTGATATCGTGTCGGGTTGTGTCCGACACGATGAAAAGGATGCTCGGAATTACTGGACACGAGATGGGGAACGGTTGTATATGTAACGGACATATATAGTGGATGGACAGAAAACACAGACAATGCACATCTGTGAATTGTAGAATTGTGGAGTACCTCTCCTATATATAGGAGGTGGGAATTCCCAGTTGGATAGGGAGTTGGAAAATTTAATTCCCAATAGGTAATATAAATTTTAATTCAAATAAATCAAATCTAAATTTAAATTAAATTCCAAATTTAAAACTAGATAATCTAAACTCAATTTAAGTATAAATTCTATCTTTAAACTATTTAGATTAAATCCATAAAATCAAATCGAGATTTAAAATGGCCACAATAATTTTTAAATATATTTTCCAAAAATATCAATAATAATAATTTCAAAAATAATACATATTTTTAAATATCTTTTTGAATGACAAAATATTAATATTAATTAATTTTGAAAATAGCCTTATATATATATATATATATATATATATATATATATATATATATATATATATATATATATATATATATACATATATATATATATGAAATTTAAATTTATGCACCTCATATGCAATGAAAATAAGTTTTGGAAATTTTCCAATGCGACACATTTTACCATTTTAAGTAAGCAAAAATAATTTTTATTTATTATTTGAAAAACCAAGATTTTTTAAATAAAATATTTTTATAAAAATATGTACCTCGCACATATTCGCACTCGACGAGGCATATGAAAATATTTAGTTCATACACGACGTATAATACGACTATGCGACGTACAAATACCAAGTAAAAATTTAAAATACTCAATTTATATAAAAAAAAAATTAAAGTAGAAATTTAGAGGGTTTACATCCTACCCAACTTACAAGAATTTCGTCCTCGAATTAAGAATAAGTAAGGGGTGAGAAGGTACGAAGGTAAGGCAACACAAATCATTGGGCGAGAAAATCGTGATTCCGATAACGACGAAATAATTCACGATTTTGGAATTGAACGAGGGTTGCTAGTCAAGGTAAAAAAAATCATGATAGTACGATAGAAGTAGCTTAAGTGGATATTTTGGGGAATTGGGGAATAGGGCACTTCGAAGATGATTTTATGGTAAGTGTCTAGGTTGAGGGCACGAATGAAAGAATGATAGGAATCATTCAAGTGATTAGGGTCATGATAGAAGATATAGGGTTGTCTAGTTTTAGATTTGAATCGTCTTCAAAAAAAAGGTCATGAAAGTTGATTCTAGGGTCGAGGAAAAAGGCAAGTAGCTCAAGGCGGGGATAGTCATATTGGTTGGTCAGTGGTTAACTATCCCCAAGTATATACAAATATCATGGTCATAGGAGAATGGTTTGGTCTATCTATCAATCACAAGCTTTGTCTAGAATAGTTAAAAGACGAAAGCCAACAAGAGTCCAAAGGAGATGTTTTCGAATGCCAATATGTGATTCAAAGGCGGTTGTATAATTCTAAGAGAATTGCCAAGGTAATCGCGGAGGAGACTCTAGGGGCAAGTTTAACTATGTCTCCATCCACGTAGTATGATATATGAAAAGCGAACCAAGTGCACTATGGTTGATCAGACCATAATACGTCGATTCTGATTAGACAGTATGTTAGTGGGAGCGACCCAATAAGATACGTCATGATCAAGCTTGATAAGAAATAAGCTTGCAAAATTTATGCTAAGTTAGCATTAAAAATAGTCAAAGTATAAGTAAGGAACCATGATAAAGGAGAATTAAATAGTCCTAGATTCTTTAAAATCAAGTCTTGCCCAAGGTGGGCCTATACAGCCGGCTTGGTTGATTAGATAAGTTAGGGTCCACTGAATTATATGGTCCAAGTGAACCTATCAATGTGGTCCACAAAATGTTGGTTAGTTCGTGAGGTATTCTACCCAACTTACAAGAGTTAAACTAGTAGTGTGATGGGATAATGAGTTAAATAATCAAGGTAAGGCACAAAATTAAGCATTAAAGGAATTCAAGTAGAGCACAATCAGTATCGGTTCGAAAGACTTGAGTCAAGATTTGATTTCTAACCGAAGTCATAAAGGACCATAGTATTATGGTAGGATTTATAGCAAGCCATTTTGACTCGAAAGTCGCATCATAAAAATAGAGTACAAGGGGACGAGTTTTAGTGGAACATGATATACCTACACGAAGGTGAGCTCGTCTAGGTCTTGCATGTGAAATTGATTGAAAGGAAAAGTCTAGTGTTGTGCTCAAAATATCAAAGTCACGATAGGGAATGCCAAATGATCAAAATAGAAAGTGGGTTTTCATAAGGTGCTAATTAATGCACAAAATAAAATGTTAAAGCACGAAATAAAGAATATTAGGAAATCTCGTAGATCAAGGTAAGATAAGTTAGAGACACGGTTTCTAGAAAGAAAAAAATTTCATAAATAAGGGTATGGTCAAAGGGATGGTTCTAATCTTTTCTAAGTTCCAAACAATTAGATGGTCACGATAAAAGACCTAGATTTGAGGGAAGATCGAGTAAATCAAAGATATGGTCACATGGTTTTCGTAGATGACTAACTACATTTGTGTATATGCAATATTATAATCATAGGTGGTATGGCAATCTAATGTGGAATACTTCTATCTCATTAGGGTGACCTTACTTGTTTCTTGGTCCTTCACCAATATACGATCTAATCTAAAATTTCAAGTTCGTCGAAGTTTCTCAATAAAAATTTTCAAGACACTCCGCCACAATTACCAATTATCTTAGACTGTCAAGTTTAATTTAAATCTCTAATCAATCTCGAAATAGTCCTTGTATATTGTAAAATGAACATACTTTTTTACCAAAATTTAAATATCCATAATCAAGGCTTTAACTTGAAAACTTTTTAAATCATAGATCATATGACACAATTTAAAAAAAAATTCCTTCAAGGTCGCTTTCATATCCTCCAAATATTTAAACAAAATTTTACCATTATTTCTTCAACTCAAAATTAAATAAACTTATAAATCGTACGACTCAATTTTAAATCTCAAGCTCTCTCAAACTAAACTTTTGTCTTCTCTAGTTGTCTAAAAATCATAATTAAAACTCCTTAAATAATCTCGAGATAACTTTATAATATTACAATCCAAACTGAAAATCATGCGTCACAATATAAAAACTTAAGTTATTTCTCAATCGATTTCATATCCCTTATAAATTATAACTTTTTCACCATTTCAAAAATTTCGTAAATCAAAATTTTGTTTTCTCGATCTAGCTATCCTCTTGTGTATACCACCTTGTAATAATAAAATTTCTAACTATCCTTTAAAGGCGGTAACATGCTGCTACCCAACTTGAAATTAACTAATCCTTAAGACCATATCTCTAGGTAAAATAAATGCCTTTATACTCAAATATAACCTCAATGGATATTGTTTGTCAATATAATCCTTCTAGCCATAGGGTTGACCAATAAGTATATAGTGGTATAGTCATCTTTCTAACCATGTTTAAGCACGAGGTGATAGGGGGTTGGTAGAAAGAGTTCAAGCAAGATGCAAAAATCAAGGGAAGCCACGGGAGTCGGAATATGGAATTCAAAGAAGGTCAAGGAAGGTGATCAAGTATGTGGATGAGATTCATATATTCTAATCCTATATTGCAGGTCCGCTCGGTACAGTCATGTAACCGAAACGGCAAACTGACCTGCATAGGCCACCACAAAAAGATGTAACGCCACAGTCCCAAAATACGTAGGACCGAGTACGTAGACATGCCAGCTGTATACATACGAAGCATAGGGCTTTGTATGTATACATAAGCTGTAAAATACAGTAATCCAAGACAAACTAAATCTCATCCACAATGAAAGGAATAATAATATAAAAATTAACTTGAATATTTATGATACAATCGTTGGGCGGAGACAAAGTCCACTACCAACTATCTCAATGAAAGAAATATACAAGAAATCGATCCATAAACTGGCAAGACGAACCAAACGCAATCGTCTTCGAAGGAATGGAGAAGACCACGGCCTTGGCTAGGATACCTGCGGAAGACATGAACACACACCTAGAAAAAAATTAGGTTCTCAGAGGGACGTAACAAGACACATAATATCATGCCATAAACTGAATAGTAAGAGCTCAATAGAAAATATACATACGTAAAGGTTCCTAACCATTCTATGTGATATACACTTTGAGAAGACAACGTTCTACGCAGGAGCTTAGGTGTTCAGCATAGATGGAGAGAGAGTGGTAGTAGGTAACGCTCATAAGAGACACTATCGACCATGGGCAGAAAGTAGCTCTCATACGAGAACTATCGGCCCCGGGACAGTAAGTAGCGCTCATACGAGACACTATCAGCCCAAATCTATGTGTGTACTGAACATGTAGTCCCTACGCTAATAACTGTCTCCCCCCTCCCCATGATACTATACATGTGTCGACTCTACGACACTGTTTAATCCTTAATAACTGCCAAGTCTTCTACATAATCTATTGGCAGTTATATCCTAACGTACGGCCTGTACGTACCGATGTACGGTCGGTACGCAAGTCCATATCTATATGCGACTCACAACTCACACACAATCCGTGGCACATCGTGACAGTTTATGAGATGCACTTAAACATACGGTGGTCCCTTAACTCTAAGTCAATTGCATAAAATATAGTAATTTGCATCTACATATAATTTAGAAAGAACAACTTGAAAATAAACACAACATGCATGTTATTGTGCAGGAAATTTAAACAGTAGTGGCAAGGTGTCTTGCCTGGTGTTATGCCTGGTATGGTGCAATGATCCAATAAGCCTTGTTTGACCAATAGCCATGGTCGATGCAACATGGTCCGAATTCGCGAGAAAACATGAATGGATGATTAGTCATTGACATGAAAAGAGAAATTTGTGGAATACGTATAATATGCTTTTAGAAAATATTTATAATATTAAAGCTAAAATTTTATTTGTCAAAATCCTTGATAAATATTCGTAGACACTAGAAAAATCATTATATGAATTTTGGTAACTACTTTTAGTAAAATATTTCTAAGTTGAATACTTGAAATAATTTATGTATATAATTTAAAAATACATTTTGTTTTTGTTTGATATATGTCTAGATAAATAATTTGAAGGATAAAATCATTTTTAGGCTAGGTTCTAAGTTCGTAAAATATACAAATATTATGAAAAACTAGCTTTTCATTAGTCAAAATATTTTAATAAAATCTAGGAGAATATTTTGAGGCTATTAGGTTTTGTAAAAAGTAATTTTGGAAACTATTATTTATTTATTTATTTAATAAAATCAGAATAATAATACTTCTCACAATAAACTCTTATAATACAATAATTTACTCTTATATGTTATATTGTATATAAAAATAATAGATAATAATAATAATAATAATCATAATAATAATAATAATAAACAGTAATGATAATAATAATAAAACTAATAATAATAATAATAATAATGAATATAATGATAATAATAATAAAAATAATAACTAACACTACTATTCATTTTAAAAAAAATAAGTCAGAAGGAGAGAGAGAAAGCTATAGAAAAAGGAAAGGGAGAAGAGAGGAAGGGGTGGAGAGAAGGAGTTGGGGATGAGGAGTCACCTTAGTAGAAGCGGCGCTGGCGGAAGAAGCGCGGTGGCGCGTCGGCCGGGTTCGGTGCTGAGATGGTGGCGCCGGCGACCATCCGTGGGGCGCAGCCATACGGCGGTACGGCACCAAGGAGTCGGCGATGCTAGGGTTTCCGGCCGGGAGGCAGAACGCCGAACGGAGGCAGCGGCGGAGGGTGGCCGCGCTGGGTGCGGCGAGGGAAACGGCTTGGGGCAGAGATCGGCGCGGAGATTTGGGTGGCGCTGCCGAAAGGGAGGCCAGGGTTCGACGGGCGCGGCGGACATGCTCGCGATCCCGAGGAGATTCGAAGGCGGTCGGCTCGGCTCCGTGCGGCTGGCAGTCGCAAGGTCGGGCGGCTAGGGCACCACCTGCGGTGGTGGTCTGAGCCTGCGGCGGGATCGGGTGGCTAGGGGCGCGGCCGACCGAAGATGGGTGGAAGAGTGGAGGAGGCGAGGCGGCTCTGGGTTCGGTCCGACGACCGATCGGGATCTCGGGCGTGGAGGAGATGAGATGGCGGTGGCGCATGCCGAGCTGGAGCAGCGGTCGGAGGAGCGGCGGTCGCCGGTCCGGGCCAGAGTCGTGTGATTGTTTGTTTTTCCTTCCTCCTATCCTTTGTGACGGTGGGGATGGTTGTCGGTAGGGAGAACTGACGAGATTTTGGCGATGGCCGGGTGCCGAAGGTGCGAGCGGTCGGCCAAGATGTTGGCTGTGGTGATGGTCTTCTATAGTGATCGACGGGGAGTGGTAGAGCAGTAGGTTTAGGATTCTGCTTGGTTTTGTCGGTTGGGTTGATATCGTGTCGGGTTGTGTCCGACACGACGGGAAGGATGCTCGGAATTGCTAGGTACGAGATGGGGAACGGTTGTATATGTAACGGACATATATAGTGGATGGACAGGGAACACAGATACAATGCACATCTGTGAATGGTAGAATTGTGGAGGAGTACCTCTCTTATATATAGGAGGTGGGAATTCTCAGTTGGATAGGGAGTTGGGAGATTTAATCCCCAATAGATAATATAAATTTTAATTCAAATAAATCAAATCTAAATTTAAATTAAATTCCAAATTTAAAACTAGATAATCTAAACTCAATTTAAGTATAAATTCTATCTTTAAACTATTTAAATTAAATCCATAAAATCAAATCGAGATTTAAAATGGCCACAATAATTTTCAAATATATTTTCCAAAAATATCAATAATAATAATTTCAAAAATAATACATATTTTTAAATATCTTTTTGAAGGACAAAATATTAATATTAATTAATTTCGAAAATAGCCTTATATATATATATATATATATATATGAAATTTAAATTTATGCACCTCATATGCAATGAAAATAAGTTTTGAAAATTTTCCAATGCGACGCATTTTACCATTTTAAGTAAGCGAAAATACTTTTTATTTATTATTTGAAAAACCAAGATGTTTAAAATAAAATATTTTTTATAAAAATATGTACCTCGCACATATTCGCACTCGACGAGGCATATGAAAATATTGAGTTCATACACGACGTATAATACGACTATGCGACGTACAAATACCAAATAAAAATTTGAAATACTCAATTTATATTAAAAAAAAATTTAAGTAGAAATTTAGGGGGTTTACAGCTCAACAAGGCCACTCTTCGTCGCGCACCACCGGAACCCCAGGAGAAGAGAGCTGATTTGGAAAGAGGAGAGAGAGAGGTTGAACTCTTTGTTCTCATTTTTCTATACTGGAGTTTGTGTTGGGTTTTGCAATGAATGGACTTTGTGTTGGGCTCAGTTATGAATGGAGTTTGTGTTGATTGCGAGGGGTAAATAGATGTGGATATTGATTGAAGCTGAAAAATAATTAGTGGTGAGTATTGTATGATCCGATTAATTAATATAATTAGTTATATCAGTTGTATTATTTAAATTAAAATAAATAATAGTCTGAAAAAATGACACGTGTTGTTGTTGTAAACTTATTATCGTTATTGTTGTTGTTAGTATTGTGTAATTAATAAATAATTATATTTCATAAATAACTAATATCAAACTTTCTCACTTTACACTTCCTCACTTCCTTTTAAACCATTTGCCATTTGGTCCATACAATAATATTTATCCCGACCAAAGTGAAACTTAAGTGATCCAAGCATCTAGACAAGGAAGAAGAAGAAGAAGAAGAAGAAGAAGAAGAAGAAGAGCCATCCATATGGAAAAACTCTCCATAGAGAGAGAGATTTCGCTATGGCTAAACATGGACTAACGACGACACTAGTCAGATCGCGTCAAGCGAGATCAATGGCAGCAGTGCAATCATACAATACTATGACAAAGCATTGTTATCTTACAAAATAGAAACCAATAGAGGGTTTATATTTAAAGTTATGTCCTAGATATAAAAAGAAAAGGAATTTTAGGCTCTATTTTTTCATGTATACGTGGCCTATAAAATTGTTCCTACATAAATATTTCTTACTATATTGTAATTGTTGGAGAATCCCTTGAATCTCTCTCCTCTTATTATTAGTTATTATTAGAGAAGATTTTGTTATTATTAGAGAGATGTTTCTATCTTCACTTAGTTTTCTTTCCATAAAGTTTTTCTTTATTCAAGGATGAATATTGATTGTAATAAAGTTCTCCTTGATTCAAGGATGGACATTAATTATATTTATTCTATTTAAACCAGCCTTGGGGCTGAAGAATAAACAATGAAGCATTCACCACTTGTCTTCTAATATGGTATCAGAGCCTTGTTCCCTAACCTAGGATTTGTAAAGTTTTTTTAAACTCGTTTCTCCAACCCAATTAAGCTCTCAATGGCCGATTCCAATAGATGGCGGCAAGCCCTCACCGGCTCAACAAACAACGACAACTCCTCCACGACAGAAGGCGAAGCAGGCTGCGGGAACGGCGCAACAGGCTATGGCGATGGTGGTGGTGTTGGTCGCGGCACTAGCAACGGCGGAGGTACTGGTCGCGACAACGGTAGAGGCGTTGGTCGCGGTGCTAGCGGCGGTACTGGACGTGGCGATGACGACGACAATGGAGACGAAAGTCCTTTCGGAGACGACAACTTTAACGAAAGTAAGAAGTCAGACAAACCGTGGTGTGATCACTGCAAACGCGCATGGCATATGCGTGAAATATGTTGGAAGCTTCATGGCAAGCCTCCGAACTGGAAGAAGAAAGATGGTAATGAGGGTCGTACATTCCAGGCTAGTAATTCAGATCAAGAGCAGAAATCTTCTTCAACTCAGCTTTCACTCACGACGGAACAACTAGACAAACTATTCAAACTTCTCGAATCTCAAACTCCTTCTTGCTCTATGGCACAAAAAGGTAATTTTGCTCTTCTTAGTGTCAGTCCCAACCACACTTGGATAGTACAGATTCAGGTGCAAGCGATCATATGATAAGTGAATCTACTCTGTTTTCTTCATATAGTCCCTCTGCAGGAAATCAAAAAATAAAAGTCGCAGATGGCTCCTTTTCAGCCATTGCAGGTAAAGGTTCAGTTGTGCTGTCCCCGATGTTGACTCTTAAAGATGTCCTTCATGTTCCAAACCTATCTTGTAGCCTAATGTATGTCAGTAAATTAGCCCAAGAAAAAAACTGTCAAACTAACTTTTTCGGTTCTCACTGTGTCTTTCAGGATTTGAACTCGGGAAAGATGATTGGCAGTGCTAAGGATAATGGATGACTCTACTACTTCGATATTGGATCTAAATCACAACTACCTTCCAAACCGATAAGTTCCTATTTTGAGTATTTTCGTGTTTCAAATAATGATGACAACATTATATTATAGCATTTACGATTAGGCCATCCTAGTTTTCGTTATTTAAAACACTTGTTTCCTAAGTTATTTCGTAATAAAGATTTGTCTTTGTTTAAATGCGAGGAATGTGGATTTGCAAAACATCATCATTCCCATTTTCCAATACAACCTTATAAACCATCAAAACCTTTTTCTGTTATTCACAGTGATGTTTGGAGCCCTATCTTACAAGTACACTTTCTCACAAAAAATGGTTTATCACATTTATATATGACCATTCAAGAGTATGTTGGGTGTACTTGTTAAAGGAGAAATCCGATGTTTGTCGGGATGTAAAGGATTTTTTAAAATGGTGCAATCTCAATTTCAGACTACTATTCAAGTCTTTAGAAGTGACAATAGCAGGGAATACTTAAACACTATTCTGGGTGATTTTTTTCTTCAAAATAGAATTGTGCATCAAAGTTCATGTCCTAATACTCCTCAACAAAATGGAGTTGCAGAAAGAAAAAAATAGACACTTATTGGAGGTGTCTAGAGCTTTACTCTTCTCAAATAAAGTACCAAATTATTTGTAGGGTGAAGCAATTTTAACTGCTGCATATTTAATTAACAGAATGCCCTCTAAAGTTCTCAATTTTCAAACTCTAATTCATGTTTTCAAAGAATGTTTTCCTTTTACTCGTGTTTCAACTGATTTGACATTAAAAAAATTTGGTTGCACAGCATTTGTTCATGAACATAGGAATATTAGCAAACTCGAACCACGTGCTATAAAATGTGTTTTTGTAGGATACTCTCCAACCCAGAAGGGATATAAATGCTTTGATCCAAGAAACAAGAAAATGTTTGTCACTATGGATGTCACATTCTTTGAAAATAAATCTTTTTTTGATGATACTTATCTTCAGGGGGGAAACTTAAAGGAAGACTCATTTGAAACTGAGAACATAAGTTTTTTTAAATAACTTGTCCTTGCCTATATCACAAAATTCTAAGACTTGTAATTTTGCATCAACAAAAAATGGCCATGATTCATTATTTGAACCTACTCCTACTATGAGTAAGGAACTCGATGAATCCGAGCCTACACTTTCTCATGAAAAAATAATGAGAATTTTGAAGATGATAATAATGATGAACTAATTGAAATGCCACAAAATGAATTGTCATCTAAAGAGGACAGGTTCGAAGTAGGAAACAAGACTTGGAAAGGAAAGGTGTTTGTGAGAAAGAACTATAAAGAAGAGGATGTGTCCACATCTCAACACTGCCATGAATCTGAACCGGAGAATAATCAACCTCCTCAGAAAAGAAAAAGTAAGTCTATCTCTATTTTTGAGAGTCGTATCATGTATCCTGATATAGATGATCCCATAGCAGTTAGAAAACCTGTTAGGTCTTGCCCTAAATATCCTATGTCCGATTTTATATCATATTCAAACTTGTCTTCATCTTTTTCTACCTTCATCTCCCAATTGTCTAGTGTAGAGATTCCAAAGAATGTACCGGATGCCCTAGAAGTTCCAAAGTGGAGGGAAGCTGTATTTGAGGAGATGAAAGCTCTTGAAAAGAACAAAACTTGGAGCGTCATGACACTACCAGTTGGTAAGAAAATCGTGGGATGTAAGTGGGTGTTTACTGTGAAGTACAATTCAGATGGGTCAGTTGAATGGTATAAGGCTCGCTTGGTGGCTAACGATTTCACTCAAACTTATGGCATAGATTACTCAGAGACAATTGCTCCTGTTGCAAAATTGAACATTATCAGAATACTTTTATCTCTTGCGGCTAACCTGGATTGGCCTCTACATCAGTTGGATGTAGGGCTGTGCACAATTAAGTCAAATCGACCAAATCGAACCAAGTCAAACCGAACCGATTGGTTTTAAACCGAACCGATGGTTCGGTTGGTTTGGTTCGGCTTCAATTTTTTCAAAACCGACCAGTTCGATTTGGTTCACGGTTTGGTTATGCCAAAAATCGTCTAAACCGAACCGAACCGAACCAAATCCTTGTTAAATAATTAGGGTTGGCCGGTTGGGTATGGGTTCATTGGGTTGTATTATATAGGTTTGGTTCATTTATATACATCACAACCATTTATCAAATTAAACTTGAAAGAGCTCTCTCTCTCTCTAGTCTCAAAGAGGAGTGCTGGCGGCTCCTATTCTTTTCTAATTGCTCATGTGCACATGAAAGGGACTTTTGGTTGAATGTATATGATTTTTTTAATGTATAATTGACATTTTTCTCCACCTGCAAAGCGCAAGTTGAATTGAAGCTGCTGAATTGTATTTACTGTTGCAAAGTAGAAGTTGACTGAGGTTTCACAAAAGAAAAAAAAACATACAGCCCACTTTTTTATGTGATCAAAATCGACTAAGTCGAACCGATCCAAACCGAACCAAGTCGGTCGGTTTTAAAACCGAACCGACCATTTGGTTGGTTTGGTTCGGTTTTGTTTATTTTCAAACCGATTAACTTCGGTTCGAATTCGGATGGGACCAAATAGGTCGACCACCGACCGATGCACACCCCTAGTTGGATGTTAAAAATGCCTTCCTCAATGGTGATTTAGAAGAAGAAGTATACATGGATAGTCCTCCTGGTTTTGAAGACAAATTCGGATCAAAGGTATGCAAGTTGAAGAAGTCTCTTTATGGCTTGAATCAATCTCCTAGAGCCTGGTTTGAACGGTTTACTCAGTCTATGAAGAACCAAGGGTACACTCAAGGACAAGCTGATCACACTTTATTCATCAAATTCTCCTCTGACGGGAAATTTGTTGTCTTAATTGTTTATGTAGATGATATTGTCCTCACTGGGGATGATACCGTTGAAATGAGAAGAGTAAAAGAGAGACTTGCTACAGACTTTGAAATCAAGGACTTAGGATCCTTGAAATACTTTCTTGGTTTGGAGGTTGCTCGATCAAAGAAAGAAATTGTGGTTTCACAACAAAATACATTCTCGATCTATTGCGAGAAACAGGAATGAGTAGTTGTCGACCAGCCGACACCCCCATGCATTCTAATGCAAAACTTTGGGGAGAAGGAAATATTCCTGTTGACACCGGAAGATACTAGAGGTTGGTGGGTAAGCTAACTTACTTGTCCCACACTAGACCTGACATTGCCTTCTCAGTCAGTGTAGTGAGTCAGTTTATGCATTCTCCTTATGAGGAACATCTTGAGGCAGTTTATAGCATACTGAGATACTTGAAGGCCAATCCCGGAAAGGGTTTATTTTTTAAGAAGACTGGTGAAAGAAATGTGTCTATCTTCACTAATGCAGATTGGACAGATTCAGTCATAGAAGAAGATCAACCTCTGGATATTGTACCTATGTATGGAGTAATCTTGTGACATGGAGAAGCAAAAAATAAGGAGTTATAGCAAGAAGCAGTGCAGAAGCCGAGTTTAAAGCTATGGCTCATGGTATTTGTGAAGGACTATGGATTCAAAGAGTCATGGAAGAACTTAAGATGAAAATTGAGCTTCCATTGAAGTTATATTCTGACAGTAAAGCTGCCATAAGCATAGCCCACAACCCGGTTCAGCATGATAGAACCAAACATATTGAGATTGACCGTCACTTCATAAAAGAAAAATTAGAAGCTGGAATCATATGTCTACCATTTGTGACCTCTAGTCAGCAAACTGCGAACATCTTAACCAAAAGCTTGGCAAGACCCGTCTTTGAGCATTTGATAAGCAAGTTGGGCATGATAGATATATATGCACCAACTTGAGAGGGGGGGGGGTTTGGAGAATCCCTTGAATCTCTCTCCTCTTATTATTAGTTATTATTAGAGAAGATTTTGTTATTATTAGAGAGATGTTTCTATCTTCATTTAGTTTTCTTTCCATAAAGTTCTCCTTTATTCAAGGATGAATATTGATTGTAATAAAGTTCTCCTTGATTCAAGGATGGACATTAATTGTATTTATTCTATTTAAACCAGTCTTGGGGCTGAAGAATAAACAATGAAGCATTCACCACTTGTCTTCTAATAGTAATAAAATCCGTTTTTTGGTTCATTGTTACTTAGAATATGAATAAATACAAGGCGGCTATGAAACTAACTACACGGATCCCATATAGTTATTATTTTCTATACCATATAGTTTCTATTTTCTATAGAAAATAATAACACTGACCACCCATATGGTTACAAAATTTATAAAGGGGAGAGGTGGTCATTTATTTTCGGAATATGGGTAGATCATGTAATACTCATGAAACATAGGAAGAGATTAGTGTAATTAACCCTAAATATAAAGACCAACCATTGGATACATTTTTTAACAGTTAAGTTTCTATATGGTTTATATTACTTTCAATAGTCTTATTTAAGAGTAATATTATGTCAATAGAAACTAGAAAATAAATAAATAAATCTAAAATCGTGCTGGAAAACTTATCGCATAAAGCTATGTAACCTGAAGCTTTCTTTTTGGAGTGTTTGTTTCAATTGTTTGTTCGATGCACAACTGTGCGCAGTTTCAACAAAACCACTCATGGTTGCAGGAACTTTTGGAGCACTTCTAATATGAATATTTTTCTTTTCCAATCTATAAGAAAAATGAAACAAAAAAGAAACCGCGCATATGACTCAGACTCAACTTACTGAATGCAGTAAGTCTCTGTAGGAAAATTTGATTCAGGTATGGTGCAACTTCCACAAGCTTGAGGTGATTGCAGCCCAAAATAAATAAAAATTTGCCACAAGCTTTCCAGACTTGCCAAACATATCAAGTCCCTAAACAAGCTCCTCAAATTCAATTTCTTAACGAACAGCTTGAGCATTGCCGACGAATTTTGACCTCAGTTAGGAATAGTACAGACATTTTGCTCCTATAAAACAGCCTGACACCTGGATTTATGGGTTGTTCTAATAGGCAGCACGACAAATTTAACTGTCATCGAAACCAGGCTAGTCGCCAAATATTAAATGTACATAATCGGAGGCAACATGAAAATAGCAGACTGAAACAAGAAGAATGAATCAGAACCAAGATGCTGCTCAATCTGTTCATTTGCAGTTTCATGTTCCCTCTAGGCTCATCACAGTTCACTGTTCCTCCCAAGGGACCCTTGTTTCACAAACAAATGCGAGCCAGTACAATTATACACTCATAAACTTGCGAGTAACGAAAAGAAGTTGGATGGATGTTAATGACTTAATGCCGCCACTAGTCTTTAGCTTTCTCCCAGGACCTCAGACGATCACTTCAGAACTTGCCTCTCAACCTATAAACATAATCATAGTCCAGGATCAGATGCATAATGCCCATCCTAGGCTATAAAATGATACCATCATACTTATAAAATGCTTACTTTTCAAATTTATAGTTCCTACTAGTCACACATGATTTTCCTGCCTTGACCTTTTATGGTCCCTCTCGACTCGCTCTAGACGTCTCATCACCCTTGAATCATCGACATCTCGGTGCTTTGAGGATGGTTTTTGATAATTCTGGTGATCATATCCATCTTTCCCTGATGGCTGTTTACTCGGGCTGACTGCCTTTCTCTTTCGACTGGCAAGCTCTGGGGGAGAGTGGAAGTCCCCTTCTTCAGCATTCTCAATTTCCTTCTCGGTTCCAAAATCTCCATTCTCAATGCCATGATCTTGGTTCTGAGGCTCTTGCCTGTACAAAGGTTTAGACCAACCATGCCTCCTCTCCTGTTTTACCTTGTCATCCTCGGGTGCTATCTCAATACCATTCTCCAGCTCCCTTTCTATGAGGTCGTCGTCATCCATCACATCTATCTTTCTGGCTACCTCACCTCGTGCTTTCCTACGTTTCTCAATTGCAGCTTTAAACTTGTCCTTGTCAAGATTTTTTATAGCATCCATCGGAGAGTAGACTTTTGAGCCTTCATTGTGACCAGAATTCTTATCTCTTGTTTCGGAAGTTCTGCCTGGCTCCTCAATTGAGCGTTCAGAATCATGAGTAGACCTACTAGCAAGAGATTCCGTAATATTAACTTGTTCATGGTGCCGACGATCCTTAGTCCCTCCTTCAACTTTACTATCACCTAGTCCAATTCTTCCATCTTTCCTCCCATGGTCGTAACTTTCACTTTGAACAATTCTCTGGTTTCCAATTTGCTTATCTTTGTGAGGTTGATCTGTCCCAGCTCGACTAGTTGAGTTTGCCTTAACTCCATGCTGTGAAGGTGTCTCCTCAACAGCAGGTAGGGCTTTCGGAGGAGCATGATGATTGGCTCTGCTGGCGGAGCTCCCTTCGGTTTCATTTCCATGAGATACCACTGCGCGGTTCTGTTCATATAATTCCAACATTTGATTGCTAACCTCTGCAGGCATAACATATCAACATCTAAGTACACATAAATTTGGATAGCTTAGAGTAAAAACAAGAATTTAGATCGTCAAACATGGTAAGGTTAGCTACGAAAATATGTTGGGTCTGAACAAGAAATTAGATTGTCAAACATGGTAAGGTTAGCTACCAAAAAATGTTGGGTCTGAAAAAGAATTTAGATTGTCAAACATGGTAAGGTTAGCTACAAAAATATGTTGGGTCTGAAACATGTTGACAATTACTACGGAACGGAAATGACCATTCAACACCTGATTAAGATCAGTATAGCTTATACTTTCTTTTCCCCCAGAATATATTCAATAAAATTTGTCTCGATCATTTAATTATTAAGGGTAGCAAGAAATGAGAAAAGATACAACAAAAAACATCTTGAATACATAATAGAGGCTGTGGATGAAGAAAAAGTAAGTTCTTGGGTAGCAAGAAATGAAAAGAAAAACAATTTAACAAACAATATCTTGAATAGATAATAATAACAGCTGTGGATGATGAAAAAAAGGTTCTTTAGGATGCCTTCGCTAGCAGAGAGTAGAATTGAAGGAAACTGTTGAGATATGACTTGAATCTTAACCCATATGTACAATTAAGTAACTTGGGAGCGTTGCACCTCGGGTATGTTAACCGGGATCAAGGGGGCAGCACCCCCTTGCGGGGATCCCGCTGCCCGTGGGTTTCTTCTATGTATAGGAGTATGTATATAAACTCCATTTGTTCTAGGGTTAGGTCGTGAGATAAAATATCCAACCGCCTCCTCTGGTAGAACTATGTCTTTCATCTAGTGAAGAATGAAGATCGATCTGTTGCTGCCCGTGGACGTAGCCCACTTCATGGGTGAACCACCTAAACTCTGTGTTTGTGATTGCTATGTTTGTCTCTATTCTCTGTTTTTCTTAACAGGAAGGGCACAAAGAGAAAGTCAGGCAAAATGTATATCATTATTCTTCATTTTACTGGCTTTAAATGGGAAAAGTTTCCAGTGATTGTGAAAAATGAGCACGTTCGTGTTCTCTTTTTATTAATTCAACAAGAAAAGAAGAGAGCAACTGGTTTATCTCAAGTTCTTCTCCTTCCCCTGCTCCATTTGAAATTAAACATGGACCATCGAAAATAAAGGAAACAAGTATTATTTACTACATATCTACTAACATTCAGGTAGGTCTTGTACACTTATAAGGTTCTGACTATTGCCAACATGTTATATTTATCCGTAGGCTACTGTCAAAAATATGCTCAAGGTGTGCAGCTATATAATTGTCACGTAAATATTTAAACAATAGAAATTAAGATGGCATAAACATGGAGAGGATATTTTTGGCAAGATGAAAAACAGGTGCTAAGTTCTCCGTATGCAACTTATGATGTTGCAGAAATAGCACAGCAGTTATTAGCTGCCTCTATAATTTGTCTTAAGATCTCTTGGTGTCTAAATTGGTTCTCTTAAAACTTTGACATTGAAAAAGAAGCTACAAGCCAAAAGGAGTAAAATCAATAATAGAGAAATGATTGGGTGGAACTCCAATTAGAAAATCCACTTAGCAGCTCCTCTCCTATTGGTCCACATAAGCAAAAAAAAAAATTCGGACCCCACTAACTACTACCAAGAGAATTGGATGCAGCCGGTTTTCTTTGAACTCAAAAAATAATATCTCATGGAAATATTGAATTGTATTGCTATATTAAAAACTATTCCCAATTCCGAAACTCACTGATTTTTTTTATCCATCACGAAGAAAACTCCAGACGATGATGATTCGATCTACTATTGCATCTACTCCGAGCAAAGGTTCCTCTCCTGCGTCGGCTACATATAATCTCCCTGCCGCTCATGAAGGAACGGCTCAGAATCGTTTATGTGATTGGTGATGGCAATTCTATTCTACGTCGGTGCCGACCCTGACAGTCCGTAAATGAGGACAGGTTTTCCTCATTGGCCTCAACTCATCTGCTCCGAAATTCGATTCTCAATACCAAATCGAAGATCAGTCATTTGCTTCGACTTCTGCCACTTGCTCTTGATGTTTAGTTCTCAATGGAACTTTATTAGGGATTTTAATGTTATCTTATGACTAAAACCACTAAATAGTTCTTCTAAGGTGATTCTGATTTTTTCATTCGGACTTTCATGTAGCAAGAGAGAATTGGAAATGCTTATGTATAGTCATTGTTTGATGGAGAAACTATTAGTGAGAGAAGTGTAGGTTGCAAGAGATGGATGCTATGGTCAGATTATGGGTGATGGAGGTCAATGATGTTAAATACTACAATGGACATGGCAGAGAGTAATTCATAGTTAGGAAGAGTCGACACGGGAGCACGTAAAAGATCAGCGGATGTGAGCAGAGATTCTTGGAGCCGCAATGAGATGGACCTCGCTTGGGGCAACGCGAAAGAGCTATCGCCCGTAGGAGAACTGTAGCCGCTAGGAGCCAACACTAGAGGGTCGTCATGTAGGTTGCCAGATTAAGAGCGAATACGCGAGATAGACCGGCTCTCGTGGCGTACATAGGAAAAGCTTGACAGAGCTGTGACCACTTGGCGCCTATAGGAGAGACGTCATTGCGCCAAGATGGTGCGAACTGAAAGTATGTCTCTCGCACCGAGATAACGAAGTATGTCTCGCGAAGCTGATGCGAGAGTTTGCCAAAGATGTAGTCAAGATGCACTATGAGCCGATGCATGAGAAGATAGTCTTCGTTGGAGGAACACAACCACAAGCCGTTTAGAAGGAGTAGACGATAACCAATGGTCCTCTCTTCTCATTTTCGTGAGTGCTTTTATGCTTTTTCCTTTTTTTATTAGTTAATTAAAAAAAGGGCTGCATCCAATTATCTTGGTAGTAGTCACTTGGGGTCCTCCTAAAGTTTGGTTTATGACGATCAATACTAGAGGAGTTGCTAACTGGAGTTTCTAATTGGAGTTGCACTTTATCATTTCTCTCAACAAAAAATAATAAAAAAGCATAAACATATGTGGATGTAAAAGGGAAGCAACAGAGATGAAAAGTGAAAACCTTCCAATTGCCGTGGGGTAACATCAAATTCTTGCCACCAGACTTTATCGCCATCAGATGGAAGCTTAACCTTCAAGAACTTTGCAGCCAAGAAGATGGCACCAGCAGCAATATGGTGGGGCTTAAATTGCAGACAGAGTGAAGTTCGTAGCCTGCATAGTCCCTTCCAATGCGTAGTAAATACACATCATTTAAATCTAAACTGGAAAATATCTAAAATGGTAGCTTTGGCATACCCATCATTGACAAAATTCCAAGCAACTTGTGCAAGGGCATTTTGAGCAACTCTGAATTTCTTTATTGCTTCGACAAGAGGTTTATATGGATGGTGCACATTAAGATCAAAACCAAGGGTTGCTAGTACTACACGCTCCCCAAGTAGGATAAGCTCTTTCTGCTGTTCATACACTTCCTGCAGACATTGAATGATGACAAATTAATATGTTACCAAAAGTAATCCTAAAAAAAGATAGATCTTGTACTAACTCTTATAAAGATTGTGAAATCATGCATAGAAGAAAGAAAACCCAAATGAAGGTATAATCTTCACTTGTATATTATCAAGGCAATTCTGATTAAATGTTAGACCATTAGTACTCTGAGAACAAAAGACAAAATCACAGGCTATACAGCGGTCGAAATTTAGGATTCATGGGTGAGAATATAAAAAAAAAAAGGTCAGATGATAACTTATAACAAAAAGGAAATTGCTATGCTGATAAGATAACAATTAACAACAAAAGAGATTTTATCATAAAATTTCCTGGTCAGCTATTTGAATATTTTCTTCCATTCAGTACTGTTAAGAGGCTTGCCCTCTGTAACATTACCGAATACCACATCCTTCTTTACATCCTCAATCCAAGTTGATGTAGGCCTACCCTAGTTCTACAAACTCCTTCAACTAAGATCCTCTCTCTCTCTTAATTGGTGCATCTATGGTCTCCTTTCTAAGTGTCCAACGACCTCAAACGATTTTTTCTTGTCTTATCCCCAACTGGCACTACTTCCAACTTCCCACAAGTATATTGCTTCTCTTATCTGTCAACGCACTGTCACACATCCATATTAGCCTTCTTATTTTAGCTAAGCACTTTTTTTGACACGTTTCTTAGTTGCCTCACACTCTGACCCATCTTTGATAAGAATAATATAAGTCATGATAAATGCTTAGTATATCGTGATATTTCGAGTAAGATTCCAATCATCTTAAAGGTGTCAATCACTTATAATTAGAATTTAGCTACAACAAAGCGAGCTATAATCTTGCATATTAGATATCACAAGCATCCAAACGCTTTATTGAAAGAAATAATTTTGTCGATGCAACTAAAGTTATTTCCCATGGAAGATAACATAATCTCCATCACACCAATTTAAATCTAATAATAATGCAAACCAACATAAGAATAACACAGTTTGAGCTCAAACACAAAACAGCCACAGGTTTATGAGTATATATCAAAAGGTCAAGGCATTACCTTCTGTTTGATTCTCTGGACAGCGACAGGATCCTTTTTGTTGATAATTTCATAAGAAACAAGAATGACATCCTTCAAAGGACGAGGACTTTCTTCAACTTTTCCCGCCAAAAACATGCAAACAGTAGCTACAGTCTGTAGATAACATTATCTTTAGATACTATGCATTTAACACATAAAAAAATGATAGTTCATCACAAAACTATTACTACTATTTTCATCTAATACAAGAGAATAGCTTTTATAAGTATGAGCTCAATCAAACTACAATAGCCTAGGAATACAGACAGGGATCCAGAAAATAAAAAATCTTGAAAAGTAGGAAGATTATACACGAACATATCAATACAGTTTCCTATAATAAATGATAGATAAAAGTAAAACAAGCATGAAATTAAAAGTACATGACCATGCAGCAGTCACCGCAAAGTAATATAAAGTAGCTGTGTCACGTAGTCATCACTCATCAGCTGTCTGGAATTAGTAACAAATATGCTAAAGACAGGCATCAGATAGATACCTCACTGCATAGCGATAGGTACGGGGAAGAGCTCAATGACTACATTTGCCAATGTTATCTAAAACAGCGACAGAATCCCAATTTTTAAGAAAAAAATAATTTCTGTGCACCTAGTGCATATAACATCCCCATAAGATGGGAAATCCCTTTGCAACATCTGGATTACATCTTCAGTCCTGGGCCTCTGGCGCAAGAACCAAAGCAAAGGAAATCGCTATATTTCATATTGAACAGGCACAATGTCGGAAGATTGGATGCAAAAGGCAGGGAATCAGATGCTAAAGTAGGAGAATAAGATGAAAAAAAGTAAAACTCACTCAAGAAAATAAGGAAAGAAGGCGCGGTCAACCCGGGCCCACGAAGGGGGGAAAGCAAAAGGTGTTTCCAAAGAAATAGCTTAATAGCCACATTAGTTGCACTTGGGATAATTTTAGGTGACGTCCTTTTGGCTATATAACCATGTGGTTTCTAGGAATTAAATCTGATTTCCTCCATAAATTCTTCGATGAAGTCACAAGCTGATGAGCTATATGTGAAGTTCAAAAACCCAGTGTTGAAAGTCAATATACAGCTATGGTTATTAGACTCAAAGATGTCTCTTCGCAAGGCATCAAAGGAGTGGACGAGGATCCCATGGACGGGCTGGGCTGTTGACTCATGGATATGCTTCATATCTCGTATATTAGCAGGAGAATGAAAGAACACACGAACAATAAGATCGGATGCAGACGCTTTTGGGACATGAAACTACCATTTCGCCTAGCTAGTACAATCTTTATGCTAAGACTAGATTCGAAACTAGGTGTGGAACTGGTAGTGTCAAAGAGGCGATTCTCAAAGTTGGATCTACGGTCGGGCTACTACCAGGTGCGTATCGCAGAAGGAGACGAGCAAAAGACGACCAATATTACAAGCAAGGCGCTGTCAAGCCTTTGATTTTTTTATTATGCCTGTGGCGCTGTCAAGCCTTTGATTTTTTATTATGCCTGTTGAATTATATGGGCGATTAACATACTAGGATGGTTCCATTCGAACATCCCCTGCTTCTTCCAAGACATCAATTGGTGAATTATATGTATTTGCGGTACTTTCACTTGTAGTAACTCCAACTACTACTATACTGAGTTACAAACTCAATTTTTTAAGGGAAAATAGATCTTAGTGTATAAGCAGAAAAGTAAGAAGGGAAAAATTACAAGATCAGAAAAAAGTTACCTTACAGTCTAATTGACACAAAAGATGATAAATGGGAATGTTTAAATTCTTGAAACAAAATAACCCATGGCAATTTTGATTATGCCAATAACACCTAGATCAATATGGTAGGAATACATGAAAATGATGGTCGACTTCACAGATAGATCAAGGAGCAAATTAGAGAAACAGGAGGAGCCAATAGCAACATAACACGACAGAAACTATAGTTTTATGTCGAAGGTCGTTGGACACAATAGACACGATAATATTTGTGCATGCCTGCAAGAAAAGAACAAAAATGGCATATAAGTCCAACATATTTGACCACTTAAAGTCCATGAGTGAATAAGGTGCATAAGAAATATGCAAATAGTAGGTCGAAGAAAGAACACAGAAAGAATAATACAACAATGCAAGACTACTATCAACCTGCTTCCTTTTAACTTCTTCCAGTCCAAAATGACGTCTCCATGAGTAGGACATTATGAAAACAGTAAACATCCATGACCTATGTTGCATGGACATGGATACAACATGACACAAAAAAGGACATGACAACATGACACGGCACCCAAGGCGATATTTGCAGGGATACCCTAAGTAACTGGATTTAAATATTTATCCCCCAGTCATTAAATTTCAGACAACACATACCAAAAGACAAAAATAACACTCCCGCTACCGGGGATCTGACCAGCCCTGGATGTGCAAACAAGACAAGGGGTTTGAAGCAAGGTTCCAAAACTCGGTTTATGAATTCTACGATACCAGTACCGAGAGTTTCATATTGTGCAAGGATGTCTAGTTTTCAATTGGATGTCGAGCTTTGGCATTTCTTTAAATATATAAGAAAACTGTGGAACACAAATTAGTGTATAGTTTAGGAATTTCTAAAAAAGCATATATAGTTTGATGTTAATTTAGGTAAATTTTACAACAAAGCATTTATCTAAAAATTGTGAGGTCGGTTTGAATCATTTTCTTCCATTAAGCTTATGTTAAGGGCCATGTCCTCTATAACAAAAACAAGAACCATATCCTAATTTAAAAGTGCATTGCATGTTCGTTTAGACTAAGCTCTAGTCCTAGCGCTTCCCTTAACTACTATCTTATTGCTTTTCCTTACTCCTTTATCTACTATCTTGTTGCTCCGCTTTACTGAAGCACTTATAGGTTGTGTTGTGCATGTCTCGACCACCTAACAATTGTCTCTCAATTTGTCCTCAGTTGGCACCACCTCCAGCTTTCCACAAATACACTATAGTATCCTAGCTTTTAATGCATTGCCACTCATCCATCATAGTCTTCTCATTTTGGCTACACTAATTTTTTGGACATGTTTCTTAATACTATTATTGCTCATCATTCTTACTAACACATTTGGAATTGTCATTGAGTCACTCTTTTACTCTTTGGCTTAATATGTCATGGTGATTTTTAATGCAATTTCCTATAGTAAATTGTATCATCTTACCTATTCGTATAGACTTTTTATAGTATAGGGAAATATCGACGGTGCTCCTTGGTTACATAAGCTTAAAGTGCATATCCAAAAAGTAGGCTTACCTACATGCCAATTGGTCTCCTAGGTTTAATTGCATTATGACATGTACCTCTCATGCTCATATTATCTATCTTGGCTATAAATTTGGCACCAACATAGAGGATTGATGGACATGTCGATAGCCAGCTGTACAACATGTGCCAAATCATTTATGGAACTTTCTTATGCTTCAAAGAATACCCATACCCATTCTGATAGGAGAAGGGTTAGATGAGGATGAGATTTTACAACACTTAATATAAGATTAAAAATTCTAAAATGTTGATACCATAGTAGAAGAGTTAAAGTTTTAAAGCTTTTCCATCATATCATAATTCTTAAATACAAATAAATATGCACAATCTTCTAGCATTGGATGTCTTGCCACACTTGAATTGGAAACTTTGAAGCATATACAAGTACCTACTACGTCAAAACGCAATTTCAAAAAAATTCATGATACCAATATGGTTATATAAGTGTGTGTGTATGTGTCGAGACTTGGTAGCTTTAAAAACTATGTAGTTTAAGTTTTAGAATAAGGAAAGATTGATTTCTGAAACAAGTACCAAAGTTGTATTTTTAAAAAAAATATCCAATGACTCGTATCAGAAAGTACCCAAAAAGTAACCAAAATTAAAATTGGAAATACAAGTTAATTTAATTTTCGGTAATTATGTGGTAAGTACCCAGGAGTAACCAAGGAGTAATGGTACTCGATAAGTACACGGTACATGTACCTTTTCCTAGATGGAGTATCCGTGCTTCATAGATTAGAAATGAATTCTTCCAATGCAAACTCAACTCTATAATATAAATGTTGCTTGAACCTAAGCGTTTTATAGTGGTTTTGGTCCAATTTTCTAGCATTGTATTTCCTGTCAGACTTGCATTAGAAACGACATCTGTCAACCCAAACTCAAGCCTCCAAAATAAATGCTTCTGTCAACCCAAACTCAAGCCTCCAAAATAAATGCTTCTTGAAACCAAGCATTTTATAATGATTCGGTCCATATCTGATATGTTCTATTCTAAATGAATTATGTACGAATCTTACCAGTGTAAAATAAATCTGGCATATATTACTCATTTAAGATGAATTTGGTTCAAAACAAACCCTTTTAGGATGAATCAAATTCAAACCAAACCTGTTAAGCATGGATTTCATTTGAAGCAAACTCATTTGAAATGTATTCAAATTGAACCAATTCCATTAAAGAGAATGGTCTGAACCAATCCAACTAATGATAAAGGCCTGAACCAAAACCCATTCATGACTAATTTGGTACTTGAATTTGTTAAAATGCACTCTAATTTGGCACTCACCCAACTCATTTAACTTGAATTTGTTAAAATGCACTCTAATTTGGCACTCACCCAACTCATTTAACTTGAGTTTGTTAAATTGCACTGCACCAGAACTCTAAGAGTGTCGGTGAGGATGAGGGTTATATATGTATATGCAACATGCCGCCGCATGTTGAAGACACATGCACCCAAAATCTAGAGTGTTGGTGAGGATGATGGTTATAAATGTTTATGCAACATGCCCCTGCATGTTGAAGACACATGCACCCAAAATCTAGTGTGTTGGTGAGGATAATGGTTATAAATGTTTATGCACCATGCCCCCGCAGGTTGAAGACGCGTTTTATGGATTTCAGAGCTGGATTCATGAAGTGGTATAATATTTTTTTGTAAAATTTCTTAAATGTGCAGTAGAAAGAGAGTGAAGCTGGGTTGATTATAATACCATTTTAAAGGTATATCTAGGCCTGTCAATGGATAGTCGAAAATTCGAATTCAATTCGATTTTGTATCCGAATTTTCGGACATATCCGAAGAGGTATATCTAGGCCTGCTAATGGATAGTCGAAAATCCGAATTCGATTCGATTCCGTATCCGAATTTTCGGATATTATCCGAAAATTTGGATATCGAATTCGGATATTCGAGTATTTTTCGGATATATTCTTTTTTCGGATATTAAGGTATTCAAATTGTTAATATCCGATCCGATTTTAAATTGCAAATTTCGGATATCGAATTTGGATATTCGAATTTTATATATATATATATATATATATATATATATATATCGGATATTAAGGTATTCGAATCCGTTAATATCCGATCCGATTTTAAATTGCACATTTCGAATATCGAATTCGGATATCCGAATTATATATATATATATATATATATATATATAGGAGTGGATCAAAAGCCCCCCTTAGAAAAACCCCTAAAAATTCTCTCTCTCTCATCCGTAATTTAATGTTAATATTAATGTTAATATTAACATTAATATTAACATTAACATTAATATTAACATTAAATTACGGCTGAGAGTGAAGGAATTTTTAGGGGATTTTTTAAGGGGGGCTTTTGATCCTATATATATATATATATATATATATATATATATATATATATAAAACAAAAGAAGATGAAAGGGTTTTATTCTCAACTTTTCATCTTCTACTTTTCTATCTCTATATTATAATATTTTATGTATGGTTTGTGCACAGTTGTGCATCTGTGATCTGCATGTTTCACTTTTACATGCAACTGTTCTCTTTCAAAATATTAAATATAGACCAAGGAAGGTTAGGTCCTTAGGAGCAGTCACTTTGTATTATATTATTAGTAGCTAATAACCTATTAACCTAATATATAAGTTAAAGAAGGGCCCACCCCATGGCCAGCCACGTCCATCCATCTCTTTCATTTACTTTAAACACTTCCTAGGCACGAATGAATGTTATATGCAATAGTAATTAATGCATATTAATTATAAATTACAAAGAAGATGAAAGGACAGCTGTTGTGGCATGTGGGTGGGTGATACTAATACTAATCTTTATTAATCTCCAATTCCATTTTATATTAAATATATTTTATTACTCTCACGTTCCAAGTTCCAACTCCATGCTTTCTCTTTTCCAAGTCCAAATTTCAACTTTCCAAGAGAAGATGAAAGGGCTTGCCGCTTGGGGGTGGGTGACGTGGGTAACGGGCGATTGGGGTGGGGGGGGGTGGGGGGGGGAGGGGTTAATACATCTCTTCAACTCCATTTCTATTAGTGTATGACCTCTCCAACTCCATTTCTATTAGTGTATGACCGCTCCAACTCCATTTCTATTATTGTATGACATCTAGAAGTTAGATGATACAATCTATTCAGAAATCGATGCTCCGTTTTGTCTCGTTTATTATGAGATTTTCTCTATGTACTGGATGGTCTCCTTATCACCAGAGTATTGGTTCGATTTTCATTTAGGCCTCGTTTGGTTCATGGATTTAAGGAACCAGGAAAGGAAAGTTGTTCCTTTTCTTTGTTTGGTAGCCACAAGCTTAGGAATCAATTTCCTGACAAGAGGGAAAATGGGAGGGAATATGGTTCCACTCATGACCCATGGGATTGATTTTCCCTCCTCCTTTTCCAACATTTATTACAAAAAATTATGACAAAACTAACCATGTGTTATTGCTTATTTTACTATTAACTCCTCGTATGTTGGGTCCCTTTGGATTTTCATAATGTCATTTTTATTTTAAAATGTAAGGATATTATTGGAACATCGATGTATTTTTGCTTTCCTTTCCTGCACCAACCAAACACTGGAAAGGAAATCAAATGGTCTTTCCTAGGTGATTTTCTTGTTTTACCAAACAACGGAAAGGAAATGTGGCAGGAATTTTAGTTTTCCATTCCCATGGAAAGTACAAGGGAATCAATTTCCCTTCCGTGAACCAAACGAAGCCTTAGTGTTTCTTAGAATCAGTAAGCTCTATTTATTGCATGTAATTTTCTTACTACCATGTTTTTGTGTTATGACAAATCTATGCTCAAGTTTTTTAAATGATATATGCTTCAGGAATTTTCAAAGGGGAGTTTTCAGTTTCTGAGCCAAAGGTTGCTAAGCTAGAATCATGATACTTTCATGCAAGTGCTTACACTCAAAAATCATGATGCTAAATCAAAAGTTTTACTTGAATATAGACAATGGTCGAGTTTTGTGGTGACATGCATCTGAATTTAATTGTTCTAGACTCTAGTTTTGTATCTTGAATGGCTTTAATTGGAGAAAGTATGGCCTCTACTAGTAATACTTATCATGATCCTTTTCTCTGTTGTAATACTTATTAATATATTATGATATTTTTATTACTATGCAGATGAACAACAAATTATAATTGTTTTTCATGATCGCACCAGAAAATACAATACATAGCATAAATTATTGTAGATGGGAGATTATTTTGTGTCGGTTGGTTGACCGGTTGCTGACTGAATCAAAGTTTGAAGCTAAAATATAATATATAGTGTAAATCATTTTGTGTAGCCGCTTGAAGATGTAATACAGAGTATAAATCATTTTGTGTAGTTGGTAGATTGATTCTCGATTGATTCTTGATTTGGTTTCTGCATATTGAATTTTAATTTGGTTCTTTATTTTTATGAATATTTATGTTATGGGTTGTAATGATTATCATAGTTTATCAAATTTTAAAATTTTTGGATTTCAGGTATTCAGATAATAGAATCTTTAATATTTTGGATTTCGCATATTCGGATATAATAATAAGAGACTAGGTAGATTCAATTTTTTTAGCTTATCGGATTTCGGATAATACAAGAGATTAGGTTGATTCATTTTTTTTTGCTTATTGGATCGAATCAGTTTTTATCCGATATCCGTTAAATTAGACAGATACGAATTCGAAGTGTCCAAAAAAATATCCGATCCGATATTGGATCGAATTTGGATATTACAAAAAAAATCGCATAAGGATACGGATATTGCCCTATGCGTATCGATAAGCATCCATTGACAGACCTAGGTATATCCACTGGGCACTTCACCAAAGCTTTAAAGTTTAGGTGAGGAATGGGGTAATAAGAGTGTTGGGCAAACTCTAGGGCATTTGGACAAAAAAGTTTTAAGTGCTTTGGTTATATTTCTATATTCAACATAATTTGCTTATCAGATGCACTTAATTTGATACAAACCAGCACATTTACTCCGGCCAAACCGACTGAAACCCAACTGGTTTTACACCCTCTTTAAGAGAAACTGGTTGGATGCCTTCTAAAGTCGATAGAGAAAATGTTGCTCAAGTTCCTTTCTATGCTCAACAGTGAAGAGGAAGCGTCGGCTTACTTTTTGAACCTAAGAAGCATAAACACTTCAAAATTCATGCAGTGTATTTGTCTGTCGTGTCAGACACACGTATTGGACACTCAGAAATATACTAGGACGCACCAAAATAGGTGTTGAATCCATGTTAATGTGTATGAAACGTGTCGTGTCGAATTTGTGTCCGTGCAACATAGGTTTCAACCTTCCACCACCTAGACATTGAATGGACAACAAAGATTCCTTTGATCATTGATTTGAGAAGGCTCTGTTAGATATCCCCATGCAAGTCTTCTTCCTTCTCTATTCCCCCTTTGTTTGTTTTTTTCTTTTTTCAATGTTATAAATTTTGTTAGGCGGGTTCAGTGCGCCAGAGAGGCGCCTAGCGACTAGGCCACCTAGACGGCAGAACTGAATTTGATTTATTTTTTACATCTAGAGATAAGTAATTTATGTGTATAAAAATGATACAAAACTTTACATGCTCTTGTGGCTAACAGGTATGGGCTTAAGAGTGTCGTTAGCTGGTGCGAGCTTGAGTTCGATCCCGGGCTTTTTTAAAAAAATGGGGGGGGACAGAAACCCTATTAATAATAGGGGATGAGAGGAGAGAGAGTGCAGCCACCTCCCTCTCTCCTCCCCCTCTCTCCTCTTCAATCCCTGGCTTTTCAATTATTTTTTTGACAGGAAAATAGGGGATGAGAAGAGAGAGTGCACTCACCTCCCTCTCCACCAACACCATCACCCGTCGTTGCCCAATCTCCGACAGGTTTTTTTTTTTTTTGAATTTTCGAAACCAAACATGGCTGAACAGGCCGCCTAGGGGGTTTCCCCGCCTAGGCGGCCGCCTAGGCCGCAATTTAGAACACTTTCTTTTTTCTCCTAAAATACCGAATTCACAGGTCTTCCCTCCTTTTCAATTATTTTCTAGTTGCAATCATTGCCCATTTTGGCCAAAAGTTAATGGAAGTATAGATCTGAAGCTGATATTAAGCCTAATTCATAGATAACCACTTTCTTTGACAAGTTTGGATCAGGATCATCAGGTATATTCAAACACGATTTGGTATAATCGATACGTAATGGTGTTGTTCAACTTTTTGAATCTTGCTATGTTGTTCTGAGATACAGGTTTGACACAACCAGATCTATTCTCACAACAAAATATAATCGCCAATAACAGGACAGGTGATGAGAGAAGAGGATTTTCTGGTCGTTTTCTTTTGGTTAAGTCCAAAATTTTGGATCAGGATCATCAGGTATATTCAAACACGGTTTGGTATAATCGATACGTAATGGTGTTGTTCAACTTTTTGAATCTTGCTATGTTGTTCTGAGATACAGGTTTGACACAACCAGATCTATTCTCACAACAAAATATAGTCGCCAATAACAGGACAGGTGATGCGAGAGAGAGAGGATTTTCTGGTCGTTTTCTTTTGGTTAAGTCCAAAATTTAACAAGTATTTTTTTCCAAAATAGCACTAAGATGGGAGTAACCTGCGAAAATACACGTTATGGGACCCTTACGAAAACAATACCGTGATTTGTTCAATGCATGCTTGAAGCATCGTGATTTTTGTTGACACTAAGATTTTGCTTCTCAGTCAGAGGAAGGTGTTGAGATTATTTTTGACACAAAGGAATCCTTTCATCGGAAAAGATCTTCGCAAGAAGATCAAAAGAAAAGGTATGAGCTAACATAAAACTACAATGCAACCTATATTAGCTAAAAGACTAAATCTTTACACTTGATAAAAGAAGACTTGATAGAAGAAGGGCAAGAGTATATCAGGTTACAGATAGTGCAGGTTTAGCCTAGTAGGAAATAAGAAGTCCGTGCTATAATTATTTCTCATTCTCAAATATACAGTGGTCAATATTTCGCAGATCAAAGAAACTAACAAGATACTAAAACTACATCACCAAAAGAGAGTATACTTTGCATGAAGGAAGCAATACTTACCATCCTGTCATTTTTGGCATGAGACTGACGAAGGAAAAAACGATGGCAGAAGACGATTGATGTGGCAATTGTGACCTGAGGTCTACATTGAAAAGCATTTGCCATCATTACCTAATGCAAATAATAGAATTAATAGAATTTTAGCCATCCCATATGCGTAACATACAATGAAGATCAACATATATCAAGATGACTTCTGACCAAAACGAACATCAGCAAAACAAAACAACGAGATCAAACCATCACATTTTAATCAACAAGATAACCAAAATGGAATTCAACAAGGAAAACATATAATGGTAGATCAATTGGCTAATATCCAGCTCCCACTTTTGTCTAAAAAACTAGCATAAATTTTACCATGATCTATTAAATATCAACTCTAGAGGAACTCAAACTCTGTGCCCAAATCCAGTTAGATTTCTTGATAATAACTCCAGAAGTGTGGGTTTATCTGTGTTAGAGAGATTATTGGGTCCTTTTCTTAAAGATTCAGACGAAATCCTACCTACATAAAGTCAGTGATAATGAAAGGAGTGCTTGAAACCTTGCTCCCCTATTGAATGGTAAACAACTACATAACCGCAATCTTGGAACTAGTTATTAATAAAATATCTAATAACTAACATAATAAACAGCTTGAGCAAATGATTTTCAGATTCTGATCAGAAGTGCTCATTTAACCTTGGAGTTCTAATAAAATATCTTCGCTAGCTTGACACCTTGCTCCGCTATTGAATGGTAAACAACTACATAACTGTAAATCTTGGAACTAGTTATTAATAAAATATCTAAATAACATAATAAACAGCTTGAGCAAATGATTTTCAGATTGATCAGAAGTGCTTATTTAACCTTGGAGTTCTAATAAAATATCTTCGCTAGCAAAAGAGGTCGAGAGATCAAATTATGGAAATAACATACAAAAATATAAATATTTATATTAAAAATGTTTCAACTGAGGAGGGAACTTACACTTTAAGTCGCATGCCCAAATCCTGCAGAAATGTGCAGTAAGACTTACGAAAATATGCTTCTTTCTTCAGATCAATGCCATCCCTTCGAGATGGAGGGTTTTCTTCAATGTCCTTTCGGCTAAGATACCAAGAAGAACCTATACGGTCACCATCCTCTGAAAGATCACGAGAAAGCCTGTAGGGACTACTTTCCACCATTCCGTTATGTGAGGGATCCCCGTGGAACAAACCAGCCATGAATTTGGTTGCAAATACTAGACTAACAAATTAAGTCTAATCAGACTTGCCCTGTATCTTCAACAACCTGAGCAACTAGATTCACTGTTTGCATCCACAGTTTCCTGTATGCAAAAGCAAAATAATTTGAAGATAACGTATCACAGCAAAGTGCGAATAGTAATTAAAGCTAAGAGCAACTAATTTCAGCAAGCCCTGCAATTTAGTAAATCCATCTTTAGCATACATAAAAGGTACTTTCTGGGTATTAATACTACATACTATATCTACATTCCGAAAAAATTGTAATTGCTGCAAATAGGATAATAGACTTAACAGCATCGTCCTTTTATTTCTTTTTATGCTTGATTATGAGATCCTGACATCATACAACCATGTAACAACCAACTTCCGCTAAAAGGAAGTGGAAATTTGTACAGGCCCCTCCAAGGTAAATAGGTAAAGTGGCCTCAGTCAAAAGTAAGCATATTATTATACATTAAAAAAACATATAGTCATTGAATGAGCTAGGCCTCTCTCTCTCTCTCTTCCACCATAGATCATTTCTCCATATCCCTCTTTCTATTCTCCCCCTCATCTTTCTATACATATTCTCCACTCTCCCCAACTCCTTCTCTCCCTAAACACTTTTTTAGATCTCTCTAGACTAGAAAAACTTATGAAATTATTTTATTATTAGTCAATATTGAGAGTCGGACATAGAGTATTTATTAGTCAATATTGAGAGTTGAACACAAGACCTCATCTTTCCACCTTTCATAAGAAAAGTATCCACCACTTGCTTGCTCTGCCTTTTAACAAAAAATAACTTTCATGGAATAAAAATGTGTAATATGTTCATGTTATTCGCCATGCATCACATGTATTTGTAATATGTTTGAAACAATCAGTGTCATATATCTCTACTGTGTAACACATTTTCTTAATGTGTTACATATATACATAATGTGTTATACTTTGGACTAACACCCTTTATGTATATTCTCTGACAACTGTTCAAACTATAACACATTTCGCATGTATGTAACAGAATTAGAATATATGTAATACATAAAAAACATAAAAAATGAACACATTAACAAATTATGAATACATGTAATACTTAATGAATCAATTAACATTAACATATTACACGTATTTATTATGTGTAAATTTTTTCTAAACATGACAATCGAATGGTTGATATCCTTTGCACAGAAGGGCGGAGGAGATAAGGCTTGAGATCTAGGAAGCAAGGAAGCAACGATGGCTGGCAAACCTACATCGGATTCGAAATCCGACACAAATTCGTACATAGGCCCGCGTTCGATGAGTCATCGTGAATCTAGGCATCAAGTTCAATATTTCCAAGTTCTACACAAATCTAATACATAACGGAATTATTCCATTTACTATATGGGATCGTCTCTTATATTAGCATACCTACTCAGTGCGTAAGAAAATATCCAATTTATTAGGTTTGAAGGCGAAGCAGAGACGAGTTCATCGAAGCCACTCACCTGAACGAGGAGTTGCCTCGACCGAACGGGGCTCCGAACAAGTCGATGCATAGTCCAATTCGAACGTCGTTGCGTCCATTGATTCATCATGTTGAACTGAGCAGAGTGGGACACTACACCTACCCACCTCCCCGTCTTCACCTACTTTTCCTCAACGAACATTGGCGGTGGCAGAGAAGGGAAGGCGGCGGCGGCGGAGAAAAGGGTTCCGCCAGAAATATTACCTACAATTAGCTAACAGATGCAATTTCTACAAGTAGTTCAATTTGGGTTCCATTTATGTTTGTATCGGTTCGTATCGAGCTGCATCAGATACTTATAGGCCGATACAGACCGATACAATAAAAATGTACCGAGTATCGACCGATGCCAATATTTTGCTCGAGTATCGGATCGGACACCTTCAAATCCGATCAGATCCGGTCGATACCGATATGTATCGACCGATACTTTGAACCTTGGTATCGATGTGTATCGATTTTCTTGCATATCTTACTAGGTATCGCGTATAAATTATCGCGTATCGTATAATATACTAACCTTAGAATTTTATGTCTATGCTTCCAATTCATATATGAACATGATTTAATATAATTGTCTCATAATTTTTTATTTGTTTCATCATTAAACTTGTATCTAATCTAGGATCCATATTCTAAGGCTTGGGTGGGGTTGGGATTTCTTATCATGAATACTTTTGCTTATTTTTTTAGAAGTCCAAAAACTTAGTCTCGTTACAATAACTTATCAAAATTTTGTTGGAAAACCAATTCAAATTTGGGCCAATCTTTTCAAAAGCAGATGGGAGATTGATGTCAAAAGCTACTTCTGTTGCTTCTTTTTGGAAATTAGCAGTAGTCCCAAACCAAGTCTAAGTATACATTACGTCACTCGAGTAGAAAAAAATTGATACTACATGTCAGCCTATATAATGGATCATGTGATACATAATGAATTGGTAGTATATCGTATCGTATTGTAATATATGTATTGTGGTAGTATATCGCATCGTAGTGTAAGATACGTGTTGAATAACATAGTTTCCGATAACAACCATAAAAGTCCATGTACAACATAGCAAACCACTACCTACTAGATGTCTTGTATACAGTATGCTTATGTACATTCGTTTGGTGACCGAGGAGCTTTGTACCCCATGTTTATATTTATTTTACGAACCTTATCATATCACTCCACCAAACCATGTAGCTTCTTTCCATATTCCTGCCATGATCTAAATTCAACGATTAGTTGTCCCCTATCAAAACAGATCAAACTTAAGAACAAGCAAATATGATGATAGAGGACATCAAGTTGTAATAAGTAGGGTTCACTGATTTGGGCCGGCAATCATGTATCTAAATATGTTGCACACATGAATACAATATCGGCACAGTCTAAAGCAGATATGACAATGATTTTGGTGTGTCCTAGTGTATTTTACAGTATATGTGATTATGTGTTGGGTCTTGTACGTATATGACATGGACACTGACACAATCAGGCACCAATGGACTATAGGGGCTTCCTATCTTAAATTGGTCATACGACTTATATTTAGACTGGTGAGTACTTCATTTCAAGTGAAACAATAATACTCGTCAATTTGAACTATTTCCTAATTAAATACTTTGAGTGTATCCTAAGATATTAAAAGTGAGCTTTAGCAATAAGGAACCTTTGAATCTGGTCCCAGGGTCTACTTCAGTAATCCAAGATACTAGTTGAGTTTGGCCAAAAAAATTGACCTCTTAACACTTTGGTTAAACATCCCAAAGTGACAAATTCATGGTTCAGGAATTATTCGGCAAGGGTCAATAGTCCATAATCCGGGGAGGGTATTCAAATAATTTGGGAAAAGTTGGGCAATGATTTGGAAGAATCTTTATAACAAGAAACTTTTGATTAAAAAAAATTTGTAGTCAAGATATATGAAAATGAATCTAGGATTGTTTACCCATAAATGTGGGATAAAAATTCACGAACCAATGAACCATTCAAGATTTTGTAATATATCCACAAATTTTGTAGTCAATTCAAGAATAATTCAAAAGAACTGTTGTTTGGATAATTATTTGTGAATCCTTTTCACTATAGAAAATCCGGTTGATCCTACATTCTACACATTAAAAGTTCTAGGAAGGATAAGCATATAGTGAACAAGTACTGCTGTTAATTTAAACAACAAATTCCCATTTCTGACTGAACTCTGATATCAAAGTGCATTAGGACCTATAAATCTAACAATAAAATGGTTAGCTACAGATTTTCAGGGATCACTTAGGAACAACACAGATTTACAGGGGTTACTATCGAGCAACTTCATGCTGGAAACATGATTGTTCCTGCAGAAATTACCTGACTCCTATTTAATAAGTGTTATTCCTTGAGACTATATCCATTTGTCTAACAAATTTCTAGAGAATTTCAAAACCTCTGAAAAATAATTGGTGTTCTGGCTCCAGGTAAACTCTAAAAATAAGAACCCACCATTTACTGTTTGTTGTTAGAAATAACATGTTTGCTTCCTATTGTGATTTTTGCCTGAGGTCAAGATTCCAAATTCGTAACGGCCAGGGCTTTAATGGAGGCAGACAAGTGGCTATATGTGAGCACGGGGATAGTGTAGTGTCGTCGTGTATATGCTGACCAATTTAATGATCTTGCTACTCCAGCATCGTAAACTACTACAACGACCACAAACCAACATCAAAGCTCGCACATTGTGTTTTAACAACACACCACACACTAATACATTTTAAATTTCTAAGTTGTAACTTGCCATAGACCCAAGTATTATACACGCGAGCACAGGGATTTGAGAATTCCACAAACTAAAAGAAGAAACCTGGGTACCAAAGATGATTCATATATGGCACTGGATCCATGATGCTCGCCATTGTCGCCAACATGGTACCATCTCGACCCCGAATGCATTTACAGGGGGCACAGCTCTGCATTTGGTATTTTGGTGTCTAGGTAACAGAACCAACAACATGACCACCTTGGCGACCATAGCTCTCCTTACAATGCTCAAGGCCACGTTAGTTTTTTTTAACTTCGAATAAACTATCTAAACCCTTTAAATGCAACCTTTGTAGGCTACTAAGTACAAACGTCTTCCCATAATTGCCAAGGAACCAAATCAAACTTCACAGTGGCATATCCGCGTCATCAACTATTCGACACTAACCTCAAGTTGGTATACAATTGGTATCATAGCAACGTTACCATGGGAATTTCTAAAGCACTACGAGTCTTGCCAGCCTACGTTTTGATCATTCATTATGACTCTACTAAACACTAGATGCAATCTTCCAATCTACAACACCAAATTTCACGATTTTGGCTGCTCCCATTTCGCTCGTCGCTGAGTCGGTTTTGCTTTTTTCCCCTCCATCTAGTAATATGTTTCGTTCATCAAACAAAGTAAGAAATATTTATGTCCTCATATATTAACGATTCTCCGTCAACTAGATAGCCACTGTTACTTAAAAAGTTATTATTTACTTAAAAAGTTAATATTTATGTTGTCATTTTTATAGTCAGAAATAACAAACATTTCCTACCAATTTGTCTATAAAGTAAAAACTCCTTCCGCACCGAAAGGTCCCAATAACACAAATTAATTTTAACCCCTAAAAGAATACAATTAACCCTAATCCATCAACAAACCCAAATTTCTCTCGAAAAAAGTTTAATTCAATGGTCAGAAACTCAACTCGATACTCTCTTCGCTCGTCGTTATACAAAAAATTAGGAAAACGGAATAGAGCAGAAGTGAAACCCTATTTTTTTTTCTCGAGAACGGAATTGAGAAATGAGCGGCGAAACCCTAACTTTCCTGCACGGGATTCGGAAACAGAGAGAGAATTGAAGAATTGGGAACGTACCTCTTGCGGAGAGATTCGGATTGGAAATCTCCGAAAATCAAAAACCCTAGCCGAGAGAGAGCGGAGAAGCGAAACCCTAAAAATAAAAAATAAAATAAAGGAAAATTATATATATATAGCGAGAGCTTTTGCGGGATTGCGGAAACAAAAAAAGAGAGCAGTTTTTTTTTTTTTTTGTCGCATACGCCTTCTTTTATGCGATTTTTATTTTTCAGGCAAATACCGCCTCTCACTTGGTTTGCACGTGACCAGCAACCGTCTGCACATGTTGGTTTGAGAATGCTGCTGCTTTGCTTTGGAAAGTATACAATTAATAAAAATAATAAATTTTTTGATTGATGTCAAAAAAAAAAATTCAAAATTGAATTAATTTTAAAAAATAATTAATAAGTTATTGTTGCCAACCTATCAACCAATTTTCAAGGGAAAAAACAAAAGAATCATCTAATCAGCTATCCCAAAATCTTAGTGCTTTAGATAAAAGTTGTAGCAGAAGCAATTTTTGATAGCAGTCTTCTAAGAACTTTCGAAAGTTCAAAATTGAAAGGACTTTTTATGCTTTTTGGAATTATTTTTTAGAAAGGAAAAAAAACCATGAGAAGTAATTCCAAACCCAACCTAAGCTTCTCGTCGTTGATTTTGGTTATTTTTTCTGAAAAGCAATTCCATAAGTGTTTGGTAATATCAGTTTATTGAAACAATTACGAATTCCGGTTCAATTTTAGAACAATTTTTAAAAACAAGCTCAAAGTTGCTTTCAAACTTTATAATGTTTGTGCTTTTTGAAAAGCCACAACTAATACGAAGGATGTTATTAGTTAATACTCATTCCAATTGCAACTACATGAACTTGTAAATAAAATAATAGTTGAAACAAATCAAATGTTGAATTTGTAACCCTACCTGTAACATGAATATCTTATGAAACAATGTTACATGAAAGTATATACTACCATTTGTTCATTTTCCTTCCGAAAATTTATATTCTGCTACATAATGTGGAAAGTAGACTTCATCGTAAAAAAATTATTTCCAAAACTATCATTCAATATATATAATAATTAAAAAGAATAGATGAAATAGATCCCACTGACAACCATTTAAAAATGTATTCTGGAGGAATTAGTATATTACAGAAATAGAATGGTTCATGCTAGTTGCTATGTCTTCTAAGTTGTTACCACGAAATTCGAAGGATTGAACCCATAACCTATATAATTAAAAGTAACAGAGTTAAACTAACTCACCAATATCATCCACTCCAAGTGTCTTTTAGTCTTCCTAATTATAATATATGAATAACAAATATGTGCAATGCACATACATATATACCAGTGATTTTAATGTGACAAGTTATAATAAAATTTTGTCACTCTTGTGGGTTATATGGGTGCATCTAGTGTTTGTTTGTTAAAGATAGTCCAATTATTGCATCAAAAAGTTGGAACAATTGTGTAAGCATTGTACCTTTTTATTGTACCAAATGACTAACCACATTTACTACATCATTTAGTTTATTTCTCTCTTTTCAATATTACAAAGTTCCCAACCAAATGAATACCTATTTACGCCAAAAAAAAAAGTTGCAACAAACCACCGTGATTATATTATTCCAAATATCATATTTAAAAATCTCAAAATATAATTTACAGTAACTAAACATTGTAGTTGCAAAACTATTTAGGTATGGTTGCTTAAAAGCCAATGTTGAAAGTGAAGAATACACATCCAATGTGGAATAATTAACACATTTTAGAACCGGTTGTTTACATTAAAATGGTTATTGTGCCATCTAAATTCAAAACCATTGGAAGTCCACATCCTAGTTTAAAATTTGTTTATGGATAAGAAAAAAATGTTCATGGCATCCACAATCCACTTTCAATTGCATTTTCACTTTGAAGTGTTACATACCATACTTCTTGTATTAATATCCATATCTTCTATATTTGTTTTTCGTGTTTTTTTAATTTACTCATTATTATAAACTTTATTTCTAATGCTAACCACACATAAATACATAATATGTCAAAAAGAAGTACATATGATTTCATATTCAAAACTCATTTCGATTAGGTTATTCAAAAATTATAAAACTCTAAAAGGTAAAAGAAAATTGCAAATTATTTAAACTCAAATAGTTAGCTATCATTTATCACGTCAATCAATCCTACATTTTATAGTTATTGGTAGGAATGCTTAGCTTGTAAGAATAATAAATTCAATGAATTTGGTTTGTGTAACTCGTCATAATCTTCCAAAAGTTTGGTTGGAAGCAATGATTTCCCATAAACAATTTTGTTCTTCTTCATATGATATTTCCCAAGTCATTTTAGTAACTTGCAATTATATATATAAAGTCCAAATCAAATATGTAGTAAAGATTATGACATTCAAAATTGTTTGGCTCATCATCTAATTTATACGAAAAATTTATTCGCCTGTAGATAGTCCAAATCAACAACGTTAACTTCACCATTTTTTATATTTTTATTGTCGATCTCAAGTCTTGATAAAGGAAGAGTGTTACTGTAGGTAACTAACAACTAGCATAAAATATTGTTGCAACTCCATAAAATAATTACTCACATAACAAGATGAGAGAAAAATAATATTCTTAGATGTTAAAACTTAAACTACTTGCATCAGTATTGAATCAATCAATAGACCAATTAGTTAAAGATCCGACATTAATTCAGTTCTAGTTGAGGCCAGTCTTCTTGAATACATCATATTGGACCGACTTACGAGAGACTACGAGGCATGAGTCTAAAATGAATGAATTAGGTTAACAGACAACAATTAACCTGGTCAGTCATGGTCGTCTGCAACGACATGATGTTAAAAATTTATCAATCCTTACATTTTCTAGTAATTATAATTGTGATAACCCTCACTAGTTAATATAGTATAAGCCGTAGAAAAATGCTTGGTCATGCTATGAATTATTTATCCATATTTCAATTAAATGTCTAGTCATGTTTTGCTTGTCCTTTATCGAGATGGACGTAAAGACATAGTATATCGAGGAGTATTTTTTAAACTTATGTTCTTGTTTGATTGTAGGATTGGTTAATGCTCTATGTATATTTACCAAATTTCGAGCTATATCTACTTTATATGGTAAGTCATGCTACCGAGACGTGCATCGATATCGTACTCTACTGACATGGATTTGACAAGTTGTCATAGTTGCTTGTGCATGCATATGTATATGCTACATGTTATCAGTTATCAATACTAGTACATGTTTTTTTTTTCGACGTAGAGACGTAGTCTATCGATTGAGTAATCGCTAACCCACTACAAGAAAATATAGTATTTACGGCGCGCAGTTGCTACGCGTTGTAAATGATACTCTTTTAATTACAACGTGCAAATATGTGCGCCGTAAAAGAGTTATTTTTTTGTCTTTTTACGGCGGGTTTGACATGCACGTCGTAATTGAAGACTAATTTACGGCATGCATTTATGCTTGCTGTAATTGAAGACTCATTTACGACATGTATTTTTTTGTGTTGTAATTGAAGACTCATTTACAACATACATTTCTTTCGCGTTGTAATTGAAGGCTCACTTACGATAATCATATCATCAAACTTGATTGCAATATTAATCTAGGTGTTAGAAATTTTTTCTGTCCGTTTTAAAAATTATGTAAACAAAAAAAAAACAAAAAAAAAACAAAAAAAATAAAAAAACAAATAACAAAAAACAAAAAACAAAAAACAAAAAAATTAAAAGTTATGTACGACATACATTTTCTGCTGAGTCTTTGTCCACTCACCCAGATCAATCATCTTCTGTTGTAGAGTCCGATTTCTCTGATCATCTAGTGCCTTCGCGGAGCGGGACACTACATAATTATCCATCGAGAAAAAAGTTTTGTCCTCGAAACTTAAAGAGAAACTTACGATATTCTTAGCAACGATAGTCCTCATCCTTCGCCATCCTCAATCCAAAATTTTCGGTCCAGATTATATCAAAATTCATGTTCAATAAAACATTTCAATCTCAATTAATCAATCGTTAAAACATATGCCTGTATCATAAAAATATTTACGGACTTATTGTATGGAACGTTTATCTCATCTCGATGATATCAAGTAGGCAAGAAAATTCTGATCAGGAGAACATCTTCGGATTCAATTGAATCAAAATTGACCAAATGATCGTGTTGCTCTTATACCATTATGTCACGCCCAAACCCGCAAAGTCCTGTCATTTTTGCTTCGGACTATGTGAGACCATTTTTCATCGCTTGGACGTGATACCGTGCAAGCCTAAGTTGCGATTGCACAAGGCCAAGACCTGTAACAAGACAAGATAGAAAAGATTGACAATATCGCAGCGGAACATTATTGCAGATATTTGAATTTAATAGCGGACATATTGCAGAAATATGAATTGAACACATTTGTAACAGAAAATTTTCTCTTTATTGATATCTTTTGAACATAGTAGAAAGCTCTCATTTCTCTCTGATACATGTCATTGGCTTACAATCACTCAGAATATTTTACAGATTGCAATGATCCCATTTCATACATTACATTCTTTTATACACAAAACCAACTCCTTGAAACAAATGTCCATCTTTTGGCATCTCTTCTGATTTTTGGTTCCTGAGGATGAGGCTTGGGCTATCGCTTCGGACTATCCATCTTGATTCATCTTGCACCTGCGTGTAGACTGATGATGGGTCAGTATATCAACATACTGGTGATTGTGAAAAAGGCTACATCGTCTAAAATGATCACTAATTCATTTAGAGAAAAAATATTTTTTGTGATGTGATCTTGCTACTTTTACCTATGTTCATTTCATGCAGTACAGAGTCATATTACATCTTTTTTAAAACACTTTGAAAAGCCAACATATAATTTCTTTCATTTCAAGCATACGAGGGACTATTCATTTCTTGTGAAGTGCGCAGCGTGTTTCATGATTCATAACATTTCTCTTGTTCAAGCCACTCTTAGGGATAATTATAAGCACGATATCACATCTTTTCTTTAATGGGACATAGCATTTCTTTGCAACAGATTAATCTCTTCAAGCAAATCATATCCAGAAAACTTAAGCAACACACACACACACATATCACTTTTCAGTGATTCTTACCCATAGCCAGTTACGCCCCGATTTCGTAGAGTCATTCATTCACTTGGCATCGATCGTCCTCGCTTGGGCGTGATGTTGTACAAGTCTGGTATTGTACTTGTACAAGGCAAAGACGGTACATAATTGATTATCTTCAATTAGGAACACATCGCAGCGACAGAAGCAGACAAATTGAAGTCAATGAGGACATGTATTTCTTTATCGAATAGGAATACATTACTGATTTATAGCAGCAAAAATAAGCAGATAACTTGAAGTCACAAAAGGTATATAGAAATGCATTATTTTTATTGATAATTGAAGAAGTGTACAAGATTTGTAATAAAATACAATGCTTACATTGATAGCCAACTAAACATCTGCCATAAAGCTTACATTAGATACTTTGATACATTTGATTACAACTCGATATACCGACTTGGCTTACAACTCACTGGTACAACTGATTACAATGTTCCATACATTATGTCCTTTATAGACAGAAGATATCATCTTTTGGAAGGAGAGCTTCTGTATGCCTAACAAATCTTCTATGTCGCGAGACTAACGAATCCAATCTTCGTGTACAGAGCTTCCCAGGCACGAGCACCTAAAAGAGTGCCCACAACGTGGATAAGTACATCATCTATGTACTGGCAAGCAGAATCCAACCCACTCGCCTAAACCAACACTAAGTGATCAATTTTAGAAAGCATCAATTAGAATGATCTTTCTATCTGGGGCCTAGCATCAGTTTACAGTTCTTGAGCAGAATTCATTGAAGTAAGTAAACATGTTATAGCATGATATAACATTTCTTTGTGTAAGGCATCATCTAAGCAACATTGAGTTAACAAGCTGAGCATGTTATGATAATATTCTAAAAAGGCAACATCTTATCATCCTTGGTATTAACATGTTAAGCAATCAAGTTGAATTTAACATGTAAATAATCGTATCACATTTAAGTGATTTCTTACCGATAGCCGACTCCCTGGCACCTGCATAAAAATATAGGATAATATGATATACTTACTTTGTCTGCACAAAACATTCGTTAGCATGCATCATGACTACATGGTCGTTGGTAAAACTGTACCATAAAGGACTTTCCAACGGGTATTACAATGCACCATTACAGGGTAGGTTGCAAGCCTAGTCGAATGTCCCGTAATACCTCGTGCCACTATAGCACGACCAATGTTTCCTCCCGGGTCGAATCGGTCCCAGCACCCCAGGTACCGTTCGAGGAAACTTACTCAGACTTGTACAAGTACGTCCATGACCATGCGAATGCGTGTCGACTTGTCACGCCCCAGAACTAGAATACTGGAGAGCGGGGGAATGACTCAGCCAGCTACGTATTACGGGTAGATGAGTACCGTATAATACGATCAATGCTGTCTAATAAGACGAGGGGGTGCATACTACATAAAAGTCTCACTATAGTCCCTTCACATCTATTGTCTCGATCATTCAAACAAGAAACAGAAATAGAGAATATGTGAGATAAAGTAGTAAGCGTCCCAAACGCTCAATCAAAATGTTCTTGATATCTGGCTTTACAAAATACAGCCAGATGATGTAATAAGTATACACAATTGTTATCAGCTGCAGCCTGACTTAGTTACAATCATGCAAAAGTAGGTATAAGACAACCCGACTAACATGTCGGTGCTAAACGGCAAAGTATAAAGTTTTTAACAAAACGAGCGGTGAAGTAAGAAACCCACTCGAGTCCTCCTGCGATCATCCCTCTAGTATTGACCATCTTGGAGGTAGAAGTAAGCTGGATCCTCGAGGACCGGCTCTAAATCTGGCCATGCAAAACCAGAGAGGTTAGACCTCTAATAGCAAGTACCGCAAGCAAGCACGATATGAGGAATGAAGCCAGTAATAAGAGAATATGATAATAGATCTCTGCTATCTACTAGGATTCACATAACATCACGACACTTTGAACCAACCTCCCAACTAAACAAGGACAGAAGTTGGCTCGTCATGTCCTGACATTCTGATCATCTCAGTTAGGTAACAGAGTAGATACAGTACACAAACAAATCAATTTAAACGGCCATGCAACCACTACGGCTTGCTACTGTGAGTCCCAAGTTATCCTAGGATTATGTAATAAAGGATTTCTCAGTTCTTACTATGTGCAAGCAAGGCTAGTTTACCCAGTCAATTAATTGCGCCAATCATGAATTAGACGAGTTCCAGCGGGACGCCCGTCATCCATATACAATAGATAATATAACCAGATATCGCTCCCTGCCCGTGTGGCAGATTTGCATTATCTGTGGGGACCAACCGACCTGTTGGGCACTACTAGTCCCAAGAGGACTGCCATGTAAGAACTCGGAAATCCATTCTCTCCATGCAATCATTATTTTATATAACTTAACAGTCTCTACGTTGAGTGAAGTCCTATGCCGTGGGTCATGGTCATTCAAATGAGTACTTTCGTACGGGGTACGATATGCGCAACTCTACAACGATACCCGTGCGGTCAGGTTGTAGGTCTTGCATAGCGTAATGCAACAATCAAAACTAACCACAGAGTAATTATGCCTTGACCATAAAGTACACATGCTGCTTTTGTAAAATAAACAAATAAATTAATTAATTAATAAATAACTAAATAAATTAAAGCCTGCATGTGCTTGTATGCCAATATTCGGGATTAGCCAGTCGACTTCAATAGTTCATAGTTAATATGAACGTGTCTCATTCATTCATTTCAATAAGACGACTAGCCAGTCTCTCAGTTCCAACTAGGAAGCATGATCAATTATTTAAATTAAGATAACAATCCATGTTTATTAATGTCAAGAAAACAATCAAGGTGGATTAATGTAAAGATGCCAACTAATGCTAGTAAATGCCAAGATAATTAACCAATGCCAATCAGTGTCAATTCAGGACAAGAATCAACAAAAAAGGTATTAGAGCCAGAGTTCATGCGGCTCGCGAGACTTGGGTTCATGCGGCCAGGAATGAATAAGTTACATGCGGCTGGACAAGGGTGATTCCATGCGGCCAAGTTAACAAAAGCCTTATGCGGCTAGAAACTAAAGGGGTTTCATGCAGCTAATTAAGTCAGGGTCCCTATGCGGCTAGGGTAAGTCATGCAGCTCATGCGGCTGAGAATGGTCAGCGCCATGCGGCTGCGATTATTAAGTCTATATGCGGCTGAGAATTATCATGGGCGGCCATGGTTGAAAACGAGCCCCATGCGACTGAGGATGACAGGCCTCATGCGGCTGAGAATGACAGGCCTCATGCGGCTGTCAAAGCTCCATACGGCCGAAATAATTCAGAGTTTATACGGACATGGTTGACTTATCGGCCAAATAGGACTCGGATCTATACATAGCCAGAGTACAAATTCAAAATGGCACGCGGCCAGGACTCCATACGGCCAACACTTCATGCGGCCAACACTTTATGCGGCCAACACTTGATGCGGCTCAAGAAGACTTGCCGCATGAAAACTCATGCGGTCAAGCATGCCCTTCTTCTCCACTCTTCTGAGAAGGAGAACCATGGAAAGCCATTGCTTCCAAGCTCTCTAAATCCTTCATTCCAAGCCCAAATCTGAACTTCCATAGGTCAAAATGGGGTAGAACGAAATTTTCCACCACATGGAACCATCAAAACTTAAAGATAACAAAGTTTACTAGATCAAAACCTAAGAAATCCAAAAATGCATTAAACTTAGATAAGAAATGAACTATGGAAATTGGAAATGCTAAGTACTAAAGAGGCTCAGAATCAAGTAAGGAAGATGATGGAACAATAATAGTGGTGATCCATCAAGAAGCAAGTTGGCACTTGCCTTGGCGGCTGGATAGGTGGGGGAGGAGTTATGATGAAGAAGAAGATTAATGGTGAAGTAATGAAGGGAGAGAAAGGGGATGGCTTTAAATGGAAGGGGTGGTAGATGGGGGTTTGTGTTCGGTTCAAGATAAAACAGCATACTAAGTCCAATCCAAGCCGAACCCGAAGTAGAGCTAAAGTAGTATATGAAAGCAGAAAATAAATACAGAAATAAAATTACAAGAAATTAATTAACACAAAATTTAAAAAAGTTTAATCACAGAATAATACATGATAGATATTAAATAAATGTATTAAAGCAGTACATGTATTAAGAATACATATTCCGGGAACGGAAAGTGACATCTCTACCCTCCTTAGAAAAATTCTGTCCTCGGAATTTCAAATCCAAGCAGGATAGGAATATCAAACCAAGTTAATCTAGGTATAAGAAACTTAAGCAAGCAATTATTCCTCAATATTAACTAGCAGATAACATATCTATATCAACAATCTATGATACCGCGTAGTTCTATGCATCGGGTGACAAGCATGAGGGGTTAAGAAAATTAAGGTACACGGAAAGAAATATACCTTGTGAGTCAAACAAATATGGTTACCGTGATCGGATATCATCCTCACGTTCCTACGTCGACTCTCCCAAAGAGTGATGACCCCAAGCAACCCGGACAAGGTTAATTGTTCGGTTCTTGAGTATCTTCTCTCTTCGGTTCAAAATGGACACCGGCTACTCCTCGTAAGACAAGTTGGTACCAATAACCAACTCAGAATGATCAAGGATATGGCTGGAGTCCGATACATACCTTCGCAGCTGGGATACATGAAACACGTCATGTACCTCTCGTAACGAAGGTGGAAGGGACCGACGATAAGCAACATCGCCTACCCTATCAAGGATAACGAATGGTCCTACGTATCGCGGACTCAACTTCCCGCGAACGCCAAACCTAATGACCCCACGGGTAGGTGAGATCCGCAAGAATACGTGGTCCCCAACAGAAAACTCTAGCGGCCTACGATGCTGGTTCGCCCAATGACGATGCCGATCCTGCGCAACTCGAAGCCGCTCCCTAATTCCTTTAACCACTTCAACCGTCTGAACAATCAATTCCGGGCCTAGCATCTTCCTCTCCCCGATATCATCCCATGCTAGTGGCGACCTACACTTCTTACCATATAGGGCTTCGAATGGCGACATCTGGATACTGGCTTGATAACTGTTGTTATATGAAAACTCAACTAAGTGCAGGTGGCTCTTCCAAGATCCTCCAAAATCCAGAGTGCAAGCTCGCAACATATCCTCTAAGGTCTGAATTGTTCTTTCTGATTGCCCGTCCATCTGTGGATGGTAAGCCGTGCTAAATCTTAACTTGGTACCCAGACTATGATGCAAGCTCTTCCAGAAATGTGATGTGAAACGGGTATCTCTGTCTGATACAATACTGACAGGGACTCCATACTGCCTGACTATCTGTTGCATATACAACTCTGCCAACTTTTCTGTAGATTGTCCTACTCTGAAAGGAAGAAAGTGTGCTAACTTCGTAAGCCGATCTACTATCACCCAAACGGCATCTTCACTACTTGGTGACCTCGGTAAACCGGTCACTAAGTCTATTGTAATATGTTCCCATTTCCATTCCGGAATAGGAAGCGGTTGCAATAATCCAGCTGGCCTTTGCTGCTCTGCCTTCACTTGCTGACATACCAAGAAATGGAAAACAAATCTAGCTATCTCCCTCTTCATTCCGTTCCACCAGAAGTGTTGCTTGATATCTTGGTACATCTTGGTCCCTCCAGGATGTATAGAATATTGAGAACTGTGAGCTTCTGTCATAACTTTCTGTCTGATATCTCTACTAGGTACACATAGACGTGATCCAAACCTAAGTGTACCGTCTTCATGAATTCTCATCTCCTTTCTGAGTCCTGACTCACATTCTGCCCTAAGCTTCTGAATCCTTGGGTCCTGTGCCTGAGCTGCCTTGATCCTGTCTTCTAAGTTGGATTGAACTTGTAGACTTGCCAGAACTCCTACATCACTAGGAAGTATAACTTCGATGTCCATCTCCTGAAGGTCTTCTAAGATAAGCTTCTGTGTTGTTAACATAAATGTACCGCCTCTCCTGCTGAGAGCGTCTGCTACCACATTAGCCTTGCCTGGATGATACTGAAGCTCCACGTCATAATCCTTGATCAGCTCTAACCATCTTCTCTGTCTCATGTTCAGCTCCTTCTAAGTAAAGATGTACTTCAAACTTTTGTGGTCTATGTACATGTCCACTCGATCACCATATAAGTAATGCCTCCATAGCTTCAAAGCAAATACTACTGCCGCCAACTCCAAGTCATGAGTTGGGTAATTCTTCTCGTGGTCTCGAAGTTGCCTAGATGCATATGCTATCACCTTTCCATGAGGACACATCCAAGTCCTTTACCTGACGCATCATAATATACAGTAGAACCTCCGGGTCCAACTGACAATATAAGAATAGGTGCTGATATCAACTTCTGCTTTAGATTCTCAAATGATGCCTGGCATTTTGCCGACCAAACAAATGGCACATCCTTCCGTGTCAAGTGGGTCATGGGTGCTGAAAGTCTTGCAAAGTATGAAGTCTGATACAAACCTTCTGTAATATCCTGACAATTCTAAGAAACTCCGTACATCAGCTACGGTCTTGGGTACCGGCCAACTCTCTACTGCTTCTACCTTCTTGGGATCCACTGCTACTCCAGCTCCTGATATAATATGACTCAAAAATAAAATATGATCCGTCCAGAACTCACACTTACTAAGCTTGTCATACAACTGGTTCTCCTTCAAAACTTGTAATACTTTCCTGAGGTGGTCTTCATGCTCATCTTCACTAGCAGAGTATACAAGAATGTCGTCGAAAAACATCACGACAAACTGATTTAAGTAAGGCATAAAGATACGGTTCATCAAATCCATGAATATTGCTGGAGCATTGGTCAACCCAAACAGCATTACCAAGAATTTATAATGCCCATACTTCGACCTGAATGCTGTCTTGGGAACATCTTCCTTCCGAACCCTCACTTGATGATACCCTGAACGAAGATCTATCTTGGAGAAAACTCTAGCTTTGCTCAACTGATCAAACAAGTCATCGATCCTTGGTAGTGGGTACTTGTTCTTTACTGTTGCCGCGTTAAGCTTCCTGTAATCGATGCACAATCTGGATGACCCATCCTTCTTTCCCACAAGTACCACTGGTGCTGCCCACGGTGATACGCTAGATTGGATGAACTTCTTCTCCTTCAATTCCTCTATGTGCTGATATACCTTGACTTGTTCTGAATTTGCCATTCGGTAAACTCGATCTGATATCGGTTTAGTTCCAGGTACCAATTCTATGCTGAACTCAATATCTCTAACCGGTGGTAGACCTGGAAGTTCTTTGGGAAATACGTCTAGAAATTCTTCAACTACCTTCGGGACTTGAACTTCTTCCATTGCTGTTACTATTCCCTGCTCTAGCTGAGTTGCCCCTGATCTGACTAAGGTGAATCTCTTCATGCCTGGAATATCAAAAGATACACTCCCTCAACGACAATCTATTGTCGTATGACTGTCTTTCAGCCAGTCCATGCCTAAGATAACGTCGAAATTTCCAACAGAAAATTCTATCAACCGAGCGGGTAAGGAATGCCCGCAAACTGCAATGCTACATGCTAGAATAACTCTACTAACTCCTACGAGTCCATTACCAGTGAGTATATTTAGCCTCCCTGGCAGTGCCTCGAACTCCATTCCTAGCCGTGTCGCAAATTGTGCAGATATAAATGAGTATGATGCTCCCAAATCAAACAATGTTACTGCGGGATATGAGGCGACGAGAATGTTACCTGCCACAACATCTTTCGATGCTAATGCCTCCTTCAAGGACAGAGTGAATGCCTGCCCTCGACCTCCTTGTTGGTTCCCATGTTGTGGCCTAGCCTGGTGCTGCTGCTGGCCCCTGCCTTGATGATGCTGGGGTGGTCTATGCTGGTGTTGCTGTATCGGCGGTCCCTGCTGCCGAAACATCTGAGCCTGTGGTATTAACGGACGCTGGGCCAATGGTCTCACTGCCGCTGCGGGTCCTCGATACTGTCCTGCCCCTGGTGCTGGCAGAGCAGGAAACTGCTGCACTGGTCCTCCTGACCTCGAATTCATGGGACATGTGGTAACCCAATGATCTGGATTTCTACATATCAAACACAGCCCGTTTAATGTTCGACACAAATCTCTAGTGTACCCTATTTTCCCACAATAAGTGCAGCCCGTTGGGGGTTGCTGATTCTTATTCTTCTGTTGCTGCTGTTGCCTGGCTGGTGGTGCTGGCCCTCGCATTGCCACATCGTGAATGCGAATGCCAAGGGATGATGCTGTTGTTCGGGACGCTGCTCCCCTTCCTCCTTCAATCTGACTGTGAGATCTCTTCTGACCTCCAGTCCTAGCCGTGATCCTCTGAATGGTGATCTCATGCCTTCGGGTTGCCGTCAATACTTCGTCAAAAGTCTGGTAATTGTACCCCTCTATCAATTGCAAGAGTTCAAGATGAAACCCTTGCTGAAACCTCATAGCCCTCTGGCTCTCCGTTGCTACCATCTCTGGGGAGAACCTACTCAATATGCAGAACTCCACTGCATAAGCATCTACCGTCTTGCCGGCCTGCTTGAGGTTGATAAACTTCTGTTGTAACTCAAACTGCACCACAACTCCATAGTACTTTGTCTTGAATCTTTCTGTAAAATCGTCCCAAGCAATAGGACGTCTGATGCCTACTTCTTCTGATTCCCACCAATCACGTGCGAGATACTGAAGTAGCAACTTCACTTGATCCACACGTTCTTCTGCCGGTACCTTAGCCGCCGTCAGAATAGCCTCAATATCCTTAAGCCACGCATCTGCTGAGATGGCATCCTCTGTGCCTTCGAAACGGCGGGGGTTGAACTTGCAAAATCTGGTTGATGCTCCTGAATCCGGCCTTGCCCCTCTTTCCAAAGCTGTCTGCAACCCTTGGTTGAGTAGTACGTTCTGCTCTTGCAACTGAGTGTGCATGCGCTGCTGGGCTAACATCTGATGTTGCTGAGTAGCCATCATCCCTCTCATGATCTCCAGAAGAGCCGGTGTGTCCATTTCCACGGGGGTAGGTAGAATTGTTGGTGGTGGTGGAACCTCTGGATACTGCGGTCCAGCTGCCGCTTCCACTATCACTTCTTCCTGAATAGTCTCTTGAGTTAGTACCGGCCCTTGTTGCTGACCAACATGGTCAGGTTGTCTGTGTTGCCCTTGTTGTTGTTATCCAGTCCTGGCAGATGCGGACGAAGTGCCCCTAAGAAAAGGGACAAAAGAACAATCAAACGATCGGATATGAAAGATCAATAAAGTCAAAGGATACTGGAATGTCAAGCTAGAGTCGAGAGTAACGAATCATGAGATCAAGGGAGAACATGTGTGATTGAGACATCCTATAAATTAAAACACCCCACAAGTCTGAAATCAGACCTGCATGGGCCACCACTAAAACCTTGTCACGCCCTAGAACCAGAATACTGGAGAGCGAGAGAATGACTCAGCCAGCTACGTATTACGGGTAGATGAGTACCGTATAATACGATCAATGCTGTCTAATAAGACGAGAGGGTGCATACTATATAAAAGTCTCACTATAGTCTCTTCACATCTATTGTCTCGATCATTCAAACAAGAAACAGAAATAGAGAACATATGAGATAAAGTAGTAAGGCATCCCAAACGCTCAATCAAAATATTCTTGATATCTGGCTTTACAAAATACAGCCAGATGATGTAGTAAGTATACACAATTGTTATCAGCTGCAGCCTGACTTAGTTACAATCATGCAAAAGTAGGTACAAGACAACCCGACTAACATGTCGGTGCCAAACGGCAAAGTATAAAGTTTTTAACAAAACGAGCGATGAAGTAAGAAACCCACTCGAGTCCTCTTGCGATCATCCCTTTAGTATTGACCATCTTGGATGTAGAAGTAAGCTGGATCCTCGGGGACCGGCTCTAAATCTGGCTATACAAAACCAGAGAGGTTAGACCTCTAATAGCAAGTACCGCAAGGGAGCACGATATAAGGAATAAAGCCAGTAATAAGAGAATATGATAATAGATATCTGCTATCTACTAGGATTCACATAACATCACGACACTTCGAACCAACCTCCCAACCAAATAAGGACAAAAGTTGGCTCGTCATGTCCTGACATTCTGATCATCTCAGTTAGGTAACAGAGTAGATACAGTACACAAACAAATTAATTTAAACGGCCATACAACTACTACGGCTTGCTACTGTGAGTCCCAAGTTATCCTGGGGTTATGCAATAAAGGATTTCTCAGTTCTTACTATGTGCAAGCAAGGCTAGTTTACCCAGTCAATTAATTGCGCCAATCATGAATTAGACGAGTCCCAGCGGGACGCCCGTCATCCATATACAATATATAATAGATAATATAACCAGATACCGCTCCCTGCCCGTGTGGCAGATTTACAGTATCTGTGGGGACCAACCGGCCTGTTGGGCACTACTAGTCCCAAGAGGGCTGCCATGTAAGAACTCGGAAATCCATTCTCTCCATGCAATTATTACTTTATTTAACTTAACAGTCTCTATGTTGAGTGAAGTCCCATGTCGTGGGTCATGGTCATCCAAATGAGTACTTTCGTACGGGGTACGATATGCGCAACTCTACAACGATACTCGTGTGGTCAGGTTGTAGGTCTTACATAGTATAATGCAACAATCAAAACTAACCACGGAGTAATCATGCCTTGACCATAAAGTACACATGCTGCTTTTGTAAGATAAACAAATAAATAAATAAATTAATAATAACTAAATAAATTAAAGTCTGCATGTGCCTGTATGCTAATATTCGGGATTAGCCAGTCGACTTCAATAGTTCATAGTTAATATGAACATGTCTTATTCATTCATTTCAATAAGACGACTAGCCAGTCCCTCAGTTCCAACTAGGAAGCATGATCAATTATTTAAATTAAGATAACAATTCCTGTTTATTAATGTCAAAAAAACAATCAAGGTGGATTAATGTAAAGATGCCAACTAATGCTAGTAAATGCCAAGACAATTAACCAATGCCAATCAGTGTCAATTCAGGACAAGAATCAACCAAAAAGGCATTAGAGCCAGAGTTCATGCGGCTCGCGAGACTTGGGTTCATGCGGCCAGGAATGAATAAGTTACATGCTGGACAAGGGTGATTCCATGCGGCCAAGTTAGCAAAAGCCTTATGCGGCTAGAAACTAAAGGGGTTTCATGCAGCTAATTAAGTCGTGGTCCTTATACGGCTAGGCTAAGTCATGCAGCTCATGCGGCTGAGAATGGTCAGCGTCATGCGGCTGTGATTATTAAGTCTATATGCGGTTGAGAATTATCATGGACGGCCATGGTTGAAAACGAGCCCCATACGGCTGAGGATGACAGGCCTCATGCGGCTGAAAATGACAAGCCTCATGCGACTGAGAATGACAGGCCTCATACGACTGTCAAAGCTCCATGCGGCCGAAACAGTTCAGAGTTTATGCGGACAGGGTTGACTTATGCGGCCAAATAGGACTCGGGTCTATACATAGCCAGAGTACAAATTCAAAATGGCACGCGGCCAGGACTCCATGCGGCCAACACTTCATACGGCCAATATTTCATGCGGCCAACACTTCATGCGGCCAACACTTCATACGGCCAACACTTCATGCGGCTCAAGAAGACTTGCCGCATGAAAACTCATGCGGTCAAGCATGCCCTTCTTCTCCACTCTTCTGAGAAGGAGAACCATGGAAAGCCATTGCTTCCAAGCTCTCTAAATCCTTCATTCCAAGCCCAAATCTGAACTTCCATAGGTCAAAATAGGGTAGAACGAAATTCTCCACCACATGGAACCATCAAAACTTAAAGATAACAAAGTTTACTAGATCAAAACCTAAGAAATTTGAAAATGCATTAAACTTAGATCTACAAAAAATGAACCATAGAAATTGAAAATGCTAAGTACTAAAGAGGCTCAGAATCAAGTAAGGAAGATGATGGAACAATAGTGGTGATCCATCAAGAAGCAAGTTGGCACTTGCCTTGGCGGCTGGATAGGTGGGGGGGAGTTATGAGGAAGAAGAAGATTAATGGTGAAGTAATGAAGAGAGAGAAAGGGGATGGCTTTAAATGGAAGGGGTGGTAGGTGGGGGTTTGTGTTCGGTTCAAGATAAAACAGCATACTAAGTCCAATCCAAGCCGAACCCGAAGTAGAGCTAAAGTAGTATATGAAAGCAAAAAATAAATACAGAAATAAAATTGCAGGAAATTAATTAACACAAAATTTAAAGAAGTTTAATCACAGAACAATACATGATAGATATTAAATAAATGTATTAAAGCAGTACATGTATTAAGAATACGTATTCCGGGAACGGGAAGTGACACGACTCGATAAACACAAGTACTGGTAAAACAACTAAAACTAAGCAAAGCCAACAGTTCAACATCTCATCTCAATTCTGAGCCGTATTTAACGACTAATCATTACATATTACCATCTTCCACTTGGTGATCTCCATCATCCCAAGCCTCATCATTCCTCATTCATTGATTCATTGCAATATTTCTCATAGCATTCCTCTCAACGAGGAACAAACAACATTTTATTCATTTCAAAGGGACAAGCAACTTTTCATTCATTTCATTAGAAAAATTATTATTCAGTTCATAGCTTATACGAAAACAGGCAGCATCTCATTTCTTTATAACAGTTATACAGAGTGTACATGATTCAAGAGTCGCATTCAGTTCATTGTGTTAATAGCATTGCCAGTTATTTTCCCATGTATCAATCACACCGTATCTCATTATTCAAGTGTTTCATTTATTTCAGTAGTATTAAGCATCAGGGACAATGTTATCAATTCATTTCAACACTAGGCAACATAGGCATCTTTTATTATCCGGCAACTAAGACATGGGTCATTTAGGGACAATTTATAGCATTTCAATACTTTATTTTATTAAGCATGAAGGAGTAAGGAGGAGGAATGACAGTTTCACTCACTTGCATAAAGGATCTTCTTGTTTCGATCGTACATATTCCCACTAGGCGTAGCTCTACCAGCGAGCCACGTTCCAATATCCATTTCATCTAGTCAGTTAAGAGAGACTGCATCAGTCTCAATTCTCTTGATTTCCAACACAAGTTACGGTCCAACATTCTGATCGTATCTAACAAGCCAACTCAAATGCCTCGTGCGGAGCGGGGCATTACATAGCTGACGGTCCATACCCGCACAAAAGAAGGATTAGCATAAACATGATTTATGTATATAGGGTTCCATGTTCGTCTCTGTATTGTTAGCTCGTAACCAAACTTTCTACATCCATGCCATCTATTAGCAGCTGTGACTCAAGGCTCAGCTCTGCACTAACACATGCGTAGACCAGCAGCTGTTGTAGTGTCACGTCCCGCTCAGTCAATCGGAGGAATCAAAATGCCAACGGCGTTCGGACTTAGCCATGCAACAGCTGCTCGAAGACTCGTTCGGTCGAGGCGACTCCTCGCTCAGGTGGGTGGCTTCGGTGAACTTGCCTCAGCTTGGCCTTCGTACTAATAAAATGAAAGTTTCAAATGCACGAGAAGGCTTGATAATAAAAGAACGAATCCACATAGCTAAGGGAATAATTCCAACTTGGGTCAAACTGAGTTAGAACATGACAAAAAGTTACACGGTCGGCTTAGAAGTGTTGCACGACGGCTTTCAAAATGACACTCGGTCCTTCGTCCCGTGGCTTGGGAGAATGAAAGTTGGTCTTCGCCACAAAGCTATGAATTAGCCTAAGTCATAGGCGTCGTCCGTATAAATGCTTGATAAAAGCATACACGGTTCCAGCGTCTAAGGCTTGGCATAGCCTTTGCTGGCCCTACGGGTTAAGTTGTATCGTACGGCTTGTGGCATAAGACTAGGCACCCAAAGAACTTGGTTGTTCAAAGTCGAACAACTGCACGGCACGTTCCCACGATGCAAGGCTTGACGCAGCCTTTGCTCGTCAAGTTATTGCATGATTAAGTTAGGCAAAGTTATGTTAGGCTATCGAAGTCTTAGCAAGTATTGTCCTATGTTTTCTGCGGTTGTCAAAACCACATAGTCCTACGATCTCAAGTCCCGTCATATAAAGTATGTCTTGGGCGGTAGTGTCACACAAAACACAAGTTTGTTTAAGGCACAATGTCACGAACTTAGTATTTTAAGGCACAAGCTACGGTTGATTCAAATTGAGTTTGGAAAATGGCTATCAAATAGTCGTTCCTGAGTTGAGTAAAATGATAAGACAACATAGAAGAATACTCCCGACCATGGGTCGTCGAGGCGGTCTCAAATACTAAAAGTCTTGAATATGGTTCTGAAAAGATGGTAACACTAGAAGAAGAATGATTGTGTAAGACGTTAGTTCGAGTCGAATCTTGCATGGTCATTGGACAACTTGTCGACAAGGTAAAAGTTTTCTCGAGCGGCATCCTCGGGCCACGGGACCGTTTCGGCCTAAGAGGAAACACGGTATAGCTGTGATGGTTGATAGCACGAGTTAGGCGGGGACTTTCAACGGGGCTCGCTACTTGCGTTGAAAGGGCCCCGACTAGAAAAGCTATAAGTCCAGGATAGCTTGTGGTGCTAGTGACCTTTTATATAGATGAGTCGGCATATAGCAGCGATCCGCGTGCATGCCTTTGGATTGAGTCGAGTATTGTGTGCACGGTATCAATGAGTCGAGTTGAATGTGTGCACGATCAGAACATAATATTTGGGCCTAAGATTTGGCCGCAACGAAGATACCGTACTTTGGCATGAGATGTGGCATCGAGTATTAAGTTGTTGGCATAGAGTAAGTTGGATTTGAGTCGTTTCGAGTTTAAGTCAGGAAGCGCCGTAAGGCAAAGTTGGTTAAGTGATACTTAGTTCACAAATCTTAATTGAGTTAGTTGATGATTAAAACAGCAAGGGTCGTGAGACGACAATATGGTTAAGTCACACTGAGTTGTGAGACACGGCCTCAATATGGACACACGAATAAGGCTTATGATACGACCACGATGTTAGCACAATGGATTTGTAGCACGGTCACATGAAAATTGGGTACTATCGTATAGTTGCGTCTCTGAGTATGGGCCGAAAGGCAAGCACGACTTGTTAAGTTGATGTTGTTGACACGAGAATGGTCTAGGCAAGGATAAGGAAGTTATCGGTGCGATATCACAGTGATGGTCTAGAGACACAAAATAGGCCGAGAGTCTATGTCCTAAAATTGAACCTAAGACAAGAATAGAAAGACAGTTATAAAGGGTTTATGTGGCACAAAGTAAATGAACATGTTGGTTTTGTATGGGTGGACGAGGAGCTCACTCCACCAGTACAGTTGAGTAATGACACCCACACAGTTTTCATGTGCAGGCACAGGTAGAAGCTCGTTGGCGCAGAGCTCGCTTGGATGCGTCGAGGCAAGGAGTTCCTTGGCGTTTCGAGGCATGCGGCCGCATGGACTCTGAACTTATATGGGACATAATGTATGGACATTGCCTATCTGAAGCATCCGCTGGCTTATTCAATGTTTCTGCTTCGGGACTTCTATGCGACGACCCCGTCGCTTAGCCTGTAATCGGCCGTTATGGAACCCGTCTTGTATGAGCGCAACCTAGGCTCATGCGGCATCACGCCTTAGCGAGGACGATCGATCCTATAGGACCAGGGCATGACATAATGGTATCAGAGCATGGCTTTACGTCCTTCGACTTTCGATTGAATTCTTTAACTCGGATGTTGTTCCTGTAAACTCTGATATTGTCTCCGCAATTCAATATCGTTGGTGCGCTCTCTCTCAAATGTCCTCTTGGATGTCTATACAATAAGTCTATGTAATTTGTAAATCGTATGAGAATAGTTTTTGACAAAGACAAAAGATGGTTCACGTAAAGCACGGTTGGCTAAGTCGGACTGGGCATATACACCAAAATTGCGTTGGGCAAAGATGAGTTAAAGTCGATTCATAAAATTGTTGGGTAATTGTGATAGAGGTGCTATCGGACGACGATATTATCGTCGATGCGATATAGATGAGCGTGCTTGGAATTTGAGAAATGATTCGAACGGAAATTCGAAGTAATCGATTGTGAATAAAATAACACTTTTGAGGATTTGTCAAATGACTTCATCCCTGAGTGGTTTATGGGATAGCCTCGAGGATGTCGATGGATTAAGGATACGGGGTGCCAATGAGTCTATCAGCAAGCGTCGTATTGTATGCAAAGCCTTAAATTGAGTATCATTGAGTAAGTTGTAATCTTAAAATTTATGACGAGTTGGTTCGAACAGACTAGAAATGATGCGCACGGAATTGGAATTGCGCAAATGTGAAATGCAAAAATGATTGAGTAGGTAAATTGAATCGAAGAAAAGTTAAGGTGTACGAACGGATAATTCGATCAAGGAAATCGATATGAACCGTGTATAAAAAGTTAGCACGATTGAAAGTTAACGTGCATGAAAAAGTTTGATTTTGAAGTTACGAAGGTGACTCTAAGAGTTGAGAAAAGATGTTGCTTGATGACTTAAGATATAGACAGATGATCATATGTGATTATGGGTTTGAATGAATTGATCATAGGAATAGTTCGGGAATAATGATCGAATTTGATCTTGAAGATCGATATGTGATAACTCGGGGCTACTCTGAGTCAGAAAATGATGACCGTGTAAAATGTTATTATTTCGATGGATGCTACGCTTGGAGATTTTGATTGAAAGGAATGTTTGGGTGAAAAGAAAGTATCGTGATTGCTTCGACGATAGCCACAATATCGACGTTCTTATCTTGTGCGAGCGCAACACCAGCCTCACACATGCGTCACGTCAAATTTGGGGCGATCGTTCCGCGTGAACACTGACATGGTGATTCATGGCGCGGGAATGATCGAACTCGAAAAATTAGGACGTGGCAATTTGTATGCTTTAACTTGTGGTTTGATGCGAAAGTGAATTCGAGGATTGTTCGGACTTATGATTGAGGATTAAGTAAACTTGAGGATTGAGTAGATCAAATCTACGTATCGAGAATGAATTAGTCTAAACTTAAAGCACGAGTTACGACCCGATGAGAATGATTATCCCGCGGGAGCATTGCATGGTGATTTCATGTCCACCGTGGATAATCAGACTTGCGTGAGAATGGGACGTGATAATTTTTAAGCTAGACGACCTTATGATCGAATACGTAAACTGTAGTTAACGACTTAGGAAATATGGAATAAGAATTATAGTTTGCAACAAATCGTGTCATAGCGTGCTTAACTTGCGAAGAATGGACAGGTAGATTATATCAAACATATTGAAGAGATAGACAATATAAATTGCTAGTTTAGACGTGCATAGTGATATGCAGAGGGCTTGGTTGAACAAGACTTATTGTAGGATGGCTTTGCTGAACGATTGGGGCCCCTGGATTGAACGTTGCGAATACGAATATGAGGAATCTATGCTCGAAGTTTAAAAATTGGAGTGATGCGAGCTTGGGTAGAAAATTGCGTACTATCAACTTTGGTTTGACCTTAGGATTGGGGTCAGTGTTGATACTATTGTTTGGAAACTGTGATTCCAATAATGGCGATTGAGTTTAGCCTGGAGAGATAGCCTAGCGGTTAGGCGAGACGTCCCTGTTTCGAGAGATAGCATCGGTACGATTGATTTTAGGATTGATATGATGAATCAAGTAGGTAGGATTGGATTTACTATCACAAGGCTTGGCTGAAATGCGTATATTTCGAGGACGCCTTAAATATGTGCACGATCCAACTAAGTGATAGGTTGAATTCAAGTGAGATTAGAGCAACAGAAAAGTATCGAGGATTTTGAAATCGTGTTTCGAAGAAATATTGATGGTAGTACGATCCTTAGATTTGAGACGAACTTGAATGTTGGGTGACCAAGTGGTTTGCCGAAAACTGAGTTGTCCGTGTGCATGGCGAGTATAAGTTACCCAAGTTGAGATATAGTTGTTCGTGTCAAAAGATAACCAAAGCACGAGCGTGGCTCGGATTGAAGAAACGCATAGGACGAATGTGTGCGAGAATTGTTGGATGTTGAATCAAGTTAGAAGTCGATAAGTATACTCAGTTAGTTTCGAGGACAAAACTTTTTTGAGTGGTGTATAATGTAGTCCCCCATCCAGCTCAGTCAATCGAAGGAATCAAAACGCCAACGGCGTTCAGACTTAGCCATGCAACGGTTGCTCGAAGACCCGCTCGGTCGAGGCAACTCCTCGCTCGAGTGGGTGGCTTCGGTGAACTTGTCTCAGCTTGGCCTTCGCACTAATGAAACGAAAGTTTTCAAATGCACGAGTAGACTTGATAATAAAAGAGATGAATCCACATAGCTAAGGAAATAATTCCAACTTGGATCAAACTGAGCTAGAACATGGAAAAAGGTCCCACGGTCGACTTAGAAGTGTTGCACGATAGCTTTCAAAATGACACTCGGTCCTTCGTCCCGTAGCTTGAAAGAAGGAAAATTGGTCTTTGCCACAAAGCCATGAATTAGCCTAAGTCATAGGCATCGCCTGCATAAATGCTTGATAAAAGCATGCACGGTTCCAGCGTCTAAGACTTGGCATAGCCTTTGCTCGTCCCACGGGTTAAATTGTATCGTACGGCTTGTGGAATTAGTCTAGGCACCCAAAGAACTTGGTTGTTCAAAGTCGAACGCGTGCACGACACATTCCCATAATGCAAGGCTTGATGCAGCCTTTGCTCGTCAAGTTGTTGCACGATTAAGTTAGGCAAAGTTGTGTTAGGCTATCGAAGTCTTAGCAAGCACCGTCCCATGTTTTTCACGGTTGTCATAACCACATAGTCCTACGATCTCAAGGCCCGTCATATAAAGTATGTCTTGGGCGGTAGTGTCGCGCAGAACACAAGTTAGTTTAAGGCACGATGTCACGGACTTAGTGTTTTAAGGCACGAGCCATGGTTGATTCAAATTGAGTTTGAAAAAGGGCTATCAAATAGTTGTTCCTTAGTTGAGTAAAATGATAAGGCAACATGGAAGAATACTCGCAACCATGGGTCGTCGAGACGGTCTCAAATACTAGAAGTCTTGAATATGGTCTTGAAAAGATGGTAATACTAGAAGAAGAATAATTGTGTAAGACATTAGTTCGAGTCGAGTCTTGCATGGTCATTGGGCAACTTGTCGACAAGGTAAAAGTTTCCTCGAGCGGCATCCCCGGGCCACAAGACCATTTCGGCCTAGGAGGAAACACGGTATAGCTGTGCCGGATGATACCACAGGTTAGGCAGGAACTTTTAACGGAGCTTGCTACTTGCGTTGAAAGGGCCCCGACTAGCAAAGCTATAAGTCCAGGATAGCTTGTGGTGCTAGTGACCTTTCATATAGATGAGTCGACATATAGTGGGGATCCGTGTGCGTGCCTTTGGATTAAGTCGAGTATTGTGTGCACGGTATCAATGAGTTGAGTTGAATGTGTGCACGATCAGAACACAATGTTTGGGCATAAGATTTGGCTGCAACGAAGACACCGTACTTCGGCACGAGATGTGGCGTCGAGTATTAAGTTGTTGGTATAGAGTTGCATAAGTTAGATTTGAGTCATTTCGAGTTTAAGTCAGGAAGCATCGTAAGGCAAAGTTGGTTAAGTGATACTTAGTTCACAAATCTTGATTGAGTCAGTTGATGATTAAAGCAGCAAGGGCCGCGAGGCGGCAATATGGTTAAGTCACACTGAGTTGCGAGGCACAGCCTCAATATGGACATACGAATAGGGCTTATGATACGACCACGATGTTAGCACAATGGACTTGTATCACAGTCATATGGAAATTGGGTACTATCGTGTAGTTGCGTCTCTGAGTATGGGCCGAAAAGCAAGCACGACTTGTTAAGTTGATGTTGTTGACACAAGAATGGTCTAGGCAGGGATAAGGAAGTTATCGGTATGATAGCATGGTGATGGTCTAGAGACACAAAATAGGCCGAGAGTCTGTCCTAAAATCGAATCTAAGGAAATAATAGAAAGACAATTATAAAGGGTTTATGTGGCACAAAGTAAATGAACGTGTTGGTTTTGTATGGGTGGGCGAGAAGCCTACTCCACCAGTACAGTTGAGTAATGACACCCACACAGTTTTTATGTGCAGGCACAGGTAGAAGCTCGTTGGCGTGAAGCTCGCTTGGATGCGAGGAGACACGGAGTTCCTTGGCGTTTCGAGGCGTACGGCAGTATGTACTCTGAACTTATACGAGACATAATGTATGGACATCGCCTATCTGAAACATCCGCTAGCTTATTCAATATTTTTGCTTCGGGACTTCTGTGCGACGACCTCGTCGCTTAGCCTGTAATCGGCCGTTATGGAATCTGTCTTGCTCGAGCGCAACCTAGGCTCACGCGGCATCACGCCTTAGCGAGGACGATCGGTCCTATGGGACCGGGGTATGACAGCTGTGACCCAATGTTCAGCACTGCACTGATAACGCACATGCTAGCAGCTGCGGCTCAGGGTTCAGCTCTTCACTAACCGATATCCTAACTGTATGATGGTCCGTGGGGTCCGTTCCCATAATTAGCCGCTGAGACTCATGGTTCAGCTCGTCGCTAATAGGCACAACATCCCCCATGATCGCGAGGTCTAGCATTTACCTCAGAGATGCTATTACAATCTCTCCCGGGCCGATCGATTCCCAGCGCCCCAGGAACCGTCGAAAGACTATTATCTTGTGCACAAGTTGTCTGAGACCAATGCATGAACTATTCCTTCTATCAAATAAAACCATTCAATGCACAAGTTATTAATCAGCAATCATTCTGTCTTTTCTCTTCTTTTCGTATAACAGAGCTAATAGCTCCTCTTTTTCGTTTCATTCATTCACACAACAAAGTCATAGCTCTGCTTTTCTCTTTTCCGTTCATTCATTCGATCGATACAATTGTCGTCATTCATTCATTCGTTTCAACGTACAATCAGGCACAAGACAATATTTAGCTAAGCATAGTAAAAAAATTATAATAGTGAGCATAGCAGTCTACACTTTTTATAGCTTACTAATCAGGGACATGTGAGCATTCTCTTTTCTTTTCGTATTAAGCATGACAATAGTTCATTGGTTTGAGGCAATATAACTAACTTTTAGCATGGCATCGTCTCATTTGATTTAGCATGGCAACAGTTCATTTCTTATTATCAGGCAATGTTCTTCTTATTAGCATACAAGTTATCTCTTTTATTGTTCTTAGTGTAGCAATATGTGGATTCTCTTATAAGCATACTCAATGATTACTATCTTGCTATTAGCAATAACATTCATTCAAAAATTCAGATTCTTATTATGCGTAAGCGAATCAAAAAATGAGTCTTCGTCCACTCACTAAGATCAATCGTCTTCTGTTGCAGAGCCAGCAATCCGATTTCTCTGATCATCTAGTGCCTTCGCGGAGTGAGACACTACACTTAGGATACAAGAAGTGCAACACATGACAATGTGCTAGAAATGTGCCCTACTCGACGATAGGCTACAAGTCCACAGGTGTGGCCGGAATAACGGGATCGCCTGTAACTGGAAAATCTCTCTAAATGAATTCCTGATCGTGGTAACCAAGAATCTACCTAGACATGATACAAGACAAGACAGGTAGCTTGTACAATCACAATCGAGAAATCAACCACGCAGTCAAGATAGGAGTTACACTAGCAAGACATGAATAACTGTCGCAACAACAATCAAGGTTATATATGTCATGCCAAGTTTACTTGTCATATCAAGAATACTTGTCGGGAGTGCACTACGACGGGCCACTATCTAGATTACCAAGTCCGGATCATATTATCATGTTCAAGTTCAAGTTACTAGTTCAAGAATTATCAAGTCGGGTCGTCGCAATTTAGGTCAAGTACAGAAAATATGCAATGAAGATCAAGAACATTCATGGGTGATTAAAACTACAGTCGCATATGAACTCTAGTTAAAGTGAGACAGGGAGATTCTTGGAGCCAATACGAAGATCTACAACTTTCATGTTTTAATTTTTACAAGATTTTAGCTACAAAACAGCTCAAACAAACAAAAATAGTCATTCGTGCGACGCACATAGACAAAACTAGCCACGACGTGCGGGGCGCGGATGCACGGCGCACGACAAACGAGACGCGCAGTGCACGTGGAAAAAACTGGCCACGGCGGGCGGGCGCACGGCTTGCGTGGACAAAACTGGCTACGGCATGCGGGGTACGGATGCACGGCGCACGGGCGCACGGCAAACGAAATGCGCGGACGTGCGGCGCATGAAACGCGCGGGCGTGCGACACGAGAAACGCACGGGCGTGCTACACGAGAAACGTGCAGGCATGCGACACGCGAAATGCACGACGCGCGTGGACAAAACTGGCCATGATTCATGGGGTGCGGATGCATGGTGCACGGACGCGCAGCACGCGTGGACAAAACTGGCCACGGTGCGCGAAATTATGGCACTGTTCATCGTTCCGATAGTACCGAAGGTATGGAGGGACCCATGAACACAAGAATGGCCGAGACTTCCTCAAAATAAGTTGAAATCACGCGATTCAAAAGCCAAAATGGGGTTGAATTAAATTCCCAACAACCTAGAACCAGTAGTTTTCGGAAATACTAAGGTTTTAGAGATCAAAACCAAGAAAAAAGTTAAAACTTAGATCTACAAAAAAATATATCCATCAAAATCAAAAGTTCCAAGCTCTAATGATGCTTAGAATCATGCAAGGAAGAAGATAGAACAATCAAAATGGAGATCCATCATGTTCTCCATGGAGCAAGTTATACTTGCCTAGGTTGGTGGGAGGAGTAATGGAGAAGGAGCGGAGAGGAGTTAGTAAAATTAATAAAAGGAGAGAGAAGGAGTTGGTATATATACCAAGCCATGACATAATGAACCAACCCAAACCAACCCAAGCCAACAAGTCATGTAGAACCAAGGTGAACCAAACCAAGACTAGCTAGATCAAACCGAAACTAAACCAAGCCAAGACTAAGCAAGACAAGTCTAAATACAGGTTACCTGACAAATGTCAGAAACCCGTACACATATACTGAAAATATGTATAACGGAAAACAAGAGTGACATCGAGAGCTTGGGTATCTTGTATTCGGGATTGTATTACCACAACGACTTTCTTGGTTCTTAGCAAGGGCCAACCCCATGGTTACTTCAGGAGCAATCGAGGAATTCGGCAAGGGTGTCCTCTTTTCCCATACCTATTCACTCTCGTAATGGAGTACTTTACGTGCATGATGGATATAGCGGTCTGTCGACGCAGGATTGTTCCTCTATTCTGACACATACAATTGCAGGTAACTCATCTTATATACGCAGATAATTTATTAGTATTCTTGGTCCCTTCGAATGCAGGCATAAGTGTGCTTTTATCTGTTATGGAGGAGTTTGGGAGGTTGTCAGGGCTACAAATGAACAAGGACAAGACTACTGCCTATTTTAACAAGGGATGCACGAGAAAGAAGGAATTGGCAGACATTCTGGGGATCAAGAAAGGTGATTTATCAGTTAAATATCTCGATATTCCGCTATCAGTTAATTATGCAAAAGCGGTCGAGTGCGCCAGCATAGTGGAGTTTGCTCAGAGATAGATGGAGGGTTGGCAGACAAAAAATTCATACTTCGGAGGGAGAATAGAGTTGGTACGCTTAGTTATCCTATCCATCACGAGTTTCTGGTTATAATCGATTCTACTGCCATCATCTACCATAGACATATTTGTAGGGTGTGAAAAATTATGACACGCTGACATAAGACCAAGTCAAAAATATCCATACGTTCAAAGTCATACGCTCAGCCAAAGCCATACGCTCATTTAAAGGCCATACGCTCAAAGTCATACGCTCAACCAAAGCCATACGCTCATTCAAAGGCCATACGCTCAAAGTCATACGCTCAGCTAAAGCCATACGCTCAGTGAATATTTTATTATTTCTTGAAAGACAGCACAGCACATGCTCAATGGAGGATGAATCTGATACTTCGTCTTTCGTGCAAAAACAGCTGTCCTAGGAAGATTAACCGTCGTATGGATTTTCGAAAGTTGATTTTGTCTCTTACGAGGACAGCTCATTAGCCATCATAAATGTACAGCCATCATTACTGTCATCTCTGACAATCTGTCAGCCGTCATATCCGTAACACGACGCTCGAGAGATATTTGTCAGTTATTGGAAAATATGGCGTATTTGAGAAGATTGAGGACAGCCATGTGTCTACTCCCCCAATGCTTACGACTCTTTGTCTACCAAGTGAGCGTATGTACTCCATACGACTCCTTGTCTACCAAGTGAGCGTATGTACTCTATACGACTCCTTGTCAACTAAGTGAGCGTGTGGACTCTATACGACTCCTCTTCAACAAGACAACGTATCACAGCAAATGCATTTAGGATGGCTTCAAATATACAGTCAACACACGTTCTCACGTGTCCTGTACTTAGTGATCCACTCATTCAGAAGTTATGTAACGTGGCTTTCATGCCATCAATCTCTCCTGGATATACTCTACTACTCTCAACTGCACTCCAACGTGTCTCCACCAAAAATTACCACGCGTCCCTGCAGTTATGCACACGTCAAGTAACTGACTGAGCGTATGCCCAGAGCAGTTATCCAGAACTCTATAAAAGAGAGTTTCTCCACCTTCAACAGATATGAGATTCAATTCAGAGAGCACAAAGAGATTGCCCAGTTGCTGTCCAAGTTCTTCGAGATCCGAGCCTTCTTCATCGCATCGTCCAAGGGATAAAGTAATCGTCTTCTAGATTAGATTCCTACAGTTGTAATTTTCTCAGAAACACAATAAATAAAGTGAATTTATTTATGGAAAACAAATTGGTGACTCTGCTGGGGAAAGCCGTCTCCTGTAACAAGACGGCAACAACTCAATGCGATACTTCGTCGATCGGCTCGACGAAGAAGACGATGGTCATACAATTCGACCAATCTGCTTACGAAGAAATGCTCAAGACGAAGGAAGGCCGAACTGCTTCCTCTACTTCTCTCTCTGCCAAGAAGAAAGGACGTTCTGTCTATGTCCCTAAGTCTTCTCCGGTGGTCCGAGACACTTCTGTCACTTCCCACGCTGACAAGAATACGTCTCCAACCTCAGCGAAACACACCTCGGCTTCTCTGAATACAGCAACAGTGGCTTCTCCTAGTCACGCTGATAAAATGGGCTCTTTAGCCAAATCAGCGTGTCCAAGGAAAACCATCTCTGGACATGTCAAAGTCTCTACACCTACGATAGCAGTCGGCTCTTTAGCCACTAATGACTCTGTACGTAAGACAATTAAAGGGCAGCGTACGGCAAAGGCAGCGTACAGCAAAGGCCGACAGCAGACAGTATATGCTAAACAAAAGCCAGCGTATGCTAGGCAAAAGACAGCGTATGCCAACCAATACAGTCATTTGACTGATTTTCAAGACCAAGCTGGGGGTTCTCTTCCACAGAATAGACAAATGATTCCCCTACAGCTTGCACATCTTGTGCCAACCAAGGAGAACGACACTTTAGTCAACTCCTCTGCTCCTAAGGTTTTTACCTCTGGGGTTAATTTGACTAGTACTCTTACTAGATCAAACAAAGGAAAACGCCTTTTTGCTACTTCCTCTAAAGATGGATTATTACCGACTCCTAGCCGGAATAATTTTCATCTTCCTTCTCTCAAAATTTCTCGATCCGAGAAAGGCAAATTACAAGTATCCAGGACTGATACCAAGGTTGTACCTCCTATGGACCTTCGTAATAAGCTTAACCGGAATCGTCTCGGTTCTACTTCTGACATAAAGAAGCCTTATCAAACTGAGACAAGTATAATGGACCCTGATGCACAATATGCTAAGAATTATATCGCTCAAATCAATCGGTCTTTATACACTCAAGAACAAAAAGACAGAAGAATAAAAGACAAGTTTCTACACAGAAACCATCTTCAAATACTTCCCAATCCGTTTTCGCAGATCTCCGGGAGCATTTGCAAAACAAGCTGAGAATCAACACTCCATCTATCTCTGACATTGCTCATATTCGTCATGAAGAGCATGGTTGTAACTTCCAACCTCGGGTTGTCATCCAGTGTTGTTGTTCACCGAAAAGGCGATCTGTCTTCGAACGGATTCAACATGAATCAATATCAGACGAAGATGAACCTCTTTATGCTTCCATCAACATGACCTCCAAAAATACTGGGGGTAGAATACGAGCTGATTCTGAAGACGGTGTTTACCTTGGCACCAGATCCAGAACCGGAACTTCAACCAGTATCTCTTCTTCTTCTCATCCAAGTGATAATTCTGAGACCATGGAGGATTTCTTAGGAGAGTCCAACTTCCCAGTATTAACTCCCGTGAATAGCCCCGAAAAAGATGCTGACTCTCATAGCGACGATTCGGAACAGACTATTTCATCGTCGATACCTCGAATGATTACCACCTATATGGTAGATGGCAATCACGAACCTTCGACTAGCACTGAGGCTCATGAACAAAGGATTTCTTCCTTGGAACAACAGTTACGAGCCATGGCGGATACATTGACTGCTATGCATACTCTTATGCAAACTCAGCAACAAACTCAACAAGTTCAACAAACAGCACCGCCAGTAGTATTAAATACTCCTGTTGCCCCAAACCTGGAACCTTCTACTATTCCGGGGATACAGTCTAATATTCATATATAACCCACTCCAAGTCAGTCCGGAGCTGGGGGTAGTACATATGCTGCAGTCCCTCCTCCCAATTATGCTCAACAAGCAACAACACCGTAATCTTCTGGAGCAGTCACTGAAGAGTTAAAAAATCTCCGGTCTCAATTCGAAGCGTTCAAGCAAAAGGACGGCTTACAAAGATTAGGTATCAAGCAGCCTTACCCCATACAATGGAAGAAGGTATCGTACCCTCCAAAATACAAGCCTCCAACTATTTCTTTCTTTGATGGTACCACCTCCCCAAGTCAGTTCATCAATCACTTTGAGGTGATGACTGATCAGTTGCAACCGAGCGATGCCCTCCTTACTCGGGTATTTGTTGGTTGTCTTAAAGGAACTGCTTATGAATGGTATCGATGTCTCCCTGATGGGTGCATTACTTCGTTTGTCGGGTTCAAACAAATGTTCCTAGAACGATTCTATGAAGGTATTAACGACATGACTATGTCAGCTCTTATACGAATCAAACAGAAAAATAATGAAAGCACTGAGAGCTTCATTGAAAGATTCAGAAGAGAAGCTCTAAAATTGCCTCTCAGAACTCCCGATGCCGTCACTATCGACACTTGCAAGTCAAATCTCTTACCAATCATCAGTATGTGGACAGGATCCACCCAATTCCAAGATTCGCCTTCCTTCATCGTCAGTGCCAAAGCTGCCAAAGTCAGTACTGAAACTTTTAAAGGTCTGGGGTACACATGACTCCCAATGAATCAAGTCAAAGTACTAGCAATAATACACGACCCAACAATCGCAAAGGAAAAGAGACTCTCGAAGTCAATCTCTAGAGCAAAAATCAAGAGGTAATGTCTGCTCAAGCTACCCCAGCCCCAACAAATCAACAGCAGAGACCTCCTCGGCCGAAGGAAGAATACTCTTTCGACGATGACGATGTTCAAGGCATCTTCGAATGTTTACTTAAAGGTAACAAGATACAACTGCCAGAGATAAAAAAGCCTGATGAAGCCAACAAGACAGATCATCCAAAATACTGTCCATATCACAGAATACTGGGTCATACAATCCGGTCTTACTTCGTGTTAAAAGGAAAGATCCAAGAAATAATCAAATCAGGAGCTATGACACTAACACCTAAAGACAAGACAGTCACAGCAAATGTGATTTCGATGCAGTTCGGTGACTTCCCTCCGTTATTGGTGGAAAATAGGATTGTCCCCATCCCCAAAGCAACTCTCGAGGTTGTGAATATTCCACCAGCCCAGAATGAAGGACTTGTTTCCGTCACCACTAAAAAGGGAGAGATTATGTGGATCCACCCCGATTTAGTGGCAGAGTTCGAAATGTCTTCTTCTTCTCCTCAGAAGGCCCCTCTGTCTAAAAAGAAACCTGGGAAGACTAAGTCATGCCATATGACTTCTAGCATCATACCCAATCTTTCTCTAACCTCTACTTTTATCCTAGCAGGACAATCACCCCCTACGGAGGCAGAAACTATACCTCAATCCGAAGATAGATACAAACCTGCGTTTTACCGATATAGTTCACAATCTCGTGAATTAATGGCGAAGATGGGTTATGATCTAGCCACTGCTCCTGGTTTGAATTCCGGCAAAGGACTCCGAGCACCTCTAGCCCTCACTTTGAGACATAATCAATCTCGTGTTGGTCTCGGTTTCTGGACTGAAGCTCTTATCAAGCACTAAAAAACCAAGAACAAGATGAAGGATTGCAATATGGTTTCAATAGACCCTAAACTTGAGCCTGAAGTTGAAGCTCTCTCCGGAACCCGGTCAGGAAAAACATACTTGAAAGATTATGCTGAAGTTCCTGAAGAAACTTCTGATGTCCCTCCGGTTGTAGCTCCAGCACTCATTTCTAACGAAGAACCTTCAAATGTTCCTGATGAGACGATTCCATCTAAACCAACAACAACCGACAAAGGGAAGCAACCTGCCCGCTTCGACAAACTGATCAAAAAGTCTCTCCTTCTCGGATTGCAAAAACCATATAATTTTGACATTCTGGCTCAACTTGCTAACACTCCAGCCAGGTTATCCATCTTCGAACTTTTACGTTTATCCAAGAAAACTCAGGAAACGTTAAGTGAGGTCTACTGCAAGCAGACTCTTACCTGACTTATCTGAAGAAGCCGGAAGCAGAGCCGATGACTTGCCTAAATTGCAACAGTGTCTTGGAATTCATTCCGAATATCACTTTTACCCAAGACGATATGCTTCTAGAAGACAATCGTCATGATCGGCCTCTTTACTTCACTGGGTACGTTGACACGATGAAGGTCAACCGCATTCTAATTGACCCAGGATCAGCTCTAAGTATTATGCCTAAGAGTCTCTTGGATGCCTTACGGATTCCAGTTCATCGTCTAACCAAGACAGTCACTACCATTTTGGGATTCAATCAAGGCAAGAGCGAACCTCTGGGGAAAATTCGCCTAAAAATACAAATAGGCAATTTTCGGTTGAGTGTCACATTCTACGTGATTGAGTTAGTTGGATCTTACAACCTGCTTTTGGGAAGACCTTTCCTCCATGAACACAATATTGTCCCCTCCACTCTTCACCAGTGCTTCAAATACATTGATAAAAATGAAGAAGTTCAAAAGGAAGTCGCGGACATTAATCCTTTCAGAGGAGTCGAAGCCTACTACAGTGACTCTCGCATATACAAAGATGAATATTCAAAAGTCTTACAAGCTATGGATGATGATGAAACATCAACAGTTGACACCTTGGTTATTCCTGTAAAAGGGCGTATCACTCCTCCACAGTCTGCTAAATCATCTGAAGAAGGCCCACTGATAATTCCTGTCAGTGGACGTACCACTTCATTGTCTTCCCAAGCTCCACAAGGTTCGCTGATAATCCCAGTCAGTGGACACACCACTCTCTCACCATCTTCTCAGGCTAGACCAGATACTCTAGTCATCCCAGTCAGTGGACGCACTACTTGTCCACAATCATCTTTAAGGGAGCTCACCTCTTCTGAGCCTTTTGTTATTGACCTTAATCGAAATAAAACTTCTGCTCGCTCTTCCTCTCCCCCTTTAGTCATTAATTTGACTAAATCTACTAAGGCTCAGCCTTCTCCTGTAAATACAGCATCTGATATTAATAAAGCATCTCCTTTACAGTATATTGATGTCTGTAATCATGTACAAAGTTATTTACATTTGCTAGATAGCTTAGAGCCACTAACTATAGGAGTTGTGCAAACTCTTCGTACAGAAGTATCATTAGAGTCTGTACAAAATTCATACTTCTTTGTTCCTATTAGAAAGTCAGGAGAAGTTCCAATATTCTTCTGCAAGGGGCCCCAGAATCCTCCTAATCTGGAAGACGACGACAAAAACGATGATACTGAAAGGTTACAACTACGTCGCTACAGTCAACAGTCCAAAAACATCATCAAGAATATGGGCTATGACTTTAGAACCGGCCTCGGTAATGGAAAAGGAAGAAGAATGCCTGTTCGAATTCCTCCTTTAAAATACGGAAGGACAAAATGCGAATTGGGTTACATTACTCCTACTCCCTTCATCAATACAGTCCATGAGGATCTAGACTCTGACAGAGACGAACGATCCGATTCTTCCGATTCCTTCTCTTGGGATTCCGACACAAGTATTGGCGATTTTCATCGTTCTACTCTATCCATCAATATGGTCTCCGCCGACGATCCGCAAGAAAATGATGAAGATGAAGATGATTTTGAAATATCATCCGAATCGGAACAATGGGCTCAAAGATTAGACAACCAATAGGAATTCAGATTCGAGCAAAGAGAACCTCCCACTGAAGATAAATTGATCCAAATTGATGTTGGTGAGGAGGGATCCCCTAAGCCAATATTCATCAGCAAAAGCCTTTCAGAAACAGATAAGCAAAACATGATCAAGCTTATTCGTGATTACATCGATGTCTTCGCTTGGAGCTATGAGGATATGCCAGGGCTGGATCCGAAGATCGCAACACACAAACTTAATATCATGCCAAATGCTAAACCGGTCAAACAACAACAGCGACGATTTTGTCCAGACATTATGGATGCAATTGAAGCTGAAGTCAACAAGCTTATAGCTTCCGGATTTATCCGAGAGGAACAATATCCTGAATGGGTGGCTAATATTGTTCATGTCCTCAAAAAGACCAGCAAGATCCGAGTTTGTATAGACTTTCACGATCTCAATGCAGCTTGTCCTAAGGACGAGTTCCCTCTTCCAATTACAGATGTCATGATCGATAATACATGTGGTTACGAACGAATGTCATTTATGGATGGGTATTCGGGGTACAACCAAATCAAAATATTTCCAGACGACGAGAGACATACTTCCTTCAGAACGCCGATCGGTACATACTGTTATACAGTAATGCCGTTTGGTCTCAAAAATGCAGGAGCAACGTATCAGCGAGCAATGAGCACTATATTCTGTGAACACCTCCGGAAAACAGTCGAATGCTACGTTGATGATATTGCAGTCAAGAGTCGACAAAAAGAGGATCATATCCAAGATTTGAAGACTATTTTTGATTTAATACGTCAACATCAACTTAAGATGAACCCTACTAAGTCCTTCCTGGGCGTCTCTAGTGGCAAATTTTTTGGCTTCGTCATTACCGCTAAAGATATACACGTGGATCCCGAGAAGATCAAAGCCATCCAAGAGATGCGTCCTCCATGCACCTTAAAAGAGCTACGAGGATTTCAAGGAAGAATTGCTTATATCAGGAGATTTATCTCTAACTTATCAGGACGCTGCAGACCGTTCAACAAACTTTTGAAGAAAGGTGTATCCTTCGTTTGAAACAAAGAATGTCAAAAAGCATTTGTTGATATCAAACAATACCTCATAAACCCTCCGGTTTTGGTACCTCTTATTTCAGGAATACCATTCCTTCTATATGTTCGAGCCATGGATCATTCTCTCGGTGCATTACTCGCCCAGGAAAACAAAGATGGCCATAAACAGGCTATTTATTACCTCAGTCGCACAATGACAGGTGCTGAACCACGTTATTCTTCTATTGAAAAAGAATGCCTAGCATTAATGTTTGCCGTTCAGAAGACGCGACATTATATCATCGGCCAAACGATTCATGTCATTTCCAGAGTGAATCCCATCAGGATTATGATGAAGAAACCCGGTATTCTCAACACTAGACTAGCTAATTGGGGAATCTTGTTAGCTCAGTATGACATGCATTATATTCCTCAAAAGTCAGTTAAAGGACAGGCTCTTGCTGATTTCCTGGCAGCTCATGCAGTTCCAGAGAATTCTAAATTATATGATGAAATCCCAGATGAAGTTCTGGATTCAAATCAAGTGTCTGAAGAAACTCCTACCTGGCATCTATTCTTTGATGGAGCATCTAGAATAGGTCCCAATGGCGATATTGTCGCCGGAGTCGGGATTGTTCTCGTATCCCCAGAAGGGCTGACTATTCAGAGGGCTTACTCTTTAGATCAATCGTGTTCAAACAATGTCGCCGAATACAATGCGTTGCTCATCGGTCTTCAACTTGCTAAACATCTGGATATTCAATATTTAGAAGTTTTTGGAGACTCTAAACTTATTGTTAATCAAATCAGAGGTACATATGAAGTCCGTCATCAGGATTTGATACCTTATCACCGAGCAGCACTCTCTATGGCCTTTTCCTTTGAAGATTTCTTTATTGAACATGTTCGGCGAGCCTATAATACAGAAGCCGATGCTTTGGCTAATCTTGCCGCTGTGCTAGCCGTACCAGTCAGACGTCAACAAGTGATAGTGGTTTATAACCGGGAGCTATTTTACGTCGAGAATAATTTGGCTCTGGATTTTCCCCATAACCCAGATAAAAATTCTCTCAATCTTGATGAATTTGATTCTTCCAACCTTAGCACTGGATTAGGGTTTGACAGAGCATCTTCATCTTCTTCTGATTCTACTATGGAGTACGTCTTTTCCAACGAAACAGAAGCCATGATCGAAGACTGGAGACGTCCATTTCTAGACTTTGTATTGTATGACATACTTCCTGATAATCCGAGCGAAGCAGCATCTATCCGGCGTTGAAACCTCAGATTCTATTATAATCATACGACAAAAATACTATATCGTCGGGCATACGACGGTTTTCTCCTCCGATGCATCGCTGGTGAGGAAGCGCAACAGATTATCCGTGAAGCACATGATGGTGTCTGCGAAGCCCATCAACCAGGGCCTAAACTTCAAGATCGCATCCGACGTATGGGTTATTATTGGCCCACGATGGTGGCGGACGCCATTCAATATCCCCGAAAATGTAAAACCTGTCAAATTCATGCAGACTTTATCCATCAACCATCAGAGTTCTTACATCCGACAGCGGCATCATGGCCCTTCGAGGCCTGGGGCATGGACATCATTGGTCCCATTAACCCACCATCATCAAAAGGACACCGGTTTATTCTAGCAATAACCGACTACTTTTCCAAATGGGCTGAAGCAATCCCGCTATCTGAAGTCAAAACTTCCAACGTCATCAACTTCGTCAAGCATCATGTCATCTATCGATTTGGTGTTCCTCGGCGTATTATCCATGATAACGGACCACAGTTCGTCAGTCAAAAATTTACTCGATTCTGCGATGACCATCGAATCAATAACCTAGCTTTTACAGCATATAATCCAGCAGCTAATGGATTGGCAGAAGCTTTCAATAAAACCATCATCAAACTCCTGAAAAAGTTTGTTTCTTCTAACAAACGCAACTGGAGTGAGAAGCTTGGTGAATGTTTATGGGCCTACTGCACCACAGTTCACAATGCAACCGGATGTACGCCTTTCTCTTTGGTATATGGGTGCGAAGCTGTCCTTCCCCTCGAGATCCAGATTTCTTCTCTGAGAATCACAATCTCTAATGAACTCACAACGGAGAACAATGATCGTCTTCGACTTCAAGAGCTGGAAGCTCTAGACGAAAGGCGATTGTATGCTCAACAAAATATTAAGTTGTATCAGGCCCGAATTTCAAAAGCTTTTAACCGGAAGGTGAAAATCAGAGCATATCAGAAAGGAGAACTTGTTCTTGTCGTTAGATGGCCGATGACTATGACCCATATGAGCAAAGGCAAGTTCGACGCGAAATGGGAAGGCCCATTCGTCGTAAACAAAGTCTTCTCTAACGGAGCATATCAGCTTACTTCTATGGATGGTAAAGTCGCGATGATGCCTATCAACGGCAAATTCTTAAAGAAATATTATGTATAAATCTCGTTAATATATAATATTTTTATTTTGCTGCGATTGCTCCCCAGCAAACATAAAATCAAAGTTTATTCTTCTCCACAAAAGTCATTTCGATATCGTTATCCCCAGCGGAAATTGATATTCTACCACGTATCATATTTCCAGAGAATTTGATATTCTGTCTTATTAAATCCCCAGTGGATTTAATAAAGATCTCATATAAAAAATCACATCCATATTACCTCTGAATTTTCTATCTCAGTATCATATTTTCTATTCTATGAAAATGATATCTAGTCTTTTGATCTCCGAGTCCAAAGATCATGAAAAATAGAGTTCAAAGATATCTTTATATCTGAATTCTGTTTTCTCTAATCAGTATTAAACTAAAATTATCTTTGGTTTAATATCATCTGATAGGATTACAAAGTTCATTTGTATATTCTATTCTATTGAAATATGTCATGTATTATTTACCTCTGAACATGTTTTCTACAAAAATATCATACACAAAATTAAAATCAAGTCAATTCATCTCTTCAGTCAAAATCAAAATATTGATTACAAGTGAGTATCAAAAATTTAAGACATAAAAAATGTAAAAGATCTATTTAGGAGGAGTAATTATCTCCTGAATACGAACAAGTACATTATTCATCTTTTCTTCATGAGCTTTATGAATTCGCTCTGCTACTTCGACTGTAACCATTCGTTGGTCAAAATTAATGATAACAGAGCTACGATGATTTGTTTCTTCAATCTGCTCAGCCTGCATCAGTTCCCGCTCTTGCTGTAAAATTTGATAGCGAGTGGCTTCAGCTGTACGAGCAGTATTAATGTCAGATTGCTCTTTTTCTATAGATGCAATACGCTCCTGAAGACGAGCTAATTCTTCTTTTAATTTCTGAAGTTCTTCAGTTTTAGATACTTCTTCTGTTTCCAGGTGCTCCATCTTCTGACGAGTGGTTATTATTTCTTCATCCTTCGCCATTAGCTTTTCAGATGACAGAGCGAGGAATTCTGTCAAAACAGCTTGCTGAGTTTGAGCTTCATGTTCCAATTGAGCGATCTCAGCTGCAGTCAAAGATTTAATATCTTCCTTTTTGATCTCCCAGTATTTATGGATGGTTACTTCTAAATCATCTAGGAGATGCTCAAAGAAGGTACACTGGGTCTCGTAACCAGCCTGACGCAAAGCTAAAAGCAGAAAATTAATCGTCGCTCGAAGATTTGAAAAAGGCATAGTTTCATCCTTCATAAGTCGCCTGGAGAATGTATCCAGATATGAATAAATGATCTCTGAATACATCGCCATGGCCCTTGCTATCCCTGTTTCAAAATCGGGAGTGGCTGCCATTGTAAAGGAAGGAGCTGGAGTGGACTCTATTCTGGGAGTAGAAGTAGGTGATTTCGAAGAACTAGGCAAATGTGAGCTTCCCTCACCAATATCAGTCTGAATAGGTGGGGCATGAGTCGAGCTCATTGCTGGTGCAGTTCCTACAACTTTTGGAATCAAAGAAGCTTGATCAAAATTAAAAGACAATAAAGCAAGAAAAAGACAAAACTTTGCTGAATAAAATATTACCTGAAGTTGGCTCATATTCTGTTTCTTTTGGATCATCCAGCCCAGCTCGCAGTCTATTCAGAGTGTCTTCTGATACTGGATTTATTTCACTACTGCCTGCTCCAGAGGTGCTCGAAATATGGACCTCTAATTCTAGAAGGTTCTCCGGCTCTGGAGTCAACCCTGAATGTTGGCCAACTGTCTTCAGTACATCAATATGAGTTTCAGTCGGTGACTCATCTTCAATCTCTATGTCCTCATCTTCAAAGGAACGAGACGAAGGTTCATAGTCAACCTGTTCTTCATCACTCTTATTGCTCTCCAAAACTTCAGCAAGTGGCTCGAGAGTGGTTGCTTCCTTCACTGATTCTTTCGAAATCAATAAGTCATCAGCTGTTTTAGTCTGAATCTCGGCCTCTACCGCGGGTTGACTAATCACCTGTGTATCATCGGCCGTTGGCGGAATCAACTCCATATCAGAAGGAGAAGTCTCTGGAATAGTAATTCCTCCACGATTACGAGTTTCTGCTCGAGTAACTCTTTTTGGAGCAGGCCCAGAAGCACCTTTGCCCCATTTTTTTTTGGTGTACTTTCAGCAGATACACTCTCCTCAGCACTTCCAATTGATACATGTAATGGCTGATAAAGTTCATCAGAAAAGAAATTCTCCAAAACTTCTTCATAAACCTCATCAGTAGCAAGAGGATCTTCTCGGTCATGACAATCTCTTGGCAGGGCTGATTTGGTTGATTTTTTATCAACATGGATGAAGCTTTTACCCAAGATGCTGAATTTCTCATCAAAGGTATTCGCCGATACATAGAACCTGGCATAAAACGCCAACATTCTAGCTCCTCTCTGATAAGTAACCGGATCTGGCATTAAAAAGGTAGTTCCGGTACCTTTAGCAATATAATATATCCAAGCTCTTGCGCCATCGATTAATCCGCCTTGGTGGCTAAAGCATGTTGTTGCATTCCCTATGTACAACTGATCATAGCCAAATTGCCGAGCAAACCTACTCGGAATATATGGTTCCAAATAAATGACATCGTCACGGCGACAGATCAAGTGGGATGGCCTGATCATCTTCAGCCATTCATGCTGAATACCATCCAATTCATTGGCACCAGTGCCATCAATCAACTTCACAGACATAGTCTCATAACCAATAGGCGGAGGAACACAGGTGAAACTCCATAGTTCTCCCTTGTTTAATATGGTCCTGCAATCTGTCAGAGTGTCATACCGCCACTTTGGCGTGTGACGGTATCTTTCCAAAAAGGTGTCATCTGGTCCAACCATTCCAGCACTCATAAGAGACTCAAAATGGAGGAGTAGCCACCCATACAAATATGTAAAGGGCATTTCTACCCGAGGAAAGGTTGTAAGCTTCTTCTTCGCCAAGTCAAACATTCTGTCTGCATATGCCCTTAAACCGGCATTCAAACGGCATGTCATCGCCGTTAGCAAATCCATCTTGTACCCGAAAGTCAGACGGACTGCTGCAAATACGACTCCTCTGTGCATCCTGTCTGCTGAACAGGTGCCAGGTACTACAAATCTTCTCAGCCAGAGGGATATAAACCCAGCCAGATGACCCTCATCAGATAATTTCCGGCTACCTTACTTTATATAGGTCTCCAATCTATCACCAGCTTTATAGGTGCCTTCATCTTCTTCAATGATGATGTCATCATGGGTGGTGTCCTGGATTAATTTGTCAATTTCAGCTTGACTCAGAGGTTTAAAATGACCGACATATTGTTCGGTCTTCTTCTTCTTCTGAGTTTCTTCAGTACGGCCTTGGAATAAATAGGCCATCCACTTAGAAGAATAGCAGCTTGAATCTCCCTCTGCACCTTTTGCCTTATAAAAGGCCTTACATATACTGTAGTGGCACATTAATTCTTCGAACACATAAAGAATTAGCGGGTTGGCGTCAGAAATCTTATTCATTTCATCAATAAAAGGAATATATTCTTCATATGGCAGATCTCCTGTTGGCAACTGAGAAATGTACGCCATTTCATGGAGAGCGAATCCCATCTCGCCTCTCGGAGTCATAAAAGTGCCGGTACGGTAATTATACCTTTCTGCTAGTGCCAAGAACAAGTCCGGGTTTGGCCTAAAACCATAAGCAGTGCACTTGATGGCATTATATGGCCTATCACCTTCAACTGTTCTCCATAATTGTTCAGAATCCATCTCACAAGAACAGTCCATCTAGTATTCTCTGGGTTCACCAGACCTGTAAGTCTCATAGACTGTTTTGGATAGACGGCGTTTTCTAACTCAACAAATTCATTTGCAAAGATCGGGACTCTAACTGGCTTCAAAAGTGCAGAGTCCTCAGGAGGAATAGTGGCTGGCAATAATCCTCACAAGACTGAAACATGCGGTTCAGTACCACTGCGGAATCTTCCTTGACTGTATCCTATCCATCCAGCTTTTGCTTGACGGAACGGAGTAATATCCCACTTCATTTGCCTTTGATGACTTGCATGGAATAAGCGAGCTATGTTGATGCTCTTAGACAACCCAGTCAAGTACATTGGTTGAGTCGCATCACCATCTCGATAATACGAGTATGATACTTTGTCGCAGGCTGGTTGAGAGTTTCTGTCGATAGCATCCCCAAATAGAAATGCCGGCCTTGAGTGGGTAGCACTGTCCACACTCTGTAGTGGTTGACCACTTATCAAATTCAGCAGGGTTTCGTTCTCCTGGTTTTTCAGAATGGCTATCCTTGTGGAAGGTCCAATTGAGGAAAGCGAACACGAGATAGGTCACTCTTATAGTTGTTCCCTACACATCCTTCAAACTATGCTTCCTGGGCCAGGATATCCACTGCAAAAGAAGAATGAGAAGTTAAAAATCTTTAACACAAAGGAATGACAAATTCAAAGATCAACATGCGCTCAGTTTATCCTAAGCGTATGACAAGTTCAAAGATCAACATACGCTCAGTTTATCCTAAGCGTATGACAGATTCAAAGATCAACATACGCTCAGTTTATCCTAAGCGTATGACAGATTCAAAGATCAACTCACGCTCAGTTTATCCTAAGCGTATGTCATATTCAAGGATCAATTTACGCTAAGTCTATCTTAAGCGTATGACAGATTCTAAAGTTCAGCCTATGCTCAGCTTTTATTCAAAGATTAGAGGATAATTAGATCTTTTTTCTTAAGCGTATCAGTGTATGTTCAACCAAAGCAAGTAGTCGTATGGAATATTCCAAAGAACAACGTATGGTTAACAAGACGTTCATCAAAAATACGCTAACAAAAGAGTCAGCGTATCTCAGTGAGACAACTTGACATAGCATATTCCTTCAGATCAGCGTATGTTAATATTTCTATCAAAGATACGCGTATCTAACAGAAATACGCTCCAAACATATTTTTCGTATAGACAAAAAACATGGAATACGACTAAACCCTAAAGAGGGAAGCGTATTTTCTGACGTATTGACCCTAAAAAGGGGATACGTTTTCTGATTTCGTTCTAACCAGAGCCCTAAAAAGGGGATAGTTACTGTTCATCATCCTCCTCCTCACCATATAGAGGTTTCAATGGGCGTTCGCTTCGTGGAATACGCTGATTGGCAGTCCTCCTAGCAGTTGCAGCGGTGGCGGCAGGTCGAGACGACTCTGCAGGAGCCTTCCCCTTTCCCTTCGCAGCAGTGTCGATCTTGGGCGCCATTGATGAAGATTAGGTTGAAGAAGAAGAAAGTTTGAACTCTGGATTCTTTTTCTCTCTCGAAGACGAAGGCAAAAGTAAAGAAAGAAATTAAGTTTTGAAAGACCTATTTATAGAAGAAAGGGAAGCTTAAACGGCAGCCGTTCTTTAAATACAGAATCCCTAAAGATATGCACTGATATTGGGGAAAATAACAAACTCATGCCAGCGTGTCAAGACTTATTCCCACTTTAAGTTCAAAGTAATTTCGAACTTTTGAAAAATCATAAAGTTCGAAAACTTTGAAGGGGGTCTTGTAGGGTGTGAAAAATTATGACACGCTGACATAAGACCAAGTCAAAAATATCCATACGCTCAAAGTCATACGCTCAGCCAAAGCCATACGCTCATTCAAAGGCCATACGCTCAAAGTCATACGCTCAGCCAAAGCCATACGCTCATTCAAAGGCCATACGCTCAAAGTCATACGCTCAGCTAAAGCCATACGCTCAGTGAATATTTTATTATTTCTTGAAAGACAGCACAGCACATGCTCAATGGAGGATGAATCTGACACTTCGTCTTTCGTGCAAAGACAGCTGTAGTAGGAAGATTAACCGTCGTATGGATTTTCGAAAGTTGATTTTGTCTCTTACGATGACAGCTCATTAGCCATCATAAATGTACAGCCATCATTACTGTCATCTCTGACAGTCTGTCAGCCGTCATATTCATAACACGACGCTCGAGAGATATTTGTCAGTTATTGGAAGATATGGCATATTTGAGAAGATTGAGGACAGCCACGTGTCTACTCCCCCAATACTTACGACTCCTTGTCTACCAAGTGAGCGTATGTACTCCATACGACTCCTTGTCTACCAAGTGAGCGTATGTACTCTATACGACTCCTTGTCAACTAAGTGAGCGTGTGGACTCTATACGACTCCTCTTCAACAAGACAACGTATCACAGCAAATGCATTTAGGATGGCTTCAAATATACAGTCAACACACGTTCTCACGTGTCCTGTACTTAGTGATCCACTCATTCAGAAGTTATGCAACGTGGCTTTCATGCCATCAATCTCTCCTGGATATACTCCACTACTCTCAACTGCACTCCAACGTGTCTCCACCAAAAATTGCCACGCGTCCCTGCAGTTATGCACACGTCAAGTAACTGACTGAGCGTATGCCCAGAGCAGTTATCCAGAACTCTATAAAAAAGAGTTTCTCCACCTTCAACAGACATGAGATTCAATTCAGAGAGCACAAAGAGATTGCCCAGTTGCTGTCCAAGTTCTTCGAGATCCGAGCCTTCTTCATCGCATCGTCCAAGGGATAAAGTAATCGTCTTCTAGATTAGATTCCTACAGTTGTAATTTTCTGAGAAACACAATAAATAAAGTGAATTTATTTATGGAAAACAATATTGGAAAAGATGTGTGCATAGTTTGTATGGAGGGGCGGCATTCATGTGATCGCTTGGAAAAACCTATGTCGACCAAAAGATGAAGGAGGGGTCGGACTCTGGTCATTACGTACTATGCATACTATGGCTGGTTGGAAGCTGGTTTAACGGTTTTTGCAGGGTAGCTCTCTATGGGCCAGCTGGATGAGAAGCATATATATGTGTGGTGCTAACTTCTGGACATATCATACCACCAACAATGAATCGGTAACTTTCAAACAAATGCTAAAAAAATGAACAATGGTCAGTCAGAGATTGGAGAGAGTAATCAAGGACGGAGAAGACACTGATCTTTGGTTGGATCCTTGGATCTAACACAAAGGCCTTCTCAGATGGGTAGGAGCGCATGCATCTCCAGAGGCTTTCAAGGGAGTCAAGGTAGCGAGCATCACTCAGGATGGAGGGTGGCGAGCAGAGGCGTACTTGCACACGAATCCATATGCGGCCCACATACAACAAATCCAAATTGATCAGTCCCGGCCAATAGACACATGGCTATGGGCTAGCTCCCCGAATGGCAACTTCACACCTAAAACTGCATATGATCAAGCAATAACGCCAAACACCAAATGGGAAGTTCCAGAGATCGTTTGGTGTAAGGGAACCCCCCAAAAAAAATTCAACTATGCTTGTATAAACTGCTGAGGGAAAGATTGCTCACTTTGGATCGGTTGTCCAGATTTGGCATTCAGACAGGCTCGTCCACCTTTGTTTTGTACGGGCAAGGTCCGGAGACACTGAGTCATGTGATCTTTCAATGCGGGATGACCAAACACATCTGGCAGTTTCAGGAAAGAAAATTACATATATATAACTTGACATAAATTACGACATTGTTGAGGTGATTCGGGCAATAAACAAAAGAAAAAATAGTAGACACTGGTGGTATTGGGAGGCTCAGCTCGGCTCAGATTAGCAACTGCCGTGTAACATGTTTGGAGGGAGAGAAATACACGTATATTTAAGTCTGTTTAAATTAACGAGAGGGTATAACTCCACAACATTGGGTATGATGTGTCTTGTATGAGAATCCCGCGGGGAGCTACACATACAAGCTAAGATGTATATGGGTTTTACATATTAATGAATTACAAAGTTCCAAAAATATATATTTATATTTATATTTATATTTATATTTATGTGCCAATGACCCCTAGCATAGTGGTAGTGGTGAGGCTTGTGGCCCGAGTGGTCAGGAGTTCGAATCCCAGTGGGAGCGATTCCGAAAACTAATTATCATTTCCATTTATATATATATATATATATATATATATATATATATATATATATATATATATATATATATATATATATATATATATTTTGAAGCAATGGGTAATTGTGGCGAACTCGTCCCAACTGGGACTCGAACTCCTGGCCACTTGGGCCGCATGCATCTCTTTTAACCGCTAGGCTAGAGGTCATTTGATATATATATATATATATATATATATATATATATATATATATATATATATATATATATAGTGGAAAAAATATATATATATATATAGTGGTGAGGCATGCGATCTGAGACGTCAAGAGATTGATTCCAGTGTTCGACAAAATTAACATTTCCAAAATAAGTAAAGTATGCTTCCCCGTAGAAGTTATTTTTTCCAAAAATACCTTTCAATATATTTACTAGTTAAATTGTTTGATTAAAGTTAGAACGGGTATATAAAGCTGTTAAAGCTCTTAACATCATTCATTCCTTTAAATAATTAAATGAATGCATTCATTAACTACGAAAGTTAAAGTTGTTAAAGATCCTTAAGCACCGCATGTGTTGGTAAAAAAATGTAAACCTTTCCATTAGTATCATTCATTCATTTAAAAGAATTAAATGAATGCGTTCATTAATTATGGAAGAAAAATGTATTAGCATCATCCATTCATTTAAAAATTTAATAGATGTTAAAAAAATTTAACATGCATTATATATATATATATATATATATATATATATATATATATATATATATATATATATATATATATATATATATATATATATATATGTGTGTGTGTGTGTGTGTGTGTGTGTGTGTGTGTGTGTGTGTAGGAGGAAATAATAGAATGATTATTATTGAGGAAAAGATTACATATATATAGGAGAGGCTAGCCTCCTCTCCTATTATTCTAAGCAATGTGGGACTAAAGCCCATTAACTCATAACTCTAATATAACACTTTACACCATCCCTCAAGCTGGAGCATAGATGTCAATCATGCCCAGCTTGTTACATAAAAATTGAACCCGAGGATCCATAAGAGGCTTTGTGAATATATCAGCTATCTGGTCGCCGGTCCTCACATGTTGAAACTTTATCACTCCTTTCTTATATTCATCACGAACAAAATGAATGTCAATTTCAATATGCTTCGTCCGTTCATAAAATACTGGGTTGGTTGCAATGTGAATAGCAGACTGGTTATCATACCATAGATCTGCTACTTGAGACCCTGCATCTTCTTCCAGTTCTTGTAGGAGATGCTTCATATATAATATCTCTGACGTGCCATAAGCAATAGCTCAATATTCTGCTTCTGAGCTCGAGCGTGTTATCACACTTTATTTTTTGCTCTTCCATGACACTAAATTTTTACCAATAAATACTGAGTAGCCAGACGTAGACCGTCTATCTGTCAGGCTTCCTTCCCAGTCAGCATCAGTAAAATACTCAATGCGAGTGTGTCCATTATTCTTCATTCGAATTCCTTTTCCTGTATTCTTTACTAGATAACACAGAATTCTGAGAACTGCCTGCCAGTGTTGAATTTTTGGAGAAGCCATAAATCTATTTGCAACACTCACTGCAAAAAAATGTCCGGACGCGTCATAACCGCCAAGTAGTTGAGTTTTCCAACTACTCGATGAAACAGATCTGGATTGGTCATCAGGACCCTTCGTATGGAAGTAACTTCGCCCCTGGATCCATAGGTGAGGTTGCTCCCATTGCTTGCATCACTACCAAAATAAGTCATATCAGCGACGTATTTAGCGACTCCGTGAAATTTCGTCGCTAATTTTTGGGATTTTAGCGACGTTAATAAAAGACGTCGCTGTTTGTCGCCAACAGCGACTAATAGCGACGTCTAGCGGCTATATTTTGTTAAATGGGGTAGTGCGTCGCAAGTTCATCAGTACCCGTCACTGATATAGCGACGTGTAGCGACGTATTTTAAGTTGCGTCGCCGTTTATTATATATTAGCGACGTTTAGCGACGTCCTATAAGGACGTCGCTAATCGTTTCATATAGCCAGCGAGAGTTTCCTTTTCGATCATTCACAATTTCTTCCCCCTCCCCAATTTTGGGCGCGCTCCTCCTCCGCGACGCTTCTCCGGTGATTTCCCTCCTCCGGCCTCCTCCTCCGCGGCACTCCTCCGGCGATCTCCCTCCTCCGGCCTCCTCCTTCTCCTCCTCCTCCTCCTTCCTCAGGTAGCTCCTCCTTCTCCTCTTCCTCCTTCCTCTGGTAGCTCCTCCCCAGTTTCTCCTCGTCTTCTAGCTCTCTCTCTCTCTCGCTTCTAGTTCGTGTCCACGAGAGCGTGGACTCGCTGCGGGGGACACGAGACTGACAGTGGACTCGCTGCGGGTGACACGAGAGCGTAGACTCGCTTCTAGTTCGTATGACACCTATTTTGTTGGTTTGGACACGTCGTGTCCCACTGTGTGGACACGAGATTCACAGTATGACACCTATATACTGAAAAATCTCATTTTTTTGGGCATATCAACTGTCAATTTGATGTTTTGCTTGGATTCGAATTCTAATTTAGGGTTCGAGCCCTATTTACTGATACTCGGAGTTTTTTTGGGCATTTTCAGGATTTTGAAATGATGAATAAATTGACTAATAATTATTATCGAGCCCTATAAAATTTCAGCTATGTCACGAAGGATGGATACTAATCATGTGAATGAGTTTTCTCCTAAGTATTCTCGACAGTTGAGTATGATTTAGCTCACTGACATTACTGAAATATGGAATAATTAGACTTTTTGTTCAGTACCCTTTGACTGAATTAAGTTGACCTGAATACCATATTTTAAATCCTAAACCTACGGTACAACATCGTGATCAGGACATAGTCCCTGCAGCCATTCGACTGGCGAGGCAGAAACTATGTAGCCGTAGATAAAGTTGACTGTCCTCCGACCCTCATCCCTCGGCAATGATGATACGACAACCTATCACTATATCTTATATATATAGTAGTAGATGATGTCTTAGTATTACATTATGTGAGTTCATCTTGATTCTGTTACATTCTTCAGATACTATATACGATAAGAACATATACTACACCATATGTACAGAACATAGATGATTCACACTAATATATGCTAGAATGAATTTTAGGGTTGTGTTCTGAGCCATCCGTTCTGCTACTTGGCAAAAAATCAAATTTATTGTACTTTATCTGCTTTCGAAAATGTACTCAAATTACATGATGGTTCCTTTAGTTAGCTTGCTTATGTTACAATCATATTAGCTTGCTTACCAGATGGCACCCATGACCCGAGGAGCGGCACGTCGTTTGAGGGAAACAGTGAATGCTGAGGTGGCTCCTCCTACAGTTAAGGAGGAAGTGGCACCGGTTGCTAGTGAGACCGGGAGTTCTATTCATCCAGCACCGGTAGCTAGTGAGACCGAGAGTTCTCTTCATGCAGTCCTTGCAAGGGACGACATCTCTCCTCGTGCCAAAAAACTCGCTTTTTCGAGGTGGTTGCGTGAATGTATCACTGAGCGTTTGTGTGAGCAGTGTGGTTCTCATTAGCTATTAGTACTTATTTGTATTGGACTATTTGTATTGGGTTATTTTTGTATTAGACTATTTGTATTGGACTACATATATGAATTAGTACTATGTCAATCTCTGGATTGTATTGGTACTACGACCCTCATCCCTAGGCAATGATGATACGACAACCAACCAGAGAGGATACTCTGAGAGATCCATCTGAGTAGGACGTATACTCTGAGAGATCACCTTTACAAGTATGATATCAGTAGTGGGATTGAGTGTGTACGTCCTACTCAGATGGGTCTCTCACTGTTACTATTTTTTTCTGACAGCTTGGTGGATGTGCTCCGTCAACAGATTCTTGCTCCGAGCCAAAACTTTGCCCCGGAGCTCAAGTGGACATCTTTCGTGTAGAGCTCGAGTGAGAGGTTCCTGACAGCATGGTGGTCTCCTTTGTCAAAGTATCCGTGCTCATCACACATTGGTTGTGGGACGAGCACGGATACTTTAACAAAGGAGACCACCATACTGTCAGGAATCTCTCACTCGAGCTCTACACGAAGGATGTCCACTTGAGCTCCGGGGCAAAGTTTTGGCTCGGAGCAAGAATCTGTTGACGGAGCACATCCACCATGCTGTCAGAAAAAATAGTAACGGTGAGAGACCCATCTGAGTAGGACGTACACACTCAATCCCACTACTGATATCATTCTTGTAAAGATGATCTCTCAGAGTATACGTCCTACTCAGATGGATCTGCAGAGTATCCTCTCCGGTTGGGTTGTGTTCTGAGCCATCCGTTCTCACACTTAAAATATATATTAATTAGAACTGTGTTTTGTATTTTCGGGGAAACCAGGGATTTGATTCTGTATTTTGTATTTTAGTTTCTGTATTTTGTCTCCAGCTCCATTTGCATTAATCTACGGTACGACATGGTCCCTACAGCCATTCGACTGGCGAGGCAGAAACTATGTAGCCATAGATAAAGTTGACTGTCCTCCGACCCTCATCCCTCAACAATGATGATACGACAACCTATAACTATATCTTATATATATAGTAGTAGATGATGTCTTAGTATTACATTATGTGAGTTCATCTTGATTCTGTTACATTCTTCAGATACTACATACGATAAGAACATATACTACACCATATGTACAGAACATAGATGATTCACACTAATGTATGCTAGAATGAATTTTAGGTTGTGTTCTGAGCCATCCTTCATCTGCCCCCTTCCCTGAGCCATCCTTCATCTCTCATTTCCCTCCGGGTCCACTCTACTCCCAATCTCTTCCTCTTTATACACGACTCTACAGAATCAATGCCATCCGAGGAAGGCAAAACTGAATCAGCATTGTCTTCCGGATCGTCCTTATCAAGGCATAACGGGCTGCTCAGCGTGCCCAACTTTTTTAACTTCTCGCTGGCTACAGAGTCGAAATGGGAACGGGTCCTCTTTGCCGGCCCGGAGCTCTGACTCGTACTCGTCGCCTCGCTACCGATTTTCTCTCCTCCTCTGACGCGGGTCATAAGAAAAGAAATTTCGTACCTCTTTTTCACATAAACATCATTGCCGCCTTGTACTCGAGCCTCCTCGTCTGTGACGCTATCCAACTTCTCGGTGCCTACATTGTCACTCGAATCTTCCCTTCGACTCGTATCGTCCTCTTATACGCCTGTCTTTTTGCTCCCTGTCTTGCAATCATCTGCTATCACCGCCGTCTCATTCGACTCCTTCTCCGATGACTCCGAGGAGGAGGAGGAACACTCGGAGAATGAGTCGAATGAGTCGGCAGTGATAGCAGATGATTGCAAGACAGGAAGCGAAAAGACAGGCGAATAAGAGGACGATACGAGTCGAAGGAGAGATTCGAGTGACAATGTAGACACCGAAAAGTTGGATAGCGTCACAGACGAGGAGGCTCGAGTACAAGGCGGCAATGATGTTTATGTGAAGAAGAGGTACGAAATTTCTTTTCTTATGACCCGCGTCAGAGGAGGAGAGAAAACCGGTATCAAGGCGACGAGTGCGAGTCAGAGCTCCGGGCCGGCAAAGAGGACCCGTTTCTATTTCGACTCTGCAGCCAGCGAGAAGTTGAAGAAGCTGGGCACGCTGAGCAACCCGTTATGCCTTGATGAGGACGATCCGGAAGACAATGCTGATTCAGTTTTGCCTTTCTTGGATGGCATTGATTCTGTAGAGCCGGGGGAAGTGGCTCCTCCTCGGCAATGATGATACGACAACCTATCACTATATCTTATATAGTAGTAGATGACGTTTTAGTATTACATTATGTGAGTTCATCTTGATTCTGTTACATTCTTCAGATACTACATTCAATAAGAACATATACTACACCATATGTACAGAACATAGATGATTCACACTAATGTATGCTAGAATGAATTTTGGGTTGTGTTCTGAGCCATCCGTTCTGATCAAGCATCTTCCTTCTCCTCTCCTCCACCATGGCTCTGAACCCATCTGCTCCTCCCTACTTCCCTTCTTCTTATTTGACTCTCTCAGCCGCATATAATATCCAGCTCAAGTGTAGAGTCGGAGGAGAAGAAGTGGACAGGAAGAAAAGGGGGAAGCAGCACAGCCGGCGGTATGACCTGGAGGAAGTACAGATATTTTCTTCAAATCCGTAGGAGAACTATAAGGATATATCTTTTAACAATATGTCCTCTTGTCAAAGACCCTTAATGTGACGACCATGTTACCGCGGTGTCGGAAGACTAACATGTCATAATTTTCTAAGCCGTGTATTTTGACATAATCCTCCCAACTCTTTCCTCCTATGTAGTAATCTTGCATTATTACATAGAACTGAAATCCGGTTGGAGGATTATGTCAAAACACACGGCTTAGAAAATTATGACATGTTAGTCTTCCGACACCGCGGTAACATGGATGTCACATTAAGGGTCTTTGACAAGGTGATATGTTGTGAAAAGATATATCCTTATAGTTCTCCTACGTATGTTGAAGAAAACCTCTGTACTTCCTCCGGGTCATGCCGCCGGTTGTGCTGCTTCCCCCTCCTCTTCTTGTCCACTTTTTCTCCCCCGACTCTACACTTGAGCTGGATATCATATGTGGCTGAGAGAGTCAAATAAGAAGAAGGGAAGTAGGGAGGAGCAGATGGGTTCAGAGCCATGGTGGAGGAGAGGAGAAGGAAGATGCTTGATCAGAACTTGAGGTAGAAAAGTTGTGACGTTGATAGCGTGAGAGAGGGACAGGGTGGAAAAGTTCTTCTCCTCCGACACTACACTTGAGGTGGATATCATATTTTGGTTTCTGTATTTTGGCTCCAGCTCCATTTGCATTAATCTACGGTACGACATCGTGATCAGGACATGGTCCCTGCAGCCATTCGACTGGCGAGGCAGAAATATGTAGCCATAGATAAAGTTGACTATCCTCCGACCCTCATCTCTCGGCAATGATAATACGACAACCTATCACTATATCTTATATATATAGTAGTAGATGATGTCTTAGTATTACATTATGTGAGTTCATCTTGATTCTGTTACATTCTTCAGATACTACATACGATAAGAACATATACTACAGCATATGTACAGAACATAGATGATTCACACTAATGTATGCTAGAATGAATTTTAGGTTGTGTTCTGAGCCATTCGTTCCCATACTTGGCAATTAAGTTGTGGACCATTATGTTTGACATTGTTGTTACAAATTTTTATATATCTGTGTTGATTGATGAGATTGTGTTTCAAACGTGTTCGTGATTGTGTGTATCTGTATTGTTTGATACTGTGTTCGTGATACACACCGTTGTTGCTGTAACAAATGGTGTGGGGGATGCTGCAAATGCTGCAGGGAATGCTGCAAATGTTGTATTTTTATTATTATTTTTTTAATATTAGCGACGTTCAGCGACGACAATAACGTCGCTATCAACGTCGTTAACTGTGAGGAAAACCGTCGCTGATCGTCACTAAACGTCGGTACTGTAGCGACGTAGAAAAGTCACAGAACGTCGCCATATGGCTCTCAAGCCAGGTCAATATCGATGCATGTCAAGTCGCTTAACGTCGCTAGTATACGTCGGTAAATGATGACGTTTTACGTCGCTGGCAGTCGCTGAATTAGCGACGTAGCAGCATCGCTAAAGCTCGTCGCAATAGCGACGTATTGCGACGTTTTCTTGTTTAGCGACTAGGTTAATCGCGACTACGTGTATACGTCGCTAAATACGTCGCTAATAGGAATTAGCGACGTATTTTCCCTATTTAGCGACGCATTGAGGCGTCGCTGATTTGACAGATTTTAGTAGTGCATCATGCATGCATGCATTATTTAGTATGTCCAACACATACTTTCTTTGAGACATTACAATGTCCCGCTTACCCCGTGTGACCTCAATGCCCAAGAAATAGCTCAAGGATCCCATATCCTTGGTTTGAAATTGTTCTCTAAGAAACTTCTTGAGGCTTGCAATATGCTGGCTGTCATCTTCCGTGATTACAATATCATTAACGTAGACTCCAAGGAGTATTCTTCCAGCAGATGTGTGTCGATAGAAGATTGAATGGTCCTTCTTCGATTGACATATGCCGAATTTGCGTAAATCGACCAAACCATGCACGAGGCGATTGTTTCAGACCATAGAGAGCCTTCCTCATATGACACACTTTATCCTCCCTTGCAACGAACCCAGGAGGTTGCATCACATATACTTCTTCATCAAGATCCTCGTGGAGGAAAGCATTCTTTATATCAAGCTAGAGTAACGACCAATCATATCGGATGGCCAAGGTCATGAAGACACGAACGGATGTCATTTTGGCCACAAGAGAGAATGTCTCGAAGTAATCCTCACCATAGGTTTGAAAGAATGCTTTGGCCACCAGCCAAGCCTTCAGTCGATCAAGGGTGCCATCCGGTTTAACCTTAATCGTGAACACCCATTTGCAGCCGACTGCCTGTTTACCAGTAGGTAAGTCAACTAAGTCCCAGGTATGATTCTTCTGGAGAGTTTTCAGCTCCTCGTTCATAGAAGCACGCCAACCAAGGTGTCGAAGACCCTCCTCAGCGGTCTTGGAAATCTGAATCACATTAATAGTAGCCACCAGAGACTGAGTGTGACTGGTAAGACCTTTGTAGTTGTTAATATACAAGGGATGATCATGACAGGCATGACGAGTGTAGGAGCATAAAAAGTGCTTCATGGACTAAGTCAAAGAAGTTGAGAACTTTACACAAATCAAACAGAATAAAACTTTACGCGAGCTACTTTCTACGCGAGCTACTTTACGCGAGAGCTATCCACTGAACTTTTCGCGAAGGACAGGCTGTCAGGCTGCATTTAATGTGTGTGATTCTTGTTCTGACACAATAATTTTCTGACAGCAGGATTGTACAAAAGCCGAGAGGATTTGATTTACACTAAATCTAATACTGTCGTTTAGTGTGCAGATGAGCTACTTTACGCTCAAAAGATTGCTTCTTTTACGCACGAAAGCTATTCGAGCTTTTACGCTCAAGGCTGTTGTGTGCGTAAAATTTATTTGAGCTAATTTTACGCTCAAGGCTATTTTTAGCCACTTTACGCGGGGAGTTTATTTTGAGCTATTTTACGCCCAGTCTGCTACTTTACGTCGAAAGTATATTTTGGGTCATTTTTACGTTCGATCTTTTCTGGCTACATGAGAACATGGTCTGCTTACGTAGCTTTCATGCCACACTTCTAGAGGAACGTGTGTACGTGCTCTCCCCATTTTGTTGAAGTAGTGGGACACGTGTCACCATGCGTAGAGATCAAAACTCTACATGGGACACGTGTCATCATACGTAGAGGATGATTTTCATCGTGGGTGACAGTTACTCGCATAGAGACCCAATTTTGTTGTTTTTTACACACAGAGGGTCTAGTCTATAAATAGATTTATTTATTTTTTTACACAGAAGGGATCAAGTGATCAATAGAGAGATAGGAGAGGAGATCAAGCATTTCTTCAACTTTTTCTCAAGAACAGGATGAAGCAAAGCAGGAAAGCATTCGACTGTACCATCAGTGCCATTGCTCGATACCTTTCTGGTGACTTAGTTCTTCCGATTGTTCGTCTTCTTCAAGCAGTTTTCTTCATCATCATCGTATGGTCCAAGGAACAAAGTGATCGCTCTCAGATCAGACTTCCATAGCAATACTTCCCAGAACAATTTGTACTTTTGTACTTTTTTTAGTTTTCTATCAAAAGCTAATTTTTAGACATTTTGTTAAGTGAAACAACGAGGACGTTCTGGAGGTGGGACCACCGAAGCTGCTGACGGAACTGGTGGAGCTGCTGGTGGAACAGAAGGAGGCAACTCATTTGAGCCAGAACAGCTGATCGAACCAGAGGAGGATGAATCTGTGGACGATGTTGGCAATGGCTGAATCGGTATATGTGGACCATCTGACTGGAAGACTGGTTCGGTAAGGGGGGGCACCTGTATGGGGGGCTGTTGTGTTTGAAAAGAAAATAACAAAAAATCATCTTCGGGATAGACCAGAGGAGCCGGACCCTTTGATTGTGGGAGTGGTGGAAATCCAGATTCTATAAAGGTAACATCCCGAGTGAAAAAAATATCGCTTTAAGACATGGAAGAAACACCGATACCTTTTCTGATCTTTAGGATACCCAAGAAAAATACATTGTATTGCCTTAGGATCTAATTTAGAAAGGGTTGGTCGAGTATCCCGAATATAGCATAAGCAGCCAAAGATGCGGAGAGGCAGAGGAAATGGCTCTCGTCCAGGAAAAAGTCTAGAAAAAGGAGTGTCACCATTGAAAACGGACGATAGCATACGGTTAATAAGATAACAAGCAGTAAGAACCGCATCCGACCAAAATCACTTGGGAGTACGTGTATGAAACATAAGAGCACGTGTTGTTTCCAATAAATGACTATTCTTGCGTTCGGTTACACCATTTTGTTGTGGTATGTACACACAAGAAGTTTGGTGGATGATGCCATGGAGGGCCAGATGTTTATCGAGATCACGTGATAAATACTCACGACCATTGTCACTCCGAAAATTTTTGATGGGAAGACCAAATTGTGTTTTATTTCGGCATGAAAGTTACACCAGATGTTAAATAATTCAGAGCAATTTTTTATCAAATAAATAAAGGTGACACGTGAGTAATCATCGACAAAAGTAACAAAGTACTTAAAGCCCATGACAGATTCAAGCAGACAGGGTCCCCATATATCAGAATGCACCAACTCGAAAGAAGCAGAAGCAATTTTATTTGGACTTACCGGATAAGGAACCCGATGATGTTTAGCTAAACTACATGGCTCGCAATAAACGGAAGAGGGAATATCTAAAGATGGATACATTTTCTGGAGAGCTTGGGACGATAGATGGCCTAACCGACAATATAACTCAACAAGATCGAGTTTCTTGCTGGCACAGACAACGGAAGGAGTTGCGTCAAACAGATATAAGCCTCCAGCCATATGCCTCTTACCGACAGTCTTCCCAGTTTTCAGGTCCTGAAAAACACAACCATCAGGAAAAAATATTACCGAGCAATGTAGTTCACGAGTAAGTTGACTAATAGAAATTAAACTGAACGGGTTCCCAGGAGTAAACAGTACAGAATTGAGTGTCACCAGATAGTAATCAAATGTTGTTGTTTGACTTCTAAACGGTCAGTTTTTGACCGGTTAGGCTACAATATGCCTCAGCAATCAGTTGATGACCAAGAACAAGAGCTGTCATATGCATCACAATATGGCATCTCATACCAATAGAGGACGACGTTCAAGATGCAACTCGTCCCAAACTCCTGGTCAACAATAGTTCAACCGACTTCTTGACTCCTTTGAAGGAGTATATCAGCATACCCGTTTGAGAAGTCAAAGACAATTGTAAACTTCAGATTCAGAGGCTGGGGGTACTCAGTCTTTGGAGTCTGAAACTGATAGTGTTGATTCATACCTCTATACTAATCCCTCTGTATGTTCAAGGGAGGTTGAATCTTATGCTATCGGAGATGAACCAGAGACGTCAACTGCTAATACAAAACAACGTCTCTCTGCAGTTGAGCAGTCGCAGAAGGACATGCTTGCTATGATGCAAAGTATGCATCAAATAATAATGACTCGGCAAACTGTTCAGCCGGCAGTGGTAACTCCGGTGCAGGGTAGCAGCACAAACTCAAGATAGTCAAGGGGTTGATGTGCCCTTGAATAATCTTAGTCAGGAGCCTGCTGTCAATCAAAATTCTGCATCTCCAGATCCTCTCATTCCAGAAGATATACCACCTCCGGTGGGGGTTACGGTACACCCAACAACTATTCAATCGAATGTGCTTCCTCAAAATAGTGAAGCTATTCAAGCCGTACGTGAGCTAAAAGCACAGTTTGAAGTTTTGAAGCACAAGAATCAACTCCAGAGGTTAGGGATTAAGCAACATTATCCTTCTCATTGGAATAATGTACCCTTTCCTCCAAAATTCAAGCCATAATCCATGGTGTTATTTGATGGAAAGGCTTCTCCCAGTCAATATATCAATTATTTTGATATTATGACTGTACATCTGCAGAAGAATGATGCTCTTCTTACCCGAGTTTTCATCGGGTGTTTAACGGGTTCAGCTTATGACTGGTACCGCAGTCTACCCGACAATTGCATATCATCTTTTGACGAATTTAAAGCAATATTTCTCTCTCGTTTCTATGAGGGAGGAATGGACATGAATATGTCCTCCCTAATAGAAATCAAGCAAAAGGAGAAAGAAGATACTCGGACGTTTATCGAACGTTTTCGACAGGCAACTTTGAAGATGCCTCCGGGTATGCCAGATTCAGCATTGATTGACACATGCAAGATGAATCTGTGACCAACTATTGCTGTCTTTACTGGCTCTCAATTCACAGATTGGGTCTCGTTCATTATAGCAGCAGTTTCAGCCGAGACCAATGGTAGGTTGGCTCGTGAACACGGGATGATCTTTGCCTCAGAGGACAAAGGAAAGAAAGACTCTTCAGGCAATAATTTCGGCAATCGCAACGGGAAAGGGAAGGAAACCCTAGTGGTTAATCTTTCAAAACCCAAAACGACGCCAAATAATCAGGAGTCTTCCAAACCAAAGGAAGAATACTCTTTTGGTGACAGTGATATCCCTGGGATATTCCAATGTCTTGTAAAGAGTGGCAAACTCCAGATTCTGGAGCCAAAAAGGCCTAATGAGGTGAATCTGACTGACAATCCCAAATATTGTATCTATCATAGATACATAAATCATCCTACCAAGGCTTGCTACGTCTTAAAGAAAAAAAATCCAAGAGTTGATAAATGCCAATGCCATCGCTTTAACCAATGATGAGCATACGGTTACAACTAATATGATTTCTCTCCAATTTGGAGATTTTTCTCCACCACAAGTTCCAGATGGAATTGTCCCAATCCCTAAGGCAACTATGAAGATTGTTAATCTCCCGCCTGCTAGAGAGGAAAATGAAGGATTGTTGCCTCTCACATTAAAAAAAATGGCGAAATCATGTGGGTACATCCTGACTTAGTACCTGAAATGGAAGATGAAGATAAATTTCAAAGTCCAAAAAAGGTCGAAAAGTCAGAACCTGCAACATGATTTCTCATGTTCTTACTCCAGATCATGATGATTTGGATCATCTTTGGGACGACATTCCTTTAGAGGATATACTGAGGAGTTTGAATATATGCCCTCCAAGTTTGGCTCCTCCTACCAAACTCAAACTTACTCATCAGTAGTGGTTAGCTATGAATAGTGTTCCCTTATACATGGCACAACAAGTCTTTGCTGCTTATAAAAAAGCACCTGTAGGGATTTTTCCTCCTATCCCGAATCCTCCTTCCCCTGTGGCTACACAGGTCTCTATTCCTCCCTCTCCTGCTGAACCATCTATTGAAAGTCCGCTACCTATACACATGTATAGTCAACAATCAGTCCATCTCATGAAAAAGATGGGCTATGACTTTCAAAAGGCAGAAGGTTTGAACTATGATAAAGGAATGCGACTTTCTTTACAACTTCAAAGTCAGAAATCCGCTGTTGGATTGGGATTTAAAGTCCCTCATAAAAATCCTCGCAAGAAGAAGGCTAAGGGAAAGAAGAACAAAACCTGTAATATGGTACTTCATTCTCCTGAGTCTGAAGAAGAAACTTTTGCTGTTACGACATCTGGGAAAGAGTATCACAAAGATTATGAGGGAACTTCTAAAGAAGTGGATGATGTTGCTGAAACATTACCAGTTCAACCGTCTCATGTTCTTGCTGAAGCAAGACCTTCTAAACCGTCTGTGGTTGAGAAAGGGAAACAGAAAGCAGTACGATTTGACGTCCCATTGAAGTCTGCTTCAAATCAAGGGGTGGTGATAAAGCCCGACAAATTTGATATTCTAGCCCAATTAGCTAATACTCCGGCTAGACTTTCTATCTTTGAATTGCTTCGCCTTTCTAAAGAAAGCCATAAAACTTTGAGTGAAGCTATGCTACAAGCATACTCATGCTTAGCTCAACTCAAGACTCCTGACAATATACCGGTGTCATGTCCACAATGTCATAGTGTGATGGAAGCAATTCCTAACATTACCTTCACACAAGAAGATATATTGCTGAAGCATAATAAGCACGACAGGCCTCTGTACTATACAGGGTATATTGAATCTACTGAAATCGACAAGATTTACATCGATCATGGGTCTTCTATTAGTATAATTCTTCAAAGTATGCTACGACCTTTGAGGATCCCTACTAGTGATTTGACTTACACTAGTACCACAATAGTTGGTTTTAACTCTGAAAAGAGTAAACCACTGGGAAAGATTCGTCTGAAGATTCAAATTGGTGATCTTCGAACTATGGCGACCTTTTATGTTATCAACTCAGATGTATCTTACAACATTCTCCTTGGAAGACCGTGGATACATGAGCATAATATTGTGCCTTCAACTCTCCACCAATGCTTCAAGTACGTGGATTCTCAAGGGGTTGTGAAGACCGAATTTGCAGATATCAATCCTTTTAAGGGTATTGAAGCATATTTCTCTGACTCAATACTCTACAAATAGGAGCAGGAGAAAGAAATATATGATATGGCTGAAGACCGATCACTTGCAGAAGATCAATCTGTCAATAAAGATCCTCCAGAAGATCAACCTTTGAAGATTAAAATCAAGGGACGAATTCAACCCCAACCCGTCAATGATCAACCTCTGATGATCAAGGTTAAAGGAATAACTCGAGCTTCGTCTGAGGAAGCTGTGAAGATTCCAGTCAAGATCCAAGTTCAACCCCTGATAATCAAGGTCAAGGGACGTACTTCTCATACGAATGAGCCAGAGCCACTGATCATCAACCTTAGCAAGTCTACGCAGAAGACGGATGACAGTCCGTTAATGATCAATCCAAAGCGTAGTAGTCAAATTGTAAATAATGTAAATATTGATCATTCTGTACTTTCTAATATCAATGAAGATTTCCTTTTGGAGTATATGGATGTCAAATTCATTGAAGGAATGACTTTATCTGCTAATGATCAAAGTCATCAACATCAAAAAGACATAAATACAGAGGATATTCATAAGAAAAATTCCTTTCCTTCTCATGTCGATGTTGGACCTCATGCTCAAAGGTTCCTAACATCTTCTCCCTATCTTCTTCCTGTAGCCGCTTCATCACAAGCTTGTGTAACTTATAGACGTCACAAAAAATCTTATTTCGTGATTCCATCTGATAAGAAAAACAAGCGCCAAATTGTGTTTGGTCTGGCTAGAAATATCTCTGTTATTCAAATATATGATCTTAGAGATAAAGATAAAGGAAGAATTCGAATTGACAAATATAGTCAACAATCTTTCAAGATTATCCAGAATATGGGATATGATTTGAAGACTATGCAGGGTCTAAATCAAGGCAAAGATAGACGGTTACCATTATGTGGTGATCCATTTTACCAGAAAACTCGGCACGGGTTGGGATACGATCCGTCCCACATGTTTAATGAAGATATACAAGAAGAATTTTCTTCCAGTTCTTCACAATCCTCAGATTCGGAAGAAATCCAATTCGTCGAATCGGATACATCCCACATGTGCAAGGAAAATATGGAAGAAGAATGTTCTTCCAGTTTTTTATAATCCTCATATTCTGAGGGAGACTATTATGATGAATCTGAGTGCATATTCTCAGTTAACATGGTTTAAACCGATGGTAAATCGAAACCATTTGAGAATGACCCTTGGGCACAACAAATGGACACTCAATGGGAGCTTCGTTTTGAACAGCGACAGCCACCTACAGAAGATAAAATCGTCCAGATTGACATCGGAGATGGAACTACGTCTAAGCCGATATTCATCATTAAAAATCTTTCTGAAAATGAAAAGGAAGATTTGATACAGCTGATTAAAGAATATATTGATATCTTTGCATAGAGTTATGAGGATATGCCGGGTTTAGATCCTAAAGTAGCTACTCATAAACTCAATATTCTTCCTAATGCAAAGCCTGTAAAACAACAGCAACGACATTTTCGACCAGATATGATGGATGTAATTGAAGCAGAAGTCAAAAAGCTGATCATATGTGGCTTTGTTCGTGAAGAACAACACCTAGATTGGGTTGCCAACATTGTTCTTATTATGAAAAAGAATGAAAAAGTCCGAGTTTGCATAGATTTTCGGGATCTTAATGCAGCTTGTCCAAAAGACGAATTTTTACTTCCGATTACCGATGTCATGATAGACAACACATGTGGTTTTGAACGCATGTCTTTCATGGACGGATTTTCAGGATACAATCAAATTAAGATGCATCCAGGAGATAAAAAGCATACCGCTTTCCGTACACCCCTTGGGGTTTATTGCTATACGGTTATGCCGTTTGGTCTGAAAAATGTCGGTGCTACGTATCAACGGGCTATGAGCAACATCTTTCAAGAACATCTACGAAAAACAGTTGAATGTTATGTAGATGACATTGCTGTCAAAAGTCGATCAAAAGATAATCATATTCAAGACTTGAAGACAGTATTTGAGTTGATGCATCAACATCAATTGAAAATGAATCCCACTAAGTCTTTCTTAGGGGTTTCCAGTGGCAAGTTTTTGGGATTTGTCATCACTTCACATGGCATCCATGTTGATCCTGACAAAATTAAAGCAATTCTTGAAATGCGACCTCCACGCAATCTAAAAGAACTACGTGGCTTCCAAGGTCGCATTGCTTATATCAGGAGATTTATATCTAATCTTTCTGGGAGATGCCAACCTTTCTCTCGTCTATTAAAGAAAGGTGTATCGTTTGTCTGGGATGAAGCATGTCAGAAAGCTTTCAATGACATCAAACAATACCTTATAAATCCACCTGTCTTGGTACCTCCAGTGGTGAAAAGACCATTTTTGCTTTATGTTCGAGCCTTAGATCATTCCCTTGGTGCTCTTCTTGCTCTGAAAAGTGATATGGGTCATGAACATGCAATTTATTATCTTAGCAGAATGATGGTCGGAGCTGAACACAGGTATACTCCTGTGGAGAAAGAATGTCTGGCCTTGGTTTTTGCTGTTCAAAAGACACGACATTATGTGTCAGGACAGACTATTCATGTCATCTCTAGAATAAATCCTATTCGGGTGTTGATGAGAAAACCAAGCTTCCTCAACTCCAGGTTAGCCACCTGGACAATGTTGCTTACTCCTTATGATATGGTTTATGTACCTCAAAAATCAGTGAAGGGTCAAGTATTAGCTGATTTCTTAACAGCTCATCCTATACCTGAAACTTCTAAGTTATATGAGGACATTACAGATGAAGTCTTGGATTGCAACATGGCTTTGAAGGATGACATTTGGCAACTATATTTTGATGGAGCATCGCGGGTTGGACCTAAAGGCAATATTGTCTCCGGAGTAGGCATTGTCTTGGTCTATCCTGATAAGATGGTCATATACCGTGCTTATTCTCTCAATGAACCATGTTCCAACAATATGGCAGAATATAATACTCTTCTGATTGGTCTCCAAGTAGCAAAATAATTGGACATCGAGTTTCTGGAAGCTTATGGAGATTCTCAACTGATTGTTAATCAGGTCAGAGGGATATATGAAGTCAGAAATCCTGACCTCATTCCCTATCATCAAGTGGTAATTGAATTAGTCCTTTCATTCAAGGGATTCTACATTGAATTCGTACCACGTTCTCAAAATTTGGAAGCTGATGCTCTTGATAGTTTAGCTGCAGACTTAGCTGTTCCAATTAGAAGACAAAATACCATTACCTTGTTGGATCGAGACTTATTCTGTGTAAAGAATAACTTGCATATTGAACAGAGTTATACTATAGAATCAAGTTCTCAATAAAGGGATTGAAGAAGTCCATTCATTGATTATGCGGTCCATGGGATTTTACCTGAAGATCCAAAAGAAGCTGCATCAATCAAGAGACGATCATTTCGATTCTACTATGATTCTTCCTTACATATGTTATATCGTCGTTCTTATGACGGACTTTTACTACGTTGTCTCTCTGAGAGTGAAGCTAAGCAAATACTCCGTGAAGCTCATGATGGTATTTGTGGTTGTCACGACCCGCACCCGTTTTTCGGACGCGAGCTCATCGCGCACACGCGACCAATTTGAATTTCGCCAAAGTCCACACGACCACGAAGCTGTTACGCACCTTTTGATGCTTTCAGTTTGTGACCACGTCGCCCGGAATGGCGGGACGGACGTGGTATCGGAGAGTTTTCGATGTTTTCTACAGTTTTATAAACAGGTTTTTCATGATTTTAAGATACGTATTTCTTTGTGCACTGTCAATGAAATCTGGATCTACAAGTTGCGTTCTGGTGTCCTATAGGTTGTCTTTAAACCCCTTCAAGTGGATATTAGAAAGAGTCAACATCCTGCGTGCAATTCGCCTTGTAAGATGGGGGTCTGTCCAAGTTCACACTGTTCAGTTTTTGTCGAAAAACAGGTTTTTTTTCCTGATTTGGTTTCGATCTTTCGTCGAATCAAGATCGTTTCAATCTGAAGTGTTTGATGGGATCCCTAGGTGGTTATATGGGTTGTCCGTAGGATTTTACGAATTAAAAAATCGAAGAGTATACGCGAAGAAATAAAACGACGAAGTCATACCTCGCGCATACGCTGCTATTGTCGTCTCCGCTCTATTTTCGCGTGCGTGTGCCTCCGGCGATCGGCCGCGCGCGACGGTGGCGCTCAGCCGCGCGCGTGCGTATGGAGGGGTACGCCCAGGTCTGGTGATGGCGCACAGGTTTCGGAATTAGGGTTTGACGTTCTTCCACGAATCTCTCCCCTCCTCTGTTTATACAAATGCGCTCGGTCTGGGGAGTTCCTATCGGTTTGCTAGGCTTGCTGTGGGGTTTTGTCCGATATGGGCTTGTGCATGGGCTGGAAAAGGTGGTGTGGGGGAATTGGGCCGCTCGGGCTGGGCTGCTTGACCTGGCCTTGGGCCTGGGTTAAGTTGGCTGCTACTGTTTCATTCTTCTTTCTTTTTCTTTTATTAATCTTCTACATATATTCATAAATACAAATATATGTATATACATATATATTTACACATATTTTTTTTTTATATATGTATATATATACATATATAAATACAAATATATGTATATATATATATATATTTACACATATATATTTATATATATATACACATGTACACATATACATTTATATATATATATACATACACAAACAATTATATATTTATTTATATCTATGTATCTAAAACTAAATATATATATATATATATATATATATATATATATATATATATATATATATATATATATATATATATATATATATATATATATATATACGTACATTTACATATATACGAATATCTATATATATACACATACATGTATACATTCACACATAAAGAATAAAATATGCTAAATACAATTTATAATAGAAATACCATATACTTAAGTCTATATAATAAAATTCACATAAATCAAATACAATAATATTTTATATATATGAAAGCCTATTTTGCCATATACCATAAATACGCTTCTATATATATATATATACAAGTATAAATATAACCTAGATAATTCCTATCAAGTCCAACATATTTGTTAAGGACAATTATTACTATATTATCAACAAAACATTATTTAGTACTAAGAACTTATAATATACATAAATACAACCACCTTTGTGAACTCGGCTATCGGGTCACTAAATTAGAATAGTGATACGACATACGTCTAGATGGATGCCTTTGGTCTCACTACGAGCCTACACGGGATTGGGTTGGGTTCGGGTCAGTTTGGTGCGACCGAGTCTTCTAAAATCAATAATCTAAATATTAAATAATTAAAACGCCTTTAGAGGTTAAGTCGCAACTCGGCCTGGTTTTCCTAGTAAGAACAATCCTATGACTCGGCCTTCCCCTACTATGGCTAAACACTAGTCAAAGCACGCCACTGCACTATCCGTGCCATGATTCCTAGTCGTCTTGTACTTCAAAACTCAACCATGGCTAAAATCATCTACCGTAAAAACTAACTAAATAATTATTTATAAAAATTCTAAAATCACTATTTAACCCAAATAAATAATAAAAAATATTTCAAAAATTCTAGGAAGGGAGGCTACAGTGGTGCCCATCAACCGGGTCCAAAATTGCAAGACCGCATTCGAAGAATGGGGTATTATTGGCCTTCCATGATATCAGATGCTGTGGATTATGCCAGACGATATAAAGTGTGTCAGATTCATGCTGATTTCATTCACCAACCATCTGAATTTTTACATCCTACAGCAGCCTCTTGGCCTTTTGAAGCTTGGGGCATGGATATTATTGGTCCGATTAACCCTCCTTCTGTCAAGGGACATCGGTTTATCCTAGCCATAACGGATTATTTCTCTAAGTGAACGGAAGCGATTCCACTTGTTGAAGTAAAAACATCTAATGTGGTTAGCTTCATCAAACACCATGTCATTTATCGTTTTGGGATTCCCCGAAGGATAATTCATGATAATGGACCCCAATTTGCTAGTCAGGCATTTTATCGATTCTGTGACAAGAATCGAATTCAAAATCTGGCTTCTACGGCTTATAATCCAGCTGCTAATGGTTTGGCCGAAGCTTTCAACAAGACAATCATTAAACTTCTCAAAAAGTTCATCTCTTCTAATAAACGTGATTGGAATGAGAAACTTGGAAAATGTTTATGGGCTTACCGAACGACAGTCCGAACTCCTACTGGTTTTACACCATTTTACTGGTTTATGGATGTGAGGCTGTACTTTCACTAGAAATCCAGATTCCATCTCTTAGAATAACCATTGCTAATGAGCTAACTACAGAGAATAATGATCGGTTAAGACTTCAAGAACTTCAAGGATTGGACGAAAAGCGTCTTCAAGCGCAATAGCACATTGAGCTATATCAAGCCCGTATATCTCGAACTTTCAATCGTAAAGTTAAAGAGAGGGTATTTAAAGTTGGTGAATTAGTTTTGGTTGTTCGAAGACCGATGGTGATGACTCATAAGAGCAAAGGGAAATTCCACGCAAAATGGGAAGGTCCTTATGTAGTCGAAACAGTCTTCTCCAATGGTGCCTATAGGTTGTCTAAGCCTAATGGAGATCTGCTCATGATGCCGATCAATGGCAAATTATTGAAGAAATATTATGTTTGAATTTTTTCTTTATTCCCCAGCTACCAATGTTTGGTTAAGCTGATTACTTGTCTCCTAAAAGAGAATTTTGGATCTTCTGTCTTGTTAGCTGATTAAAAAGAGAGATTTATTATTTATCATGTTCTCATGACCTCTGAATAAATATTAAGTCTATTTCTTTTCCTATCTATTATGTCCATTTGGCCTCTGAATAGATATTAATCTATTTTTCTTTGAGTTGTTACGATATGTCACGTTCATATTACCTCTGATAGTATCGTATACTCTAAAAAGAAAACAAAATTCATTATATATCATGTTCATATTACCTCTGGATAGATATAATTTATTGAGTTTGGAAGACTTGTCATGTCCATATTACCTCTGATAAGTGTTTTCTGTCTCATACCTATTGTTTAAATTTAAAATAAATGATAGGGTCACAAAACAAATATTTTATTCATTTCTTGTAAACATTACAGAATGAAAAAAGATAGAAAATTACAAAAATTACCTAAGGCGGAGCAGAGACATCCTCAAGCAATTTTTGTAGCTCTATTAGACGTTTTTCACGAGAGCTCAATACATTCTTAGTAGCTACGGAGCGTCGAGCTTCGGGAGTACAGATATGAGAAAGTCCAGCAAAAGTGACTATTATCTTATCCTTGGCTTCGTCAAGGGTTTTGATGGTAGCCTCAGCTCCGAAGACTTGTTCCTCCAAAATTGAGCTCTGAGTTAGATGCTGGTCCCGAGCTATGATCATCTGCTCCCTCTCCGCCTTTAAGCGAGCCAGCTCAGCCTCGACTTCGCGAATTCTATCATTCTGTTGATGAATTATTATATTCGAAGTTTCATAGGCTTCTCTTTGGATATCCAGCTGAGGCTTAGCTTTAGCCAAAAAAGCTTTTTCCTTAGCCACCTTGATGTTGTACTCATGGAGAGCTTCATTAAAGGTAGTCTCCCGAGTGAGGTATTCAACTGATAAAACGTCATACTCCTCTTGGATGAGACTTTTAGTAGTTTCACTTGACAGCCTTAGATATTCTCTAATGGGCTGTTCAAGTTCCTCCACGACCTTCTCCAGCGCCGCTGCTCTCGCTGCATCGTTGAACATGGCGACGTTCTTGATAGTAAGAGAAATAGCCGCCTTTAAGCTCTCATAATTGAGGCCCTTCTTCAGGACCATATTGATTAGAGCTGCCAGTGTCTTGTAGAAAGTCTCAGTATGAATCTCAACTAAGAGATTCATTTCTGCGTTTGAGCTCGGTGTTGCGGCGATGTCTACCAAATCTCTTCTCTGAAGACTAGGAGCGGATGTTGTTGTCGTGGTAACAGACTGAGATGAAGCTATTGTTTTCACTGCTACCATGGCCAACTGATTTCCACGAGCTTCAGGAACAGTGTCTTCAGCATTTGTTATTCCAGCCATTTCTGGAATCGAAACTACTTGAGTTTCGGTGACGGTGATTGGTGCGGGTGGAATAGTAGTTATGGCAGCTGACTCTGGTTCGGGCATTGTCTCTTCAGGAACTTGTTCTGGATCAGTAGCAATAGCAGAGGATGCTATTATAACGTCCTCAACTTCAGTTGATGATTTGACTATGTCTTCATCACCTTCTTCGGCTACCGGCTCTGCAGGCTCTTCAAGTATTTCAGTTGTAATGGTTCCTTCTACAACTGGTTCTTCGTTGAAGTCTATTTCTTCCTCAGTAGCCCCTTCATCTCTACAGTAGGTTCTACTGTAGTTTGTTCTTTATTCCTGCCCTCAGCAGGAGGAGACAATTCTGGCTGAGCCTGTACTTCGGGCTCTTGTTGTACCTCCATAGATGGAGGACATTCTTCTTGAGCATCTTCTTCTGAAGAAGAAGAATCCTCTTCCTCAGACTCCGCATTTTCCTCATAAATATCTTCTTGAGGAGGAGGAGGAGCCACAAGCTTTGATGTAATGATGACACCTACAAATTAAACAAAATAAATTAATATACAAAATCATAATACATAATCTTGTATAGATTTTGTGTGATATATATTTACCTGGAGTAGGTGCAGAACGTGCCAGGTACGAGTCATAGTCCCCATCCCAGTCATCATCATCGAAAGCCAGAGCTGGTTTATCAGATGGGATGAGCTCTCGATCAACAATATGTGTAGGGGCAGCCTCCTCAATAACTTGTGTCTTTGGTGGCAAAGACAGGTGAAGCGACGAGCTGAGGCGGCCTGGAGATAGAACCCCCATACCTTCTGTGGATGTTGCCGGTTGAGACGCATAGGATCCTTCTCCAGGATGAGCTGAAGAAGATGCCAGATGTTGCGGCTCATCGACCGGAGTGTCACTATCTGGGGTAGCGGCTCTTGGTCTAGAAGGCCCTTTGACGGTAACCTTCTTCTTCTTCTCTGGGAGTGTCTTCTCTGGAAGAGTAGCAGTTGCACCTTGTTTTCGTTTCCGAGTTTTGCCAATAATGATTGGTCCCGCAGCTGCTTCCCCAGCTCCCATAGGGATGACTTCCAGATACTGATCTGGAACAACAGCGTCATCGGGTATATCCGGAAATACCCTGACCGGCTCTTCAATATTCCCTTCCTTGGGCCATCTTAGACTACCTTTCAAGTTGTAGCCATGGGCTAAGGAGCGGATTGATGCATAAAAGCGAGCATACGTATGAAGTATACGTAGCTCGGTCATGCTTGTAGCAGTCGATACTTTGAACTTAGCACCGGTACAAGCCGTGCTGAAGTATCTCCAGGCCCTTGCACCATCAATTAGATTCCCATAATGGCGAAAGCTGGTGGAGGGATTACCAACATGGAGTTGGTCTGGCGAGCGAACCGACTTGGTAGATATGGTTCGAACGCGCAGTCGTCTTCATTTCTGTACATCAAATGGGAGGGTCTTGTAATGCCCCGCTCCGCATCGGTGCATTACGATGAGTCGTTGACTCGAAGAGTTGCGTTGACCCGATGAAGTATCGATGCAAATCGATGCGAGAGTTACGTTAGCCCAAGGTAAGCTTTGAGTCGGTTGGAACCTATGAATCGAATCGATGCAAAGGATAAGTCCCGTTGAACAAGTGCTAATGTTGGTTGATCTGGTGTGCAGGCTATGCCTTTATGCTGGATTACGGATCGTAGTATGGGCGCGATAGGCCAAATCAATCGAGTAGTTCAAAGGAATGGCTAAGTCCGGGAGTTATCTATGCGATCGAGTTATGGAAGCGAGGCGCTTCAACTCAGCGAAACGGCAAGGCGTATCGGCTTAAGGTGGGCGGGTTCTTGACTCTCTCTCTCCCTATTCCTTCACGTCTAATAAAATATGTTATGGTATGCTTAATATGTTATCGAGTTAGCGAGCGTGGCTCGGCGAGTAAGTGTCTAAATATGTGTCGAACACTAAGATAGAACATTAAAACAATCGAACAATTGAAGCGACGTGCATCAAGTGCACGGGTCGCGATAGGGCATGATGGTAGAACATTAAAAGACAACATCGAGATGTGCATCAGGTGCACGGCTCCGAGAATATTGAACTCTAGGCGTAGAACATTGAATACGGTGCTGAGCGTGCCTTTGTGCACTTATGTATGAAAAGACTAAGTAAATACGGAAGTAGGCTATGCGAATAACATTATGAACGGGACGCGTGATTATGAGTACGAGACGACTAAGCCGTTGGGCGTCGTACATCAATATAGATGTGTTGGGGCATAACGCCGACGGAGCTCCCCATGCGAATGGTGGATTATGTTTATGGCACGGGAAACCATTTATGGCACGGGAAACCATTTATGTGCGATACTATGTTTATTGAATACGAGATCGGTTGGTATGCTATGGATTGTATGATATGGAACGTATTGCATGGTCAATGGACTCGGATGGCCCGTGCACGGGTGCGACTTCCCTCGAACGGTTACGCCGGGGCGCCGGGACCGTTCGGCCTAGGAGGGAATTATGTGTGGTATTTATGGTACACAACATTCGGACGGATTACGACCGTCCAGTGCTGTGATAAGCTATGATATCCGTAAGTTTGGGATCCTTCGGATACTGGGCTAGCAACCCGTATCGAAGTGATTGTAGGCTTACACATAAGAGATGCCAAGTCCATTACGGTGCGAAACACCGTGACCTTCATATAGTTAGGGCCGGTGGGCTGAGATGAGAGCTGGGTGCAGGCGCAGGGCCTGCTAACCATTATGCATATGTTTACGTTTATGAATTGGTCGGTTGTACGAATTGTATGTTTGCTTATGTTAAGTTTTAACCACTGCAGGCTAAGGAAAATGGGACTGATGAGCACGAATCACTATGTTTATATTTCAGATTATGTCTAACTGTATCTGCTGCAGGAACACGGTATGGGACACATTAAAGATAATGTGCTATGTTTAAGTTTTGCCATGAAACTGACCTTAAGGCTAATTAGTAAGATCACAAATTAAGATGCATGTTTCACTAAATGAACTAGTATTTGGTTTGGGTACGAGCGGGTCTTGATCAGTGCTAAGCGAGGACGAAAGCACTAATCTCCCACTAGTTTATATGCAGGCTCAGGTTATGATCGGCTCGGGGCGGAGCTTGGCTTGGACGTGTCGAGGCATGGAGTCCTTGGCGTTCAAGAGGGGCTTCCGCATAGGCGTTCGGACTTGCGACATGGAGATGTTCGGCCGAAGACTACTTGGTGGCTATAAAGGGGCATAATGTATGGAACAATGTAATCCTTTGTGAGCTAGAGAGATCATGAGCGTTGTAGCCAATTGGCATTTTATGTTGGGCTATTCAGAGCCTTTGTAATCTTTAGTTCAAAATCAATAAAAGAGATTCTTATGTTTCACTTGTTTCCTTCCGCTGCTTATGTTATCGATTTTAGATAGTTCTATGTGAACCTGTTATCTTGCCTTGCACGAGCGCAACTCCAGGCTCGTGCGGCATCACGCCCCAGCGAGGACGATAATTCGGGTTAAATTTAGCGAGGACGAGCGATTTCCCGGATCGGGGCGTGACAAGTTGGTATCAGAGCGGTTCCATCCTTTGGACCGTGCATGAATCTCTTTGACCCTCAGTTGCTTCGCTATCGAATTCAGTTGACTCTAAGTTGTTTCTGCAACCGCATGGCTCATGGATCTGCTCGACATTACATTGGATGTTCCATACAATAAGTCTATATTAAGTTGCGTACGTTTGCCACAAGTATGTCGTGACTATCACGCTATCTCCGGGTGCCATCGGAGACTGTTGGTTGCACGAAGTGCAACGAGTTATGGAATACTGGTCGCACGAAGTGCAACGAATATGGTGATGTTGGTTGTATGAAGTACAATGATATATGTGTTGTTGGTCGCACGCAGTACGAGGAACTATGTGTTGTCGGTCGCACGAAGTACGAGGAGCTATGTGTTATCGGTCGCACGGGGTGCGAGAAGATATGTGTTGTTGGTTGCACGAAGTGCAATGGGTCGATATGTGAGGCGATGCATGTTATGTTGCGATGAGAACGGTTATGTGTTGTTGGTTGCACGGAGTGCAGCAAGTCGTGGATCGTTCGTTGCATCGGTGCAACGAGTCGATATGGTATGATGCGTGTTGTATGGCTATGCGAATGGATAGCGATATGTTGTACGAGATTGAGAAATGACCTTAAGTATCGAGAGTGAATTGTTGCACGAGCTGCAACGAGCGGGATTCGAAGATCGCGGATGCGATTGTATGAGTTGAGTTGGTCGCTAAGTCGAGTTGTGTAGGCGAACATGTATGTTGGCCGAATGTCGCATTGAGCTTTGAATAAGCGAATGTTGCGGGTGTGGTCAATATGATCGCCATGGTACGGTTAGATCGAATGTGTGTCAAACTTGGGCTAACGTTAGAGCTGGGATCAGAAGGATCGCCATACGGGACGGTTAAGTTGAGATAGAAGTCGGACCTATGCGAAGTGTGATGTCGAGTAATGACTCGATTCCGAGTGGTATATGTAATACCAACTATGCGAGCAAGTATGGTGAAGTATTGTATCGATAACGATAGGCTCGATCCTGAGTGGTATATGGTATACCACTTAGCGATAGCTATGTTAAGCCGGTTGGTGACTTACGATAGATTTCGTCGAGACGATTATGTTATTACGATATGTTTGTCCGCAACGGGCGGAGTAGTAATGAGACTCGAGTGGGAGTGACTCGATAGGAGTCGATAAAAGTATGCTTCGGTGAATTGGGTTGAATGAGTATGCGTGAAGTCGTGCCTATGGATGATACGTCAGATGAGAATTCGTTAAGTGTAAGTTGAACGATAGGCCGAGCATATGCGAACGAATGTTACGTTGAGGAAATAGTCGACCCGGTCGAACTTATGTTGAGTTAGTACGGAGACTTCTTCGGAACGTGTTGAGTAGGTACGGAGAAATTGTGCGAACGAAATTGGGTTAGCGCGAGGAGTCGGTAGCACGATTGGAAGTGCGAGTTAGGAATATGAGAATGGATATGTGAAATTGAAATTTGTGTCGCGACGATGTTAAGTAGTTACAACTGAATGGATCTTGATAAGTGTGAGACTTGATTCGTATTCGAGTTCGTATAATGGCAATGATTGCAACGGGTTTGAGCTTATGAGAAAGGAAGATGTTCAAGTTATGTATATCGACGATGGTATTGAGGCGTATCAAAGACGATATGCAATAACTCGGGGATACTCTGATCGAATGAACGAGAATTAAGTTGAGCATTGTTGTTGGATGAATAAGATACAAGTTAAGTTGAAGGTAGTTTGGATGATGACGGTAGGAATGCTTCGAAGAATTTAAGAGTTGATGGATGTTACTCGGAAGAAAACGAAAGCGTATGGATTGCTTCGCAGATCACCACTATGTTGACATTCTTGTCTTGAGCGAGCGCAACACCAGCCTCGCACATGCATCACGTCAAATTAGAACGATCATTCCGCGTGAGCGCTGGTATGGTGATTCATCCAGTGGGGATGATCGAACTTGCGAGACGTGGCAAATTTGATATGGACTTGTGGTTTGATGCGAAGGTGAAATTGAGGATTGTGCGATATTGTCAACGGTAGTGCCTAAGTGACTCGAGTAGTAACGGCGCATCAGTTGCGCGGGGATAGATAAATCACGGATTGGTAATGTACGTCGGGTTGGATAAAGTTTCGTAGGAATCGTCGGGAATTGATTTGGCTCCGCGATAGGATATAGCATGGTTCGTTGTAACTGTCCCTCGTTGATGATCTTCAATTATCGAGCGTTTCAGGGCAGAAGACCCTAGAAGACTTGACCGCCAAATCAAGTAAATATTGAAGTCCCATAAGATGACCCAAAGAAGTCGCGTAAGGAATTTTATCAAGGATAAGGAATGATCGGGTATATATTGAGGAACGTGGTTAACGTAGTGACGCGGTAAGGCGATTGCAGGAAGTCTGCAATGTGCGAGAGCGACGGATAGTAGAACGACCCTAAGAGTGATGTCGTGAATCGGTTGAGTAACGGTTAGGCTATATATGTTTGGGTACGCAATCTATGTTACGAAACGAACTAGTCGGGATTGAATCAAAGTTTGAGTAAAGGAATTCATATGCGGTCGAGAATAGAAGATGAGCGTATCGTAAGAGACCTTGGGTCGGAAAGATTGTTGCCTTTGAGCATCGTAGACTCAAGTTGACCTCTTGTGTGTCGGAAAAGATTAAGCATGATGTCTGGATAAGTTGCCTAGCGGGGGTAGCCCCAGACTCGATACGCGGGTAGTTCGAGAACGTGAGTGGTGTTGGAAGTGTTGTGCGCGAGACTTAGTACGGATTATAGACAAAAAAATTTGTGACATGTTGACATAGTCCATGTTGTTAAGACCAAATGTTATGAATGATTTGATGAAAGACTTGAGTTATGTAAGAGATAGGCAAACGGTTGGGTGAATAGGCGTTGCAGAGAATTGTTGTGATCAGATGCGCAATGACTCGATGCAATACGAGTGTTAGGTGGCCCGCGAGAAATTTACGAGATCGAAGTTATGGTTGAATTAAGTTATGTGCAGAAATGTTCGGAAGAGGATCGCATGTTATGGGATAATGCATATGAGGAGTACTTTGGGAATAGGCGCTAAGATATGACTAAGTCGAGTACGGACCGATGGATGCTTGAGGATTAAGTTGAGCCTGTTAGTTGTCCCGATATCCTACAACTGAGCTTGGCTGAAATGCATATATTGGTGGGACGCCTAAAATATGTGTATGATCCAAACTAAGTTGTATGATTTCAACGATAGTAGCACGAGATCGTAAAGCGATCTATGCGAGGCACTTGGATTAAGTGTTGGTTTCGGTTCGAGGATGAACCTGATTTTGAGTGGTATATTATGTAATGCCCCGCTCCGCATCGGTACATTACGATGAGTCGTTGACTCGAAGAGTTGCGTTGACCCGATGAAGTATCGATGCAAATCGATGCGAGAGTTACGTTGGCCCAAGGTAAGCTTTGAGTCGGTTGGAACCTATAAATCGAATCGATGCAAAGGATAAGTCCCGTTGAGCAAGTGCTAATGTTGGTTGATCTGGTGTGCAGGCTATGCCTTTATGCTGGATTACGGATCGTAGTATGGGCACGATAGGCCAAATCAATCGAGTAGTTCAAAGGAATGGCTAAGTTCGGGAGTTAGCTATGCGATCGAGTTATGGAAGCGAGGCGCTTCAACTCAGCGAAACGGCAAGGCGTATCGGCTTAAGGTGGGCGAGTTCTTGACTCTCTCTCTCCCTATTCCTTCACGTCTAATAAAATATGTTATGGTATGCTTAATATGTTATCGAGTTAGCGAGCGTGGCTCGGCGAGTAAGTGTCTAAATATATGTCGAACACTAAGATAGAACATTGAAACAATCGAACAATTGAAGCGACGTGCATCAAGTGCACGGGTCGCGATAGGGCATGATGGTAGAACATTGAAAGACAACATCGAGATGTGCATCAGGTGCACGGCTCCGAGAACATTGAACTCTAGGCGTAGAACATTGAATACGGTGCTGAGCGTGCCTTTGTGCACTTATGTACGAAAAGACTAAGTAAATACGGAAGTAGGCTATGCGAATAACATTTTGAACGGGACGCGTGATTATGAGTACGAGACGACTAAGCCGTTGGGCGTCGTGCATCAATATGGATGTGTTGGGGCATAACGCCGACGGAGCTCCCCATGCGAATGGTGGATTATGTTTATGGCACGGGAAACCATTTATGGCATGGGAAACCGTTTATGTGCGACACTATGTTTATTGAATACGAGATCGGTTGGTATGCTATGGATTGTATGATATAGAACGTATTGTATGGTCAATGGACTCGGATGGCCCGTGCACGGGTGCGGCTTCCCTCGAACGGTTACGCCGGGGCGCCGGGACCGTTCGGCCTATGAGGGAATTATGTGTGGTATTTATGGTGCACAACATTCGGACGGATTGCGACCGTCCAGTGCTGTGATAAGCTATGATATCCGTAAGTTTGGGATCCTTCGGATACTGGGCTAGCAATCCGTATCGAAGTGATTGTAGACTTACACATAAGAGATGCCAAGTCCATTACGGTGCGAAACACCGTGACCTTCATATAGTTAGGGCCGGTGGGCTGAGATGAGAGCTGGGTGCAGGCGCAGGGCCTGCTAACCATTATGCATATGTTTACGTTTATGAATTGGTCGGTTGTACGAATCGTATGTTTGCTTATGTTAAGTTTTAACCACTGCAGGCTAAGGAAAATGGGACTGATGAGCACGAATCACTATATTTATGTTTCAGATTATGTCTAACTGTATCTGCTGCAGGAACACGGTATGGGACACATTAAAGATAATGTGCTATGTTTAAGTTTTGCCATGAAACTGACCTTAAGGCTAATTAGCAAGATCACAAATTAAGATGCATGTTTCACTAAATGAACTAGTGTTTGGTTTGGGTGCGAGCGGGTCTTGATCAGTGCTAAGCGAGGACGAAAGCACTAATCCCCCACTAGTTCATATGCAGGCTCAGGTTATGATCGGCTCGGGGCGGAGCTTGGCTTGGACGTGTCGAGGCATGGAGTCCTTGGCGTTCAAGAGGGGCTTCCGCATAGGCGTTCGGACTTGCGACATGGAGATGTTCGGCCGAAGACTACTTGGTGGCTATAAAGGGGCATAACGTATGGAACAATATAATCCTTTGTGAGCTAGAGAGATCATGAGCGTTGTAGCCAATTGGCATTTTATGTTGGGCTATTCAGAGCCTTTGTAATCTTTAGTTCAAAATCAATAAAAGAGATTCTTATGTTTCACTTGTTTCCTTCCGCTGCTTATGTTATCGATTTGAGATAGTTCTATGTGAACCTGTTATCTTGCCTTGCACGAGCGCAACTCCAGGCTCGTGCGGCATCACGTCCCAGCGAGGACGATGATTCGGGTTAAATCTAGCGAGGACGAGCGATTTCCCGGATCGGGGCGTGACAGGTCTGATGCATACTAGCCATCTGAAAACTGGCACAGGCAATGAAATTGTTCCTTCCCCCCTATCTTCAAACTGTACACCGAGGCAGTCGGCTGGAACTTGTGGCCGTGTGCAGATGAAGTTCCAACCGTGAGAATAGTTCAATATTGCTCGGGTATCTGCCACTGTAGTAGCAGTCCATGTAGCTTTGTTGAATTCTTGGAGGAAAACCTCTGCATTATCTCCAGGGCCTGGCGGCAGCAAATTGTAGTTATGATGTAGCAGCCAGCCCATTAGATAAGTGTAGGGCATCTCTACCCTTGGAAAATCTTTTTGGTGAGGAGCATTCTTGATTAATTCCTCACTGAAAGTCCTCAAACCTGCGTTTATTCGGCACACCATTGCCGATAGCAAGTTAATTCTGGCTTTGAACACCAAACGTACTGCCGGCCACAGTACGTTTCAGTGAATTCGGTTTACTGTGCTGATCCTGGGTACAACCCATCTCCTCAACCACAAGGACAGAAAGCCTGCTAGCAAAGCTTCCCTAGAGAGCTTATGACTACCGTGCCTCAGGTGGCTCAAAGTTTTAGTCCCCGCAGGGATGTCTCCGGTCTTTTTGGGCAGATACTTGTCTGGAGACTTATGTGAGATCATTAAACTATTGATCAAATCTGCAGGGATTATTGAACAAGGGTTGATGGTCGGAGCCTTGTTTTCTTGAAATCTTCCATGTTCGTTCTTGGATATTCTATTCTCATGGTAGAATAGATAAGTTGTCCATTTATTAGTGTACGCCAAGTGTGATCCACTGTCATACATAGATGTGCAAATTAAGTAATGACACATCAGTTCTTGGTAAACCTCAACTAATCGAGGATTCTTCTCTCTTATTTCTGCCAGTTCCCTGTTGGAGGGAACATATTCTTCATAAGGCGCTTCACCCATCGGCAGCTTCGAGATGAATTGCATCTCGTGCAGGGCAAGACCCATCTCACCGAGTGGGGTCGCAAAAGTTTCTGTTGAACTGATATATATCTCCATCAGAGCCAGGAACAAATTACTGTTCGGTGGTATACCTTGGCTTGTAGAGGCTGCCGCTTCATAGAGGTCGATGGCTTCCAAGTCTGTCTTGAAGTGCTTCAGGATCCAGGCACTAAGCAGAATCCAATTCTGGTTATATGGAGTCAACCACCCTGGTAGCCTAGGGTTGGTTTGGGGATATAATACTGCAGCCCCTATGAACTTGTTAATAAACATTGGGGTCTGCACTGGTTGGATCAAAGCCGAATCTTCACTCGGAGTAAATCCAGGTAAGAGACCAGAGAAGGGGACAACTCCACCACTGGGAGTGCTGGTGTGGTAGCCCATGACATTTGCTCTCTCCCTCTTGAAGATGATCCTTCCCGGCCTACCATGACTGCTGGGAGTCAGGTTCCATAGCATCTTTCGGGGATGGGTGGCATGGACAAATGCAGATAGGGGATAATCCCTGTCCATGTCGGGGAGATACATCATCCTCTCCCCAAACTTGAACACCCAAACCTCTTTCTTGGGGTGTGTTTGTGATTTGAAGTCTATCGCATCTCCGAATAAGAAGGCTGGCTTCAAAAATTGTTGGTCATCTAACGATACCAATACTTCCCCATCTATCATGGACAGCAGCATTCTGTCCCCTTGAGCAGCTATCAGTTGTGCTCTCTCCTCAGGGTATTCTGGATTCGACTGAGGGAACTCCACGTGGGACAAATTCTCCAAGTAATTTGAACCCACCATACCAGCTGACGAGCCGAATATTTCTGCAAGAGGGTGAATTTGCAAATCCACTGCCAAAAGAAAAAGAAAAATCAAGTTAGTGAGAATCTAATTTAAAATTTTTACGCAGATGATTTGGTCTGAGTTTTACACATAAAGATTAAAGACTATGACTATGCAAACTTTACGCTTATTAAAGTTGATAAAAACTTTTAAAGTGTAAAAATTCTTTGTTTTACGCGAAGTCTTTACATTTTTGAAATTTTACGCTGGCACATATTGATGTGAGCGTATTATGGATTTTACGTTGGCATGTGTTGACATGAGCGTATTTTAATTTTACGCTGGCACATATTAATGTGAGCGTATTTTGAAATTTACGCTGGCACGTATAAACGTGGGCGTATGTTTCTATTTTTACGCTAACACGTATAACGTGGGCGTATTTTCTTATTTCAAACTTTTCGCTGATACGTATAACGTGGGCGTAGAGTTTTGAAAGTTGGGTTCTTCTTCTCTGATGAACTCGCGGCCGAAGTTAGGTAGTGCTCTACCTTTCATGGCCGGAGCTACGGTGGGATTTTTCTGTCGGGGCGTCGCCGACGATGGGACGGTGGTTTTTGTGCGGTCGGCCGACGATGAATCAGAGGCAGGCTTCTTGCCCTTGCTGCCGGCGGCGTTCTTGTTCTTGTTCTTGGGAGCCATTGAATCGAAATAAGAAGTATGAAGGAGAAGAGAATAAAGAGAGTTCGAGATTACAAAAGACAAGTAAAGTTCTCTCTCTACTCGAAGAGCTCTATTTATAGAAAATTTTGAATTCGGTTCAAATTTCTGAAATTTACGCTGACTGTTGGATATCCCGACTTTTACGCGGACTGTTGAGTATCCCAAATTTTACGCAGATGACCGTTGGATATCCCGAATTCTACGCAAACTGTTGATATCCCAAATTTTATGCTTCTGTTCAAAGTATTTCAAATTTTGAAAATATTTGAAAACTTTGAAGGGGGTCTTGTAGGAGCGTAAAAAGTGCTTCATGGACTAAGTCAAAGAAGTTGAGAACTTTACACAAATCAAACAGAATAAAACTTTACGCGAGCTACTTTCTACGCGAGCTACTTTACGCGAGAGCTATCCGCTAAACTTTACGCGGAGGACAGACTGTCAGGCTGCATTTAATGTGTGTGATTCTTGTTCTGACATAATGATTTTCTGACAGCAGGATTGCACAGAAGCCGAGAGGATTTGATTTACACTAAACCCAATACTGTCGTTTAGTGTACAGATGAGCTACTTTACGCTCAAAAGATTGCTTCTTTTACGCACGAAAGATATTCGAGCTTTTACGCTCAAGGCTGTTGTGTGTGTAAAGTTTATTTGAGCTAATTTTACGCTCAAGGCTATTTTTAGCCACTTTACGCGGGAAGTTTATTTTGAGCTATTTTACGTCCAGTCTTCTACTTTACGCCGAAAGTATATTTTGGGTCATTTTTACGCCCGATCTTTTCTGGCTACATGAGAACATGGTCTGCTTACGTGGCTTTCATGCCACACTTCTAGAGGAACGTGTGTACGTGCTCTCCCCATTTTGTTGAAGTAGTGGGACACATGTCACCATGCGTAGAGATCAAAACTCTACATGGGACACGTGTCATTATGCGTAGAGGATGATTTTCATCGTAGGTGACAGTTACTCGCGTAGAGACCCAATTTTGTTGCTTTTTACGCACAAAGGGTCTAGTCTATAAATAGACTTTTTTTTTACACAGAAGGGATCAAGAGATCAATAGAGAGATATGAGAGGAGATTCTGAGAAAACTCATACTTTCAGAATGATATTCCCAGAAGCATTTTTTCAACTTTTTCTCAAGAACAGGGTGAAGCAAAGCAGGAAAGCATTCGACTGTGCCATCAGTGCCGTTGCTCGATACCTTTCTGGTGACTTAGTTCTTCCGATTGTTCGTCTTCTTCAAGCAGTTTTCTTCATCATCATCGTATGGTCCAAGGAACAAAGTGATCGCTATCAGATCAGACTTCCATAGCAATACTTCCCAGAACAATTTGTACTTTTATACTTTTTCTAGTTTTCTATCAAAAGCCAATTTTTAGGCATTTTGTTAAGTGAAACAACGAGGACGTTCTGGAGGTGGGACCACCGGAGCTGCTGGCGGAACTGGTGGAGCTGCTGGTGGAACAGAAGGAGGCAACTCATTTGAGCCGGAACTGCTGATCGAACCAGAGGAGGATGAATCTGTGGGCGATGTTGGCAATGGCTGAATCGGTGTATGTAGACCATCTGACTGGGAGACTGGCTCGGTAAGGGAGGGCACCCGTACGGGAGGCTGTTGTGTTTGAGGAGGAAATAACAAAAAGTCATCTTCGGGATAGATCAAAGGAGCCGGACCCTTTGATTGTGGGAGTGGTGGAAATCCAGATTCTACAAAGGTAACATCCCGAGTAAAAAATATCGCTTTAAGACATGGGAGAAACACCGATACCTTTTCTGATCTTTAGGATACCCAAGAAAAATACATTATATTGCCTTAGGATCTAATTTAGAAAGGGTTAGTCGGGTATCCCGAACATAGCATAAGCAGCCAAAGATGCGGAGAGGCAGAGGAAATGGCTCTCGTCCAGGAAAAAGTCTAGAAAAAGGAGTGTCACCATTGAAAACGGACGATGGCATGCGGTTAATAAGATAACAAGCAGTAAGAACCGCATCCGACCAAAATCGCTTGGGAGTACGTGCATGAAACATAAGAGCACGTGTTGTTTCCAATAAATCGCGATTCTTGCGTTCGGCTACACCATTTTGTTATGGTGTGTACGCACAAAAAGTTTGGTGGATGATGCCATGGAGGGCCAGATGTTTATCGAGATCACGTGATAAATACTCACGGCCATTGTCACTCCGAAAAATTTTGATGGGAAGACCAAATTGTGTTTTTATTTCGGCATGAAAGTTGCACCAGATGTTAAATAATTCAGAGCAATTTTTCATCAAATAAATAAAGGTGACACGTGAGTAATCATCGACAAAAGTAACAAAGTACTTAAAGCCCATGACAAATTCAAGCAGACAGGGTCCCCATATATCAGAATGCACCAACTCAAAAGGAGCAGAAGCAATTTTATTTGGACTTACCGGATAAGGAACCCGATAATGTTTAGCTAAACTACATGGCTCGCAATGAAAGGAAGAGGGAATTTCTAAAGATGGGTACATTTTTTGGAGAGCTTGGGACGATGGATGGCCTAACCGATAATGTAACTCAACAAGATCGAGTTTCTTGCTGGCACAGACAACGGAAGGAGTTGCGTCAAACAGGTACAAGCCTCCAGCCATATGCCCCTTACCGATAGTCTTCCCAGTTTTCAGGTCCTGAAAAACACAACCATCAGGAAAAAATGTTATCGAACAATGTAGTTCACGAGTAATTTGACTAATAGAAATTAAACTGAACGGGTTCCCAGGAGTAAGCAGTACAGAATTGAGTGACAGTCCGGAAGCAAGATTGGTATTTCCACGACCTCGGACTGTCAGGGAACCTCCATTGGCAACAGTAATGCCAGAAGCACGACGTACATGTACATAATTATGTATCATACTTGCGTCACCAGTCATGTGAGAGGATGCACCAGAGTTAATTACCCATTGCTGGGTTTCACTATGCACGCGACTGAGTATCCGGCTGTGGAACCAGACGTGGATGCTTCACCACGACGTTGAGCCTGGAAATCAAGGAACTCTGTATATGAGTCCGAAGTCATCTGAATAGATCGGACACCATTATCAGGGGCGTCAGTGGTGATATTAGCGGCAGGTGATTTAGTGCATTGCCAATAGAAATGGCCAAGCTGACCACAGTTAAAGCATGTACGCGGTTTTCCTCCATCACGACCGCCATTGCCTCGTCTGCCATCACGACCAGCATTACGGCCACCCCGTCAGCCGCCACGACCACCACGAAATCCTGTACGAGCGGCCCCAAGAGCAGAACGATTAGCAGGAGTATCACCCAGAGTTGTCTCAACGACTTTGGCAGCCCAAAGGACACGATAGTGTGCTTCCAACAGGGACGGTACATCAGATACGACAATAATCTGAGAATGAGCAGAGTCCGCATCAGGACGGAGAGAGGCGAGATAAGCCATGACATGAAGCTGCTCTCGTTGAGTCCGTGCTTCAATAATATCCGACGTAAGAGGTAGTACTCGGTCGATCTCATCTGTCATAGCCTTGAAGGCCCGAAAATGCTCTTTATGAGATTTGTCTCCTTGATTTGCTCGGTACACACCAACGACCGAGTCATATATACGAGACAAATCGTGTTTACCATCAATCGCCGCTGCCAACATTTCCCATAACTCCTTCACGGAGTCCGTATTTTGAACCATGTCTTCCACCGATGGTTCCATGAAGTTCATCAATTGTGTAAACAGTCGACTGTCATCTGTCCCCCATTGCTCAAAGATGGGATCGTCGTCTGCTGGAGGGTTGTCAGTCAGATGTTTGGACAACCGCATTCCCCGAAGTGTCTTCTCAACCTTCTTTCTCTATGTCGAGTAGCCCTCTGGCCCTTCCAACCGTCGATCGACAAGTCGAATGGAGAAAATCGTTGTGCTAGTGCCCGATAGTGTGTTGCCGACCCTAGTATCTGTGGCACTGCTATTCGCCGTAGAGTCTCTCATTTGTCAGAGATTCGACTGTCGATGTGTTCTTTCCACTTGACAAACACAACAACTCTGCCAATGCGCTAAAAACAGAGCCAGAACCGTGATACGCGCATAGAAAGCAGATAGTGTGGATCACAAGCCAGGTCAGAGAGATAACCCATGGTAACCTCTGATAGATCCTGGTATGAAGATCAAGGAAAGAAACAAAGATTCATGCACAACAAACTATATGTGTTCTCTTTGTTAAATTTCCAACATTGATGGGCAGAGGTTCATGCAAATGTTTCCCTCTGAGTATCCCAACAATAATTTTTTTAGGATAAACTAGGGTTTTGAGGGAGAGGGTGGCGACTGATGGAAGGAGATGGATAGGTTAGGGTTTGGAGTCATCGGGGGGGGGGGGGCTGACAAGAGGCCGGGGGGGGGGCTGACATGAGCGGGGGGGTGCTGACAGGAGCGGGGGGGTCTGGGAGCGGGGCTGAGCAGTAGCGCGGGGGTGGGGGGGCTGACTGGAGCGGACAGAAGGGGGGCAGGGGGGCTGACAGGAGCGGGGGGGGTCTGGGAGCGGACAGGAGGGGGGCTGAGCAGCAGCGCGGGGGTGGGGGGGGGATGACTAGAGCGGACATGAGGGGGGGCTGAGCAGCAGCACGGGAGGGAGGGGGGTAAAAGGCGGCTAGGTTTTTTTGTGTGTGGAGAGGCTAGGATTTTGGCTCTGATACCATGTAGGAGAAAATAATAGAATAATTATTATTGAGGGAGAGATTACATATATATAGGAGAGGCTAGCCTCCTCTCCTATTATTCTAAGCAATGTGGGACTAAAGCCCATTAACTCATAACTCTAATATAAGACTTAACCATATATATATATATATATATATATATATATATATATATATATTATATATATATATATATATATATATATCGCCCGCAGAGCCCCTCCGAAGTCCCAACCCGGCCCCCCCCCCCCCCCCCCCCCCCCCTCCCCCCCACCTCCCCCCCCCCCCCCCCGCACCATCGAATCACGCGGGGCCCGCGCAGGGCCCACTCGATGCCGTGCGATCCAACGACCAAGGATTGCGGGACTTCGACGGGGCTCCAGAAACGGAACTCCCGATCCGCTTCATATATATATATATATATATATATATATATATATATATATATATATATATATATATATATATATATATATATATATGAAGCGGATCAAAAGCCCCCCTTAGAAAGCCCCCTCACTCTAATCCGTAATTTAATGTTAATATTAATGTTAATATTAATATTAATGTTAATATTAATATTAATGTTAATATTAACATTAAATACTAAAATTAACATTAAACTTAACATTAAAATTAATATTAACATTAATATTAACATTAACATTAATATTAACAATAACATTAACATTAATATAAAAAAAAATATAAAAAAAATTAATATTAACATTAAAATTAATATTAACATTAATATTAACATTAACATTAATATTAACATTAATATTACGAATTAGAGTGAGGGGGGTTTTGGGGGGGGCTTTCTAAGGGGATATATATATATATATATATATATATATATATATATATATATATATATATATATATATATATATATAATGCCGTGCGATCTAACGACCAAGGATTGCGGGGCTTCGACGGGGCTCCCAATCCGAACCCATATATATATATATATATATATATATATATATATATATATATATATATATATATATATATATATATATATATATATATATATATATTTGTGTGTGTGTGTGTGTGTGTGTGAGAAAAGTTGGCTTTACCATGGATTTTTCTTTCAAATAAACTCTTATCTAACTTTACTAATCAAAATTGTTCATTAAATTTAATAAGGACAACTAGGTAATTATGAATAGAAAAAGGAAATGTAGTTTGCTCCAATGTTTTAAAAACCGGACCGGAGTTTGACCCGGCCAAGGCACTGGGTCAGGTCAAACGGGTTCAACCAGTAGGTTAATCTAAATGGTCCAAGTTTAATCTCTTATGGACACTATTTTTTATGAAAATATCAGTTTTTTACAACATATTGGATCAATACTTAACCGGACCGGAAAAACTACCGGTTCAACCGGCCGGTCCGGTTTTTAAAACATTGGTTTGCTACCTTTTGCTATTCCCAAGTACAGAAAAAGTTAATTAATAGACAATTAAAATATATGCAACAAACGTATATTAGATTATATATATATATATATATATATATATATATATATATATATATATATATATATATATATAATTGGACTTTTTTTTTTTGAACAACTAAAATTGGACTTCACTATTGAAGTTTTTGTCCAAAAAATATCCTTACATATGTTTGCTAATTAATATTTTTACTAAATTTAACGTGTAGTTCGATAATTACGTGTAGAAAAAAAGAATTTAGGAAATAGTTGTTTGCTCTTTCAAAGCAGTAAAAAATTAAGTAATAAAAAGTTAAAAGGGACCCTTGTTTATGTTTCCGAAGTATAAAATACGTCCAACGCAAATGCACATATACTAGTTAGAAATAGTTAGTACTTTGTCCCGGCTTACCCACTTCAAAGAAGTCCCAGACATTTTTGAACGTGGGAAACAAAGTCGCTCACAGCAACATCAAAGCTATAATTTCTAAGATTGTCCCAACTTCGTCACAGAATGTTCAATTACATAAATTTAGGTTAAAAAAACGGCATTGCGCAAAAATATTTTAAATGCTGAAACACAAGAACATATGAAGCAAAAATAAGAAATTCTTTATTCCAACTCGCACGAGCAGCACTATACCAATGATAGCTCCCCAGCAGGCACGGATCTTTTGACCAATTTGGCCCACGCTTCGTTTGTTTCCTTGATGACCTTCATTGCGTAATCCTACAAAATAGGATGAACAAATCATAATTAACAGAATAATATCTGCAAAATATTTCTTTCCAAAATATATATATATATATATATATATATATATATATATATATATCTGCAAAATAATTGGTTGAGTATTCACCAATGCTTTAGAATGCACAGCAAAACAAATTAGAACATCCAGCAATGCTATTTCTAGAAAGTAAAAGGCAGAATTGGACCAGAACAAGTAAACTGCTATAAGACTAGGCCTGTCAATGATAACCAAATAACCCGACCCAGTTCTTTAACAAAAAAAATTCGGGTTTGGATGTAAAAAGTTGAACGGAATGACTTTTGGGTCGGAGTCGGGTAGAACATTTGAAACCAGAAAGATTTTTGTATCTGGTTCGAGTTTGAAATAATTATAAACAGTGTACTTAATACTTCATCAGTTGGTGAATTGTCCAATGCTAACACTTTAGTGTTCTTCACTGGTGGTACAGTTCCTGGTATTTTTTAATGTTTTAATATTTTTTTATAGATCACATGCCAACGCGGTTCGGGTATGGGTCGAATGGCGTTCGGGTCACGTTTGGATCTAAGGTAGGTTTGGATACCAAATAATTATCAGGTCGGGTTCAGATTATCCATAAATCCAACCCAACCCCTTGACAACTCACTAATACCCAGTAATATACAATAGTCCCCAAGGCTGAGTCGAAGAACTGAGACCACCATAAGCATAGCTGATCGGTATACTAGATGTTATATCTTTTTTTTGTAGCTATTGTTTGTACTTTTCCTTGCTCTCTGTTTTTCTGTCCCTATGTCAAGCTTAGAGCTTGTTTGGTAAATGGGAATTGGATTTGGATTTAGATTTGGAAATCCAAAATTAAAATCCAAATCTTGCATTTCCAAATCTCATTTACCAAATCCATTGTAACATTGTTTGGTTTCTCCAAATCCATAAAATCGTAAAATCTAACTCCAAATACGATTTACCAAACGGGCCCAGGGCAAATTCCGAGGGGTTTCACTGTGTCATTTAGCCCATAAAGAAAAAGGAAAACAGAATAAAGCTCAATGGGCAAATTCCGAGGGGTTTCACTGTGTCATTTAGCCCAGAACCCCAACTCAATCCTGGCTTTTGTAGGTAGGTGCCCTTAGGCTGACCTATAAGACGGATGAACTGGACTCAGGCCTAGCATTTAGAACCACTACATAAACAGGACAGGCTCGGACCAGGGACCTACAAGACCAGCAGGCCATGCTTAAATACAATTTTTACATCAAAATACAATATGAAAGAAATGCATCTTCTAGAACTTGAACAAAGGATATTTTCACAAGCAAACTCTCCGCAAGTAGATTCATTATTTGTCAAAGCTAGAACACAATTTATTATCAGTACTCACTACTAACTACACTTCGAGATATACTAGGCTCTCACTACACTTTCTTTGATAAAAGGGAAGCTCTCACTAATGCAATCTGAATATCTTGCAGAAATTTGTTTTAGCCCCTCCAGTAGCTGCCAAGTACCTAGCAAGAATTCATGGGTCCTCAAAAATCTAGAGATTTGAACTTCAAATTTTTTAACATGCAATAGATGTTGCAGAACTCTAATGTTAGACTAAGCTTGTTCTAGACTTGCTTAGGAGGCCGGGCTCGTGAATGAGGCAATTTGTATTGTATCTTTACTTTTCATTAAAGGGTCCTAGGCCTCACACAGGCTATGAATTACTGAAGAGAGAACGAAAGTTCAATTCCCCGATTTCTGAACTTAAAAAATGTTAGATGCTATAGTCCTGGCCCGAATCAGGCTTCTGTCCCCAGATGTGGCCCAGAACCAGTGTTATCTTAGGAGGACGTCTTATAACTTGGTCGGGCTCGGGCTTAATAATAATAACAAAAGCCAGATTTACTTCTAAGATTCCCCCAAACTCAGGCCACTGCCAGCCACTTCGACATTTTGAAGTAAGAAACCTGGTAAGGCTACATTTCTTAAGGAACTAACGATGAAGTTTGTATCCACCATATTCTTTCTTACGTTTTAAGAAACATTTTTTTAACAAGCGTAGCTCTTTAAAGCAGTCAATCTCGGCAGAGGGTTCCTGCTGAAGGTTGACAGTTCGTGATTTTAACCATATTGAGGGGGAAAAAACTTTTGATTTAAAGGGATGAACAATCATTCAAAAAAATTAAACAAATAAAAAATGCATAATTGTGATAAAAATTAATTGCCACTACTAGAAAAGATTAATGGTTTCTATGAAAGAAAAAATAGTTAAATTATACCATATCCATATTGATTGGGAGTACAAAACTAGGAAAATAAGGCGAAGAGCTTGTTTGGCCCATATTTTATCATCAATCCAATCATCGTTCACGTTCTTTTCTTTTCCTTATCAATGAATAGATCTCTTTACTTGCAGGCCCAGGAAACTAAGGCCAAGAGTATTTATTTAACCCACAAATTTACAAGGGTAAAGTTGGTACTTATGGAATTTAAACCGTCAGTCAAAGATTTCTTCAATTTGAACTAAGCACAATTTTGAACGAAATTATGCTATTCCATTGCAGCTGAATACCATTTGCGATGTTGCCCACTAACGGCTTCACTTGCTATATGGAAAAGACTAGTTTAACTGAAAGCTATTCAGGAAAACATTATGACTACCAACCGCAATCTTTATTGCAAGCACAGATACCAACTTACATATGGTTACAAGGCTTCCCCTTGGTGCTTTTACCACTCTATAATGTTTACAGGTTGATCTCCTTTTATAACTGATCTCTTTGAGAATAACAGCTTCTGAAAGTAATGGTCATGTATTATCTTAAGAAATGCATTTTCATTTTTGATAGTCACACCAAACATCTATTTGCAATATTTATGCTGAACATAGACAGAAGGAAAGTGCAAACCTGAGTTTTCTTTTGTGTGTCCGTCTCTTTTGAGAAACCAATATATATATATATATAGATTGAGACTTGCTGCATCAGTTTGGCATGTCTGGCGGGAGAGGAACCGGCGCATTTATGAGGGATTATCCACCCCACTGGTGGGCATACTTCATAACATTGAGTCGGATGTACTAGTAATGTCCCCTGAGCCGGGATTGTATCACTATGTTGTAACCTTATTGAGTTGATGGAATAAAATTTACCCTTTTCCAAAAAAAAAAAAATATATATATATATATATATAGGGAGTGCGCGGCCCCACGCGGCCCGCTTGATCCAACGGTGCAGGAGGGGCGGGGCTCCATATATATATATATATATATATATATATATATATATATATATATATATATATATATATATATATCAGGACGGGCGGGGCTCCATATATATATATATATATATATATATATATATATATATATATATATATATATATATATATATGTTGAAAATTGTGTCCATTTAGTAACTTACAATCCAATCCATATATGAGCATTCAAAAGATTGCATACACACATCTTTTCTTACTAAATCCTCAAAATTATAACATAAGGTATCAATATCAACAATCATTTAACAGCTACTTATCTCCTGGAAGTTTTCCCACCTTAGAAATCAGAATCTTGCCTTGTTGGTAAATGGCTTTGGAGAGCTATTAATAGGGTCGATTTGCTTTGGCAGAAATAGATGGTAGTTATTATAGGAGAAAAAAGTCAATTTTCTTTCAAGATAATATTCATCAAGCCGTCTTTTACTTTTGGAAGGATACTGGAAGGCAGTGCCTATGCTTAATCTTAGAATTGGTAATGCTAAACAATGGGGATGAGACTATCGTTAGATTCCAGTATGATATTTGGCTTGCTGATTGCTCACTTATGAATATGTTTCCTAATATATATAGAATTGCTAGTAATCAAATAGCTATTGTGAAATCTTTGTATCATCAATAATGGCAGGAAACTTTAGAACATGCATTTCGTAGAAGTATTAATGAAGATTGTGTGAATTAATATTTACAATTAATGAAGATTCTGTCTACTTATAATTTGCTGCTAAAGATGCGGTAATATGGAGATGGTCTTCTTCTGGTAAATTTATAGTTCATTTGTTTTGTTCTTTCCTTAATTCTAGTGATGTTTGATTTCGCTATGGCTTATAGTAACATAATTTTGAAGCTTTACATTTATTCTTAAACTGTGCTCCGTCTTACCAATCAGGAACACTAACTTAGACTGTTTTAAAGTGCGGAGAAAAGCAGATAATATTGCTAATTGGTGGTCGAATTGGAGAGATGGTGTTGTTAATTCAATGTATTTCAAAAGTTCGGACATCATATTGGCTGCTTTCATTTGGGCTATTTGAGAAGAAAGGAATAAAGGATTTTTTTTCATAATAAAAGGGATTTCTACCAACCTTTTGTTTTTAAATATTGTTTATCTTATTAAAGGTTGAGCAAGGGTAATGGAAGGAGAAAAGAGAGCTGCAGCAATAGTGAAGAATATAAGTCTCTGCCAAATAATAGAAGGGAAAAAAAGGAAGCAAAGGAGAACTTCACCTTGGTGCTGTAGTAGTTTTTTTTCTTTATTTTCAGAGGCAGTGCATAATATTAGTTTGTAAGTTGAGACTTTAAGAGTGTTTTAATATTTTAGTTGGCAGAGACCTATATGTTATTTGTGGTGTATAGACGCATAATAGCATCATTTGAGGAGACACTGGATGTAGTTCTTTTACCTAATAATAATATTTTGGTTGGGCTGTAGCTCAGCTGATCCTGAGCTAGGGATCTACTCATTATTCTAAAAAAGAGGAAAGATGATAGGCACCATAGTTAGTGGTGAATCTGTCCATAAAGCAGCTCCAAGATAGACATCAGTTCAATTCTCTAATATTTTTCAATCGGACAACTAAATTGTCATCCTATTATCTGAAAAATGTTTCCACGAGAATCTCCCAGACAATACAAAACAAGAAAGGTCATGTCTCCAAAGTAAAGCTCATGGTACTAACTACTAAGTCACTAGAAACTGATTACCAATTGTTGCCAGATATAGCTTACCTTGTCGTCAACTTTACTGAAAGAAGTGATTCAGAAATATATTTTTTTAAAGAGGATAGTAGGATCAAGGAGATCCAAGCCAAACTTCATTCCTAACGTCATAGAAGTGATGAAAAATGAAAATCTATAACACGGTAATGGAAAACAGACTTCAAGGGAACTATGTAAAAAATCAAGTGTATAAAAGTGATAATTGACAGTTAAAAAGCACCTTACACTTTCAGCTATAGGACCAACTAAACCATACAAACAGTGGATTGCTGATACTGAGACTTTAGAACAAGAAAAAATAGGACTAATAACTTACTTTGCTTGCTGCCTGGTTTCCAAGACCAAACCGGTTAGCAGGCTTTCCATCTGGAATCTTGTAGTCTCTAAACCAATCCCTTATTGCAGTAAGAGTGCCCTGAAGCAACCAAAAACAACCAAGCATAAAAAACCATCTATCATAAACAGGAAGAAGCCCCATTAGGCTTCTTTCTCACTTATGCAACCTATTTTTCTTCTCCTCCTATTATTTCCTTTTTTGTGCTCTCTTTTTTATAACAATAATGCTAAGTCTACTACCAAATTCTTACAACCCTTTTACAACCACTCACCCATGTGCTGACATGTGGGCCATGGCCCACATGTCAGCAATGGGTGAAGGTTGTAAGAGGGTTGTAAGCATTTGGTTGTAACTGTAGCATTACTCTTTTTATAATGCATGAAACTTAAAACTGAAAAATCAGAGGAAGAACTAGAAGGAAAAAAAATGTAAAATAATGATTTGATGAGCATATTCATAGCATATTCATTCTTCACATGACCACTTCATTGAAGAGTTCAATAGTATCTGCAAACTGAAGCCTATATGAGGTGCTTGTATTTGCTGGACTAATCATCATAAGATGTCTGTAATCAAGTTCATAGTGTGGACCACCAGCAGGCTAATTCAAGGCCAAATAGTATATAATCAACTTAACTCCATGTGGATAACAAACCTAATGTTGTCGCCGTCACGTTAATAACCCATCATCAGGATCTCAGATCCATATGCCACGTTACTAACACATCGTCAGGATCTTAGATCCAAATGCTTGCAAATATTGGAGAAGATAATATCCAATTCTAACAAGCTACTGCTACTTTGCAGCACATCCATCCTAGAAAGGATAAAGGTGTCTACAAATAAATCAATGAACATGAGATAGTGCATAGGGATAATCTACATGTGCATGCAGATGATTGGTCACTCTTAAATTTCTTCTGCATTAACAAGAGAAAGAAAGATGAAAGATATGATGATTGAGAGCAAGAAGATACGGGGAAGTGCTTCTCAACATCCTTCACGTCATTTACGAGTGACGCTCTAGGATCATCCAAAGAAATTGCAATTATCTTCCAGTCAAGCTCTCCCTCGTCAATCATGGCCAAGGCTGCCAATGGCTTGACCTTGACGACGTCGCCAATCTTACCCCGGGCATCTCCTATTTCAACAACATCAACTGGAAAAAGGGGGAGGAAACTAAATAAGGGAAAGCAGAATCAAGTGATTCTAAAAAATGAAATGAAAGCACAATTGCTCATTTTCGTCGAAGGAAGGCCGAAGCATTATCGTTTCAGACTGTAAAGTAAGTCTTTGCACCTGGATCATTATCCCCGAAAGCCCCTTCAATTTCTGTGTTTCCAGAAGACGGGTCTTCCCATGTTTGTGGGAGCAATCCATAGTTCCAATTTATGTTGTACCTGAAAGCAGTGGATTACCACGAATAATCAACTAATAGTTAGATATATAATGTAACAAGTTCATATCCTAAAATAGCATATGCAGACTGTTAGTGAGTGGATGTTGAAGACCATTAAAAAGCAAGGAGAAACTGGCTTTTCCTTAGACCAAATATTACAAGTAATGCCTGTGAAATAGTAACATGCAAGAGAATCAATTTAATTCCAAGTGATGAAATGCATGTGCAATAAAAACAATTAATGGAAAATATAAAGCAATAAAGTTGGGAATCAAGTTCTGGAGGATGGTCAGATGCGAACTTTAGATGGAATAAGTTCAGTATTTACATCTGAAGTCTGCACTAACAATAACCATGACTTGAAACCCATAGATTTTGGAAAATTATACATATTGCGGTACTTTTTAAGTATAGAGCATAGCAAAACAACACGATTCAAATTACTTATTTCATGCCAGCCATTCTATATAGCCACTACAAAGGTATTTCTGTGATGGACTTTTGTGACGGGTAGTAAAATCATTGCAAAGGGCTCCTATGGTGACTATGAATCTTCCACAACCAGAACATAAGTTTAGGATTTCTCTCTTTTATCAACCATAACAAACCTGGGACCCATCTTAATGAGGATCCTAAGATCTTCAATGTGGTTGTGGATATCATATATATTTGGTTTTCAATCTTTAACAAACTGTGGAATATATAAAATAGATTTTTAATTATTAGCACCATCTTTCACCACTCACCCTTAACATTATCGTCCTTCCATTTGTCACACTATATGTTGAAACAATGACCATTTTGAACAACCGTAAAAAAAATAAAAAAATAAAAACTAGCCAAATTACAATGACTTGGAACATTTCCAAAAATCGAGGAACCATCAGGATTTACTATAATACCAAATAATAAGCTAAAATAAAACCAAGCTTTTAGATTTTCATCAAACTTACTAGAGTTTGGGTTTCAAGAAACAGTTATTCATTTTTCCATTACACTTATGTTAAGTTATTGAAAAATGTCAGGAAAAAAATGGAAATGATGCCAATGAAGTACAAACATTGTAGGAAGTGAAAAATAGCATCTTAAAGTGTCTAATATATAGATAAACACTACGAATGAAGGTATCGTTCCTATATCGGACTTGAACACTCTATATACTTCATCGCTGTGTTGCAAGAAGTGAAAAATACTAAAATAGCATCTTTTGAAGTCTAAGATATAGATAAATGCGATGTTGCATGAAGGATTCATTCCCGTACCGGATTCTTTTGAACACTTCAACGATACTTGTCGTATACATTTCCTAACATAGCAGATTTTAAACACTGCTTAATTGTATCTAAGAAGTATTAATGTGTTGAAGAATAAATGCGAGAAGATGAAACTCTGTTTGAAGATATAAAGTGTCAATACATTCTTATCATAAATTTCCTTTTTTTTCAATAAACATCCCCCCTTCCCATGGAGAATGAGCTCCTAACATCAACTATTTCCATTTCGAATAATAAAATTTTTGATGTTCCTTTTACTAATTCTTGTCCTTATTTTAGATAAATAAACAAAAGGAAATATGTTAGTCATATCTTTATGTAGAAGTGTACCCCTAGTACCATATCTTAACTTTTTTTTAAACTGTTGTATTATTTTATCCCTATCATCTCACGAACTTCTGAGGCTGAAATACAGCCTATTATTTGAGTGGAAAGCAATCATTGTTAATCTCAATTGCAAGTAGTTGCTAACACGATTGGTTCAACGATTGAATAAATTGTTATCCTGACATCTTAATAACAAATTATACACCTGAAAGTATAACTATTTGTAAGATTATGATCGACCACAAGAAAACTCTATCTGCCAATTGAGGTATTGCAAGGGCATGGAATCTGACTAACCGTATTCATGTAGCATATGTGACTACTATTATACATATTTAAAAATGTCCGTTTCCAGTATCCGTATTGTGTCCTTATCCGTATCCATGCAAACAAAAACGAATAAGAGCTTGTGAACCAATCGATCTGATGGGAAAGAAACACGGAAACCTTTTCCCAAACTAGAGAGTACCTGCGAGAGAACCGAGCAATACAACGCGCGAACCAAAACACCAAAACAAACCACGCAGACACAGAGAATTTTTGACGTGGAAAACCCTTGCGGGAAAAACCACGGGACGATCGGAGTCCAACCCTGAGAAGCCTTCACTAATGAAATAAAGGAGTACACCCTCTACAAACTTCTTCCGATCCAAATCGGATCCCCACAACACTTAGAAGCAAGAATAATGATTACAAGGCTACGAAGAACAAAGACGACAAGTAGATATTACCCGAACACGATCCTCCTTCGAAAAATGGCCTTCAATCCTCATTCTTCTCTCCCAAAGTTGCAATGTCACTCTTGCCTCTCTCTTTTTTTCAATGTTGTGTTGTTGTGATTAGGGTTAGGAATAACTATGTATAAATCCCATAATCCGCAGCAAAACCTGGACCGTAGGATACGATCCAATGGTGATCAATCACCCTGAAAAATGCTTCAGCCCCGACGACACAGAGTTCGGCCAGAACTCTGTGTTTGGCAACCAGAACAGTTCTGGAACCAAAAGACAGAGTTTGGCCAGAACTCTGTGTGGGAGCAGAGTTCGGCCCGAACTCTGCCTCCCCTGTTCCAGTATGTAATCCGGTGGCTCCCGAGCTTCTGCTTCGTCTCCGAATGGCCTTGTCACCTCCCCCGAGCTTCTCTGACACACAGACGGCGCTCGTCGCACTCCGGGGTCTTCTCCACATAGGTTGGGAACCCCACCCACTCCAACAAATCTCCCCCTTCACAACTAGGTGGAGGAGGTCGTCATCCCAACGATCTACCTGCGGTACTCAAAACTTCTCCCTCGGTAGAACCTTCGTGAGCATGTCCGCTCCATTGTCATCAATATGAACCTTCTCAAGCGTCGCGTCCTTCTTCTCAACCACATCCCGTATCCAATGATACCGAGTCTCGATGTGCTTGGACCGACTATGAAATGTCTAGTTCTTTACAAGGAGAATAGCACTCTGACTATCGCAAAGCAAAGTATACTGCTCTTGCTTCAGCCCCATTTTCTGCAACAGCTTCTTCATCCACAGCAACTCCTTGCAAGCCTCCGTCGCCGCAATGTATTCCACCTCCGTCGTCGACAAGGCAACACACTTCTGCAACCGCAACTGCCACGATACCGCTCCTCCGGCAAACATCATCGCATAGCCCGAAGTCGATCGTCTCGTGTCTACATCTCCAGCCATATCAGCGTCGGTATACCCAACCAGCTTCGGCTCGTCACCACCAAAAGAAAATCTTCAATCGGCAGTGCCCTGAAGGTATCGTAGAATCCACTTAACCGCACTCCAATGTACCCTTCCAGGATTTGAAAGATACCTGCTAACAGTGCCAACTGCATAAGCGATGTCTGGCCTCGTACACACCATAGCATACATAAGGCTCCCCACAGCTGAAGCATATGGAACCCGCTCCATATCTTCTTTTTCGTCCTCGGTAGATGGACACTGCTCCTCAGTGAACTTAAAGTGAGCCGCAAGGGGGCAACTCACTTTCTTCGACCCGTCCATCCCGAAACGCTGAAGTACCCGATGAATGTACTTCTTTTGGGACAAGTGTAGCAGCTTGGACTCTCTCTCTCGGCTGATCTCCATTCCAAGAATAGTCTTCGTTGCACCCAAATCCTTCATAGAGAAGGACGCGTCCAGTTGGCGCTTCAACTCCGCTATCCTAGTGGCATTCCGACCCACTAATAGCATATCATCAACATAGAGCAATAAAATGATGAAATCATCCTCGGCAAAATACCTCACAAATATACTGTGATCCGACGTCGTCCGTGCATAACCATGCTCCCTGATAAACGACTCGAACTTCCTGTACCACTGCCTCGGAGCCTGCTTCAGACCATACAAGCTCTTCCTCAACCGGCAGACCAAATGTGACTTGTCCTTCTCACAGAATTCCTCTGGTTGCTCCATGTATAACTCCTCCTCAAGATCACTGTGGAGGAATGTCGTCTTCACGTCCATCTGCTCGACCTCCAAGTCGAGACTGGCTGCCAATGCTAGCACCACCCGAATAGACGAATGCTTGACGACAGGCGAAAAGATCTCATCATAATCTACGCCTTTCCGCTGACCGTAGCCTTTAACTACCAGCCTCGCTTTGTATCGAGGGCGAGTAGCATCATCTGTCTGCTTCACTCTAAACACCTATCGATTCTTCGAAGCCTTCTTGCCCTTTGGCAACCGCACCAGCTCATAAGTGAAATTGGTGTGTAAGGAACTCATCTCCTCCTGCATAGCCTACATCCATTCCTGCCTTTGTTCGTCTTCCATAGCCTCTGCAAAACTTTCGGGCTCTCCCCTGTCAGTCAATAGCACATACTCACCCGGTGATAGGGCTGCAAATGAGCCAAGCCGTTCGTGAGCTGCTCGAAGCTCAGCTTGATAAAAGCTCGTTTGAGCTCGATTCGTTTAGTAAACAAGCTGAGCTCAAGCTTTATTTTTGAGCTCGTTTAATAAACGAGCCAAGCTCAAGCTTAGAAGTACTCGGCTCGATTGAGCTCGCGAGCTGGCTCGTTTATGAGCTTGCAAGCTAGCTCGTTTAGAAGCTCGTTTAGGAGCTCGTTTGTTTTTTATTGAATTATATATATATATATATATATATATATATATATATATATATATATATATATATATATATATGGTTGTGTGTATTATATATTTATCTCCTTAACAAGTGATATTAAGGAACTTTTTTTAATTAATATAAATAATTGTTAATATTTCACATACTTGAATTCAAACCTAACTAGCTTGAAATCAAGCTCGTTAAGCTTGAAATCAAGCTTAATGAGCTTGAAATAATGTTGTGCGACAAGCTTGATTTCAAGCTTATTGAGCTTGTTTATCAAGCTTGAATCAAGCTTCCTTATCAAGCCAAGCTCGAGCTCAAACCAAGCCAAGCTCAAGCTTAATATAAACAAGCTCGAGCCAAGCTCAAGCTCCAAAATAAAAAACTTATCAAGCTCGAGCTCGGGCTCGAGCTCGAATAATTCTAGTCAAGCCAAGCTCAAGCTTACAAAAGCTTGGCTCGGCTCGGCTCGTTTGCAGCCCTACCCGGTGAGTATCTCGTAGATGGTCGACGATCTCTGTCGCTCCTTCTCAGTGGAGCCACTGGTGCTGGCTGTATACCAACAGCCTCCTCCTCTTTAGGAACTGCCTCCCCGGTATGCTCATCCTCCTGAGGGACACCCTGACCACCATCAGCAGGCTGATGATCAAGGTTGGGAGCAACTCCATGTACTGGCTCCCCCATAATTGAATCCTCTGCGATGTCCTCTGGAAACTGCCCGAAGCGAAATGACTCTAACTCAGGCAATTCCTCAGCCTCAGAAGGCGTCTCGGAATCCTAAGTGTTGGTCATGGTCTGATCCTCGACGAATACCAAGTCCCTGCTTCTGTAGAGCTTTCTTTCCACCGGGTCGTAGAGTCTATAGCCAAACTCATCCCGACCGTAGCCGACAAAGACGCATTGCCTCATCTTCGGCTCAAGTTTGGACCTCTCGTCCTTCGGTACATGCACGAAGGCCTTACAGCCAAACACTCGCAGGTGATTGTATGACGGCTCTTTACCGTACCATACTTTGTCAGGCACATCACCCTGCAAAGGAGCACTAGGAGATAAATTAACAACATAAGCAGCTGTGAGAAGAGCATCAACCCAATAACTGTCTGGCAAGTTTGCTTCTGACAGCAAACATCGCACCCTCTCCATCAGTGTCCTATTCATGCACTCCGCTACACTATTGAGCTGAGGTGTCTTGGGCGGAGTCTTCTGGTGTCATATCCCCTGCTCTCTGCAATAAGCATCAAAGGGACCAATGTATTCGTCGCCGTTGTCGAACCAAACACACAATAACTTCTAGCCCGTCTCTCTTTCAACAGAGGCCTGAAACTATTTGAAAGTAGGCAGCACCTGATCCTTGGTCTTTAAGGCATAGACCCAAACCTTCCTTGAACAGTCATCAATAAAAGTTACAAAGTAAGATGCACCACCAATAGATTTTACCTTCATAGGACCGCAGACATCCGAGTGAATCAACTCGAGCAACACCGGCTTCCTTGAACTTGGGTGACTTTGGAAAGACACCATATTTTGCTTCCCAGCTAAGCAGTGCGTGCACTTCTCCAACTTTGTAGACTTGGGCCCTGGAATCACCTTTCTGTTCACCAAGTAGCTCATCCCCTTCTCGCTGATATGGCCGAGCCGCCGTGCCACAACTCGGTAGACGCATCACTGACGGCGTTCACCTCTTGTGTCCCATGTGCGCTCCCCTCCATATAGTAGAGACCGAACTTCTTGCTTCCACTGGCAATCACCATCGAACCTCTAGAAAGCTTTCACTGACTATTTCCGAAGAGACTGAAGAATTCCTCGTCATCCAACCTTCCAACCGACACCAGGTTGAAACGGATATCAGGGACATGACGAACATCTTTGAGAACAAGAACTGCATCCGTCTTCGTTCTCAAATGCACATCTCCAATGGCAACCGCCTTCGACACATCTCCATTGCCCATCTTCAACACTCCACAGTCACCTGTCGTGTATGTGGCAAATAGTGCCCTGTTATGAGATACGTGCGTTGAAACTCCTGAGTCCACCAGCCAAGAATTGTCATCGCAGGCAAGGTTTGTGATAACCTCATCACCTACGACGATCACATCGCCTCCATGTATCAAGACCGCCGCTGTAGTGTTCTCATCTTGCTTCCCCTTGTTGCCCTTCTTCTCTCTCTTCCAAGCGAAACAGTTCCGCTTGATGTGGCCCTTCTTACCACAGTGGTAACACTCCAAGTCCTCGTACCGACCCTTGGACTTCCTCCTGCTCTTGTCTCTACCACCACCTGGACCCCTGCTTTTGTCCCTTTCGCGGCTCTCTGAAACTAGTGCATCTAAGTGGTGGAATGTGAATGAAGTGCCCTGAGAACGTCTCCGCATCTCTTCATTCAGCATCCCGCTCTTGGCAAACTCCAGACTGACCACGCCCTCTGGAGCAGAAGCGATCATAGATACTCGTACGGTATCCCACGAGTCTGGCAATGTACACAGCAGCCAAAGTCCTTGAACCTCGTCGTCGAACTTGACTCCTATTGAAGATAGCTGGTCAACCACGCACTGGAAATCACTCAAGTGATCCGTAATAGACGCCCCATCTTTGTACCGCAGATCCATCATCGTCCGGATCAGGAACAACTTGTTTACCCCGGTCTTCTTCGCGTACAAAGATTCCAGCTTATCCCATAACGTCTTCGCGTGCTCAATATTGACAACATGGTTGTACACGTTCTCGTCAACGAACTGCCTGATATATCCGCACACCTGTATATGCTCGAATTTCCAGTCCTTCTCGAATTTATCACTGGGCTTCTCGGATGCAAATACTAGAAGATGCAGCTTCTTGACGAACAACAAATCTTTCATCTTGCTCCGCTAATAATGATAGTTGGTGCCGTTCAGGTTCACCATGCGCATCGGCTTCGCGTCCATCTCTCCTCTCTAATTTTCTTGTCAACTTTTGACACCCTTCTGAATTCTAGAACCTGGCTCTGATACCACTTTGATGGAAAAGAAACGCGGAAATATTTTCCCAAACTAGAGAGTATTTGCGAGAGAACCGAGCAATACAACGCACGAACCAAAACACCAAAACAAACCACGCAGACACAGAGAATTTTTGACGTAGAAAACCCTTGCGGAAAAAACCACGAGACGATCGGAGTCCAACCCTGAGAAGCCTTCACTAATGAAATAAAGGAGTACACCCTCTACAAACTTCTCCCGATCCAAATCGGATTCCCACAACACTTAGAAGCAAGAATAATGATTACAAGGCTACGAAGAACAAAGACGACGAGTAGATATTACCTGAACACGATCCTCCTTCGAAAAATGGTCTTCAATCCTCCTTCTCTCCCAAAGTTGCAATGGCACTCTTGCCTCTCTTTTGTTTTCAATGTTGTGTTGTTGTGATTAGGGTTAGGAATAACCATGTATAAATCCCCTAATCCGCAGCAAAACCTGGACCGTAGGATACGATCCAATGGTGATCAATCACCCTGAAAAACACTTCAGCCCCGACGACACAGAGTTCGGCCAGAACTCTGTGTTTGGCAACCAGAACAGTTCTGGAACCAAAAGGCAGAGTTCGGCCAGAACTCTGTGTGGGGGCAGAGTTCGGCCCAAACTCTGCCTCCCCTGTTCCAGTATGTAATCTGGTGGCTCCCGAGCTTCTGCTTCATCTTCGAATGGCCTCGTCACCTCCCCGAGCTTCTCTGACACACAGACGGCGCTCGTCGCACTCCGGGGTCTTCTCCACATAGGTTGGGAACCCCACCCACTCCAACACGATCAAGTTAGTATCTTACTCATCTAGTACATTTTGTCGACCCATAAAATCTTCAAACACTAATATAACATTTTTATTCATATCTACTCTCCCTCTTTTACTAACAAAAATGACTATATAACCAAAACTACAAGCAGAAGCACCCCCTTTGAATTGTGTACGTGTTCGCCACCTAGGTAGCACGGACAATGAAAAACAATCAGCGCCGTGTTGACGCGTATTGGACACACCAACATACGTGTTGTGTGTCATTATTCTATCGTGCAACATAGTTCGTCACAAAGTAGAGGAACACTATAACAAACAATGTAAGATCTGCTGAACTCGAGTGACCATTGTGATTATCGGGGAGAGGCATAAGACAATGGCTGGGTGGAGGATGATCAGTGGATCGAGCCACGGCCCACGGGGAGTATTAGTCCTTCCATTTGTGGGAGTTGGGGACAGTGGGCCCAAAAAACATGCAATGCAGCGTGCACAAAGTCCCGTGCGTAACACCGGGCATCTAAAAAAAACAATGTAAGATATTTCTTTGGCATATTTTTGGCCCTAGAGCAACGCTTCGGTCGGTCCGTTAGCATGCATTTCCCAAGCGTCCTACGAAACGAACACTACATCGAACTAATTAATCAATCACTTGAATCATCTTTTATATAAAAAAAAAAAGTAATCATATGCGATCCGAGCAAGCACATTGCAACGAACGACGACGAGACGATGACGAGGGGACTCACGGATAGTATCTGAGCTTCCCCTTCTTGGTGTCCTGCTTTATCGGCGTGAAGGGCTCGTCCGTCGCCACCTCCATCTTCGCGCTCGACTCCTTCGGGATCTCGACGATGAAGTTGAACACGCCGTCCCCCAGCTGCAGCGGGACGTCGTGCCATGGCGAAACCTTAAAAAAAAAAAAAAAAAAAAAAAAAAAAAAAAAAAAAAAAAATCCCAACGCTCAACAAAGAAAGCAATCTCGAGAGGAAGCGACGGGGCGAGAGAGAGAGAGAGGACCTTCTTTCCGGATTGGTCGAGGAAGAAGACGCGGTAGTCTAGGGTTTCCGGCTGTCCCTCGTCGTGGACGCGGATATCCGGCCGGTAGATCGCCCTGCAGGAGAGGCGGCGGCCCTGCTTGTGGGAGAAGGACAGGGACCGGTGGTTCTTTGGGGAGAAGGAGCGGAGGCGGCGGAGAGAGCCGCCGGCGACGGAGATTCTAGCGGCGGAAGACGCCGTTGCTGGAGCCGCCATTGAATATATATGCAGTGGTCGGAGTAGAAGGAAGAGGAAGGGGGGGGGGGGTGGTGGCTTGTATGATGAGGTGTGAATTTTGATTTGGATGGTTGGGCAGGAGGGGGGACTAGATGGGTTGGATCTGTACAGATTTTTAGTCCAGGTTCAGATTAGATGGATAGAGGCCGAGGAGTTGGGTTCGAAACGGACATTGCCTCGTCCATTTCATCACTTTTTGGGCTTTTTGCATTCAAGTCCCTTGAACCTACGGCAACTCTTGTGAGTGACCTAGAGGCCTCTTAAATAATTGAACTAATTTGATTGGACTTTTTTTCCAGAAAAATATTTCCATCAAAAATTTTCCACCAATTATAGTGTTTGATAGCTTATATTTTTCATGGAATTATTTTCCAAAAAACTATCATTTTTCATATTTTCTTCTAAAATGGTGGAAAATAAAACTTGTCCAACCCATAGGAAAATAACATTTTCCATGGAAAATAACTATTTCTATGGAAAATAATGACAATCAAACACCCAAATCAAGTTTTCCATGAAATTTTTTTTTTAATTCCATGAAATTTTTTTCCTAGAAAAATAATTCCATGGAATTAATTTCTTTTCCACATATTTTCCACCTTGCAATCAATTAATCAAACACAAAACTACATAAAATTTTATACAGGATGATCAAATTAGGTATATTTACGTAAAGAAGAAGGATTTAACAAAAATTATAAATAGGAAAATTTTCAATAACCCTCCAGAAAATTTCATGTTAATATATTCATTTAAATTAGATAAAACGAATTAAGTTTGGAATTTTTTGAAAGAAAGAAATTTGTAAAGATATTATCTATTGGTTTGATTTTTTTCGGATTTAGGCTGTGTTTGATTGGGTTTTTTTTTTCATGGAAAATATTCTCACCACAAATTTCCCACCAATTGTAGTGTTTGATAGCTTATATTTTTCATAGAATTATTTTCCAAAAAACTATCATTTTCCATATTTTCTTCTAAAATGGTGGAAAATAAAACTTGTCTAACCCATAGGAAAATATTATTTTCCATGGAAAATAACTATTTTCCGTGGAAAATAATGACAATCAAACAACCAGATTAAGTTTTCCATGAAAATTTTAAAATTCCACGGAATTTTTTTCCTAGAAAAATAATTCCATGGAATTAATTTCTTTTCTACGTATTTCCACCTTGCAATCAAACACACCCTTTAGTGTATTGGCTTTGGTTTTTATTTATAAAGATATTATCCATATTATATTTTTGAGTTATTATTATCTTTGTTATATTTTTTGATATTACTAATAGATGATTTTATTATCTATTCAAATTTTTTATTATCTATAAATAAAATTAAGTGGGAAATATCAAATCAAAATTTATTATTATATATAAAT